>OU975421.1:7151767-7751767 GCA_918857605.2 Philereme vetulata | reverse complement strand
GACAAGTGATAGGTAACCTCAAGGAATCAGCGTTGCCTTATCTGATAGAAAATTTGCGACTAGCCAAGATATGCGTTGATGTTTTTGGTGCTTTAAGCCCTACTAAAAGTGAGTTTGTATTGATTTTTATATGACACTAGCTGACCCACCTGCGGCTTCCCACACGTGGTTTGTCAATAAAAAATAACCCTACTGCGTAGTCGGGTAAAAAGTGGCTTGTATCAATCCCGATCGTAATATATTTATATACCAAATATCATCGAAATCGTTACAGCCGGTTAGTCGCGAAAAGGTAACAAACAGACAGAGAGAGATAGAGGACCACAGTTACTTTTGAATTTATAATATATGGATTATACTTAGAGCGGCCCTTATGTCACCCCAGGTCTTAAGCGAGTTTTTACTGCCACCAGGGTTAGTAGGTCTTACAAACATATTTAGTTTAATGCAGCCCCCCACTAGATGAAATAATGACCAAATCAAGATGCAGGCCGCAAAAGATCGCTCTAGAGATTTAAACGACCTATGTTCAGCAGTATGGCTGCTTTTTATCTGGATTCCACAAAAAGCCTTAGGCGGATGCTAGATTCTTATCAGTATTATGTTCTTCAGCGCCTACATCAGCCCAACTAAACGAGCTATTCGACAAGCGCACCAGCTCCTCGGGCGAGCCGCCTGAGAACAGCTTGGTCAACGGAGGCGCGGACAAACGCGAACGACGAGATTCAGATTCACCAGTCGTTGGACAGAAGGTTATACATCAGGCGGAGTTAGAATCGCAGCTTTTCAAGGTAAATATTGAAAGACTCATTGGATGAAACTTTGGAATTATCATGGTTATGTACACTAATTTCACTAAAAACGGAATTATGTAGCATGAACGCCGTGAATCCGTGACCATGGTGCATGAAACTGTGTCGAAATATCGGGACAATCAAAACCTCACAAATTTTTGGTTAAATTTTGTTTTTCATGTATACCGACTGCGTTAGGTTAAATGGCGCAACCGGTTTGGATCATGTTTTTCAAACAGGTTTCAATATTTGTATATTGTTTTTAATATTTTAAATATTATGTAAGATAAAATAATCCGTTGAGTTTACCTTACACACATAATTCGAATTATATTTTTTTTTATTAATTAAGGTATAACAAATAGCTACAATGTGTAAAGGTACAATCTGTGTTAGTACGTGGTATATCATATGTGAGTTATTGATACTGTAGTCCACGACGTTATCCACAGGTTAGTTTTCATTGTGTATATATGTACGAGTATGTTGCTATTTGTCATTACAAACCAACTGGGTAATAATTCCAGTATTTGTTTCAGTATGATGGAACCTTTGCTGAATACCTAGAAATGCTGACACAACTCGGGCATGTCGTGCTGTTCTCATCTGCCTTTCCCCTCGCGGCCGTATGCGCTCTACTCAATAACGCGCTAGAAGTGCGAGCGGACGCGTTCAAACTGTGTCATGTGGCGCAGAGACCTTTTGGAGAGAGAGTCAAGAGTATTGGCAGTTGGCAGGTAAGATGGGTACTAAAGGCACCTTCTTTTACCAAAATCCAATGATGATATATATCCAAAATCCTGGATCCGCCACTGCATGTTACTCGTACTTTGTCCAGGAAGCTCAAACAACTTAGAAAACTTTCGTTATTTATGTCAATCATTATTATAAAATAAATGGTACGTGATAAATCCCGTATTTACAATAATGACTCCACAACTTGTTTATTTAAAGAGCATGAAAGAAGCTTCTGCGTTCCCCAATAAGCCTTTTGAGGCTTTTTTTTAATACTGTAATGTCTTGTTCCCAGCACGCAATGGAAACGATGGTAGCAGTAGCTGTTTTAGTGAACTGCGCTTTGATTGGTCTTTCTGGTCCCGTGCATAGACTGCTACCTGAAGCCACGCCTGCACAGACGATACTAGTCATTGTTGCTTTAGAGGTAAGGGTCATTTAGTAAAGTGCTATTTATTATCAGAATATTTTAATTTATGGCTCAGCCGGTTTGGTTCACATAATAGTGCATTTATTATTGATTTATTTGTTGCTTATAATTTAAACATTAAATAACTATTTCTCAAACATGCTTGGAAATTTAAGCATTATTTTGACAACCTTTTTCGAGATAAATCGAAATTAATGTACTGGCCAAATACATGCGAGCAGCGGCCGGCAAAAGTTGTATGAAAATCCAAATCTGTCGTGGTTTAGCGGCCAAATAAATTACATACATAGTAAACCCATAGGTAACTGTCGTGTAATTTAAAAATGGAACGATCGTTTACTCCGAAACATGGCAACCAAGGAGGTAACTTATCAAATGTTATATTTAAATTTCGAACTGGCTTCCAAATAGAAAGGTGCTTATTGAAAAAAAAATACAAGTGAACACTTTAACTCGGGAAAAATTATAGTAGTTCGTTGTTCGTCATTGATTTTGAAAAGTAGGTCTTTGTATTTTTATTTTATAATTTCCGTGCATTATTTGAGAAAATTACTATACAAGCCTTGGTCACAACTAGGCATTGATGGATTTACGTATGTGTGTCTCGGCTTCGCCTCGGCCCACATTTACACGTTCATCCATCAATGCCTCTTTTGCTGGCCGCTGCAGTAATGTACTATTTCATCACTTATTCTCTGAAAGTTAGTACTGTAGGCTCAATAACGGCTCCAGTAAATTCGATTTATGGCCCTGGGGCCATAAGTAAATTTTCAAATAGAATGAGGCTCATTGCATTCATAATATGCTAAAATGATATACAAACCTCCAAGACAAATCCTTATTTACTTATAGCGAAAGAAAACAATGGTTACCAGGAACGTAAATTTTCTTTTCAGCAACAAACTGTTTTTGATAAAAATACTTCTGTAATTTCCTTGCGTTCGTGATGAAAAGTTATTTGTTATAGTTGGGTGTACAATGTGAACAGTCCTTGTTTACCAATGTACTATGAAATTAATGTAATGTACTATTTGTTTCAGCACGTTATTCTAGTATTAGTCCTAGCGCTCCGGCTAGCTATACCTGAAATCCCAGCGTGGCTCGCCACTGAAATGGCGAAAGTTGAGTTTCAGAGGAGAGAAGCTATCAAAAATGCACATGCACCGCTTTTGGTATGTATTCGTTGCATTTTTAACCTATCATCATCATCATCATCATATCAGAACGTCCACTGCTGAACATAATAATAATAGATAATGTTTTCTACAGTCTTAAATATTTTTTAGTAGGGATAAAGAATGACGCATATTTTATTTGTCTCTGTATTTATTTTGATTTTATATTGCACGTGAAACTTGTACTTTGTATTTCATGTGCTGTTCAACAGTTTAACAATAAAGTATATCTGATTCTGATTCATATGCGCTCCCCGTATATATCCAGTGGCCAATCTTGTGTGGCATCTAACATCAACCTTAATGAATGAATGATAGAACATATTTTATTGTACACTTCAAAACAAACAGACATAAAAAAAAAGTTACCTAGCAACCAGTACAATAGGCGGTCTTATCGCTTAGAAGCGATTTATTCCAGACAAACTTTGGATGGAGAGGACTTAAATATAGTTTAAGAATCAAAAATACAAAAAATGTAATAAACTCACAGTCCACACACCATTAAAAATAAAAAAGGGCTAAATTTCTTCTAATCTAAATAAAGAAACGGGGTGGGTAGTACTTTTGCTACCGTAATTTTTATTTCGTGAAAACGTCACTTGGCACAACATTTCACTCGACAACTCATTTGTTTTCTGCTTAGTTAATCTTTTAAAACACCTCAATATTGACACGACGACGCACAAATAGCTCTTGTAACCTTTTCCGTTGCGGAGTTCTGACTAATTATTTGGTCGCGCGCTCCCCGCTCAATGATATAGGTGACTCAAGGGCGATACAACACATTGCTAACTCTGGCGGCGGGACCCTAGTAAGGAACCTTGTATGTAAAAAAACAACTTACATGACAAATTTCCTTTTTTACTTAGATAGGTAGATATAGCGTTTATTTGTAACACCGAACACACTCGCATAATATTAACAAAAAGACTCATTACCAAACAATTTAGAAATTTACAAATTAAGCGCTAATACACTCAAAATATATAAAAAAATAACACAATAAAATGTGTGCGTTGCGATGTGACAAAATGGTCATAACTCACTGATTTTCAGTTATAACTTTCCTACTTCCAGTCGGAACATTCAAGCCAAGACGACGTTCGCACCACTAGAATCAACACCCCACGTACCGTCACTCCCACTACGCCGAAGCAAAACGACAAGCCGAATGATAAAGAGAAGAAGAAGATTTCCATTGGAAAGATACCTGAAATACCGCCTTTTAGGTCAGTACCTAAATAGATGCTAGATTTGTAGATTGCATGTTTCGTTTGGATAGCGGTATAGGTAGTTTTTAGCTGAATATTTTATCGGTTAAAATCAGGAACAAGGCAGGCCCGTGGATAGAGGTAAATTTAAGGTAGAACAGTAGTGGTAACAGGTAGGGCGGAAGTATACATTCCGTAATAGCCATATTTTTACCCAGAATTGCGAACCCTGAGCAGAGGCAATCAAGCGAGATTCCCTCCCTGTACCAGATTGCAATACGGCCACAACTCCAGCTGACAGCTTCCAGTGATAAAAACTATCAAATCTATGCTTGCGTATCGATTTAGTTTTGGTATACGGGCCTAAGTCTAATATACTGTTTATTGGCTCGGTTTGATTAAAGGCGCAGTTCCATTGCGGCGTAGGATATGTACGCACGTTAGCTGCGTGGGTCCATCTGTCTGGCTGCGTATGTTTTTTTATTGCGTGCCTTATAGCGTATAGCGTGTGTCAATATCCGTCCCGATTGCGGCCTACGGATATTAACCCACGCCCATCTCGTAAACGTCATTTCTCTTTGTGAAGCTACGCCGCCGTGTGCCGCACGTATAGCTTGCGCTGCGTTGAGCTGCGTGGTTGACGCATCCGGGCAGGCCATGTGTGTTGGTGACGTCATCAAGCCACGCATCCGTACGTAGCGTGACTGAGGGTCGCAGGGGACTGATCCGCCAACATTTTTGTACGAAGCGAAGCTAAGTACGTAGCGTGCCCGTACTCTGCAATGGAACCGTGGCTTAACCAGCTCTTTCGATGTCCTATATGTTTAAAAAAATAATAGTAGTACAGCAACCATTAGTATGTATATTCAAATGTTTAGTTGTATGTAAATTTTGTTTTCTATAATAATTTTATTTATATTTTTTGTTTTTCAGTTAATTTGACAAAGTATGCCTGGAGGGGTGTAGTTGAAGCGCATTAACTTATCTATTCCATAAAGTCAGTATTAATGCTTGAATAATTTACGTTTTATTTTATTTTTACTCAAATAAAATATATTTTTACGTGTGTATTTTTTTACTTAGATTCAATAACCTCTCAGTAAAACAGAGTGTTTTGCATAAAGGTAATTTTATTCGTTAATTTTATTTTATCACGTTGAAAATTCTGATGATATTTACACTCTATGTCTTTGTATATATATTGAAGTAAACTTTTATAGCGCCTGGGACATCATTTTAGATGAATTGCATATGAATCAATATTTATAAGTTGTTGAAAAAAACCCACATCTAAACAATGGTTTATAGTGTTAGTTTCATCAGAGTTTTATAAAACCGTTGCTTTTTATTTGTCACATGTTTCGTACTCTGCACTGCTTTGTGAATAAACCCTATTTTCTCTAAAATTCTACTATTAACCATCCCTGCCCCCAGCAACTCATTTGACAATTGATGGCAATTGACAATTGATAGCAATTGACATTTGATAGCATTTTACCACGAGAGCTCTTGGACCCCCCGACTTCTCCTTCAACGACTTTACCGATCATTGGCGACGTCACCAGCGAAGATCACAAAAAAAGCTTCGAAGAGCCACCTGCCATAAGCCAGGAAGGCCCCAAAGAGCTGAGCCCAGAGACCCGGAGATAGTAGTCTCCGCGAGTTGAAGCCAGGGCGATGGGCTACTCACCTGAGGCCCTTACCTACAGCTCAAACGCAATAGTTGTGCGTCTACCACGCACACTACTACGTGATCGAGCCTGTAGATGACCCGGATTGGATAGATAGCATTTGACAATTGATAGCATTTGAAAATTGATAGCATTTGTCAATTATTGGTAGTAGCTAATAGTAACAGTTTATTATTTGGTTGGTGCTTTTCAAAAATACGGAATTGGAGCTCAGATACCTAAGTTCTTAATTTCCTCTTCCTGTATTTATAGTTTAATAGAAAATTATATAATGCACGAAATATTACAAAGGAGAACAAAATAAATATAAAATGATTAAATTAATAATGAAATTAATGCTAGAAATCATTCTCTTCCAGTTAACCTTTTTAATAATAATTTATAACCAATTTTATAAAGCTATTTTTACCTATTTTAGCTTTTTCTTCAATTCTACAAACATTAGACAAGACAAATTAAGTATTTCAATTAAAAAAAAAAATAGACCGCTTGTCTTTCAGCCATTCCTCTTCCTATTGCCTTCTTTTTTAATTGAAATATTTCTTTAAAAATGTATGTTGACATTCCATAATTGTTTTTCAGAGCTAAAGCCGCTTCAGTAACTGAACCCACAGTTACAACTACAGTGACGGGGTCTTTGCAATTGCTGCAAGATGTTAGTCCTACGAAGCCTATTAGACGAAAGGTAATAATAAAATATGTCCTCTATTCATCCTCAATCTCCTTCTCAGTCGGTCCTTCATTGTTGAAGATGGTGACTCCCTCATCGTCTCGCGGATAATGAAGGGTTTTCACGGCCTTGTTTTTATAATTGCTAACAGATGGCACTGCTCTGATTAACAAAGGGAAGTGAATTGTCAATGTCAATTGCCGTGTCAACGTTGCTCGCGGCTCACCTATGCAGCACCAGCGTGATACGCGCTATGTTCCTCTACCAACAAAAAGAGGATAGAAGCCCAGCAAAACATAGCCCCACGTGTTTGCACAGGCGCAGGACGCTACGTCAGTAACGACGTCATCGCCCGCGACGTGCAGATGTCCAGCGTCGAGGACTTTGTGGTAATGTTAGTGCGTCGTATGTACGATCGCGCCGACAATTACCGCCACGCTCACCTCAACGCCATTGCTCCGCTGCACGCACGGCCACCTGACATTCGAACTCCCTGGCGTCCATTACCGCAGGAGCTCTTGTGCTCACTATCCTCTCCATAGCGTATACCACAAGAGGACCAACGTTAGTCAAGACATCGGCCACGTAACGTCTGAGAGGCCAAACTGCAAGCCAGGGTGGCATCCCGTGACTCAGAGATAGTCGTCTCTGACGTTGAAGCCAGGGTTAAGCACGAAAGTCCGACCCTTGCCCACACTTCCCAAACAAAAATGGTCGAAGTGTTTAAGACCCATAATGATGAGTCGACGTTATTTTTCGAGGAACTTGAAATAAAAATACAAACATTCGTGTTTGTTTGTCTGACGAAATGAGATTTTATTAGACAAATTTTGTTATTGAGATTTTGTTATATAAATTATATCTTCTGGCTGTGCTTATCCAGACAGCGCCATCTATTACGCTAGTTAGAACTACGTTTTGCTTTTTAAATCTTAAATTAAAAGCCCTCATTATTATCAATTTGTTGCAGTCGGTAGCGTTATGTCGAGCTTAGTTCACCAATATTTAATGATTATGTTTTAATGATCTACCTGAATGCGTTAATTGAGTACCTACCTAGTTCAAGTTAAGAGCGACCTACAATATTTTTTCAATGAATATGTTATCTTTTTGAGAATAAATGATTATTAAACCTATATTTTCAGTTGCTCTGAGATCTGTGAGGCTGTTTTAAAAAAGTCCGATATCCGAATCCAATAAAACCCGAGGTTTCTGATCCGACAGCTTTCAGACGTTTTGAAAAAGCCCCGTTTCTGGTTTCACGAACGCTTGGGGCTGCGTCCTCTTGGTCTTTTGTCCTATACTTTGCCTGCCTGTCATAAATGAGTCTCTATATTATCGGTATTTCTGTGTTCAAATCTAAACGTATATCTTTCATAATATACTTTTTACAAGAAAAATTGTCATAAAATTATAGCTAATAAATATTTTTGATGTTCAACGGCCATGTTATAATTTCTTTTATTTTTTTCATTTTCTTTTCCTGAAAGAATGGCGCAATAAAGAGGACTAGAGAAGGCCCAACAGTGGGTGCAGACGGGCTGAGATGATGATGATTTTCTTTGTGTTTTTAGGAGGCAACACCAGGGGCACCCCTTTCTCTACTGGGAGTTCGAGGACTGAGAGATGAGCCGTTGCACAGATCGGCGCATTGCATACCACACCCTACGCAGCATAGACCGCTTGTCAATCCTACTTTACAGGTATGATTCGTGCTATGCAATACAATTATTTAACAGACATTATGTAATAAATAAAGCTGCATAGGTTGCTTCGTAATATTTGATCTAAACCGGAAGGTGGTCATTGTTCTCACTTACACTAACAATTCTTATTCTACGGCTTAATAATTTGAAAAAAATACGCAAAACAGCCCGAAGCCAAACAACTTTAAGATAACACACCAGAGCACACAGTCAAAGAAACGGTTATAACACCTATGACTGTGTACTTATAGCATACTGCATAATATAGATAGACGACCTCCGTGGCGCAGTGGACGAATAGCCGGCTAAGACGCAGCATGGTAGCGGGTTCGATACCCCTTGCGGAACAAATGTTTGTATGATCTACAGATATTTGTTCCGGGTCTGGATTTTTTTCTATATATTATAAGTATGTATTTACAAAAAAAGTATATAAGTATTTTATCAGCTGGTTCCCATAGCCCTGGGCTAGATAGCGCTGTGTGAAATGTCCAGCAATATTTATTTATTTATACTGTTAGTATTATTGTTTATCTGGTAGTATAAACACTTCGAGAGAAATTTAATTCCAAATTATACGAGGTGCATTCAATAAGTACCTAGCCTCATCGCCAGAGGGCGCTGTAGTTTCAAAAGAGTTTTACCACAGTGTAGCACATTCTTTTTTAATTCTTTTTTCAAATTTTCATTCCAATCCCTTCATTTGTTTTAATTTGACAACTTATGGAAGCGAACATATCGATCGGTTTTACAAAAATGGAAAAAGAGCAATAGCGTTCGGTGATTCGATTCCTATTTTTGGAAGGGAAAACGCGCATCGAAATCAAAGAGCGCTTGGATGCTGTGTACGGTGACTCTTCTCCATCGATGGCCACCGTCAAGAATTGGTTCAACGAGTTTGCACGTGGCCGTACGTCGGTTTTTGATGAACTACGTCTAGGTGCACCGAAAACAGCTGCTACGGAGGAAAACATTAAAAAAATCCATGATCTCGTATTGGCAGATCGCCGATTGAAGGTTCGGGAGCTAGCTGAGACTGTAGGCATTTCAGAAGGAACAGTGCATCATATTCTTCACGAGGAACTCGGCATGAGAAAGCAGTCGGCGCGATGGGTGCCGCGTTTACTCACACCGGAAAACAAGTGCAACCGTGACACCACATCGGAGACGTGTTTGGCGCTGTTTAAGCGTAATCCAGCGGAGTTTTTGCGTCGTTTTGTGACCGTCGATGAAACCTGGATCCACTGGTACACACCAGAGACCAAGGAGCAATCAAAACAATGGATCCAGACCGGGGAACGTGCTCCAAAGAAGACGAAAACTGTAAAATCGGCCGGAAAAGTTATGGCCACCGTTTTCTGGGATTCACAAGGTGTGATCTACATCGATTACCTCGAGAAGGGTAAAACAATTACAGGGCTTTACTATGCCGATTTATTAGGCCGATTCGACGCCGAATTAAAGAAAAAACGACCCCATCTGGCGAAGAAAAAAGTGCTGTTTCACCACGACAACGCACCGGTTCACACGTCTGTCGTTGCCATGGCCAAATTGGTCGAATTACGCTACGAATTGCTGCCCCATCCACCGTATTCTCCAGATTTGGCCCCTTGTGACTTCTTTCTGTTTCCTAATCTGAAAAAATATCTCGCTGGGAATAGATATGGATCAAATGAGGCGGTCATCGCCGTCACGGAGGCCTATTTTGCAGAGTTTGTCAAAAACTATTTTTCGGACGGGTTAAAAAAGTTGGAGCATCGCTGGGCTAAGTGTATCGAACTAAAAGGAGACTATGTTGAAAAATAAATTGCCACTTTTCCAAAATTTTCGTTTACTTTTTGTAGGCTAAGTATTTATTGAATGACCCTCGTATTTATTCTAAAATTTCCTGTGAATGTTTGTGTGAATCCGATCCATGAAAACACCAATGATCCAATGAAAACATTTTATTTCACACCATATAAATAAAAGTTTTTAACAAAATAGAAGACACAAAGGAAATAGTACAATAGCCGGTCTTATCGCTACGAAGCGATTTTTTCCAGACAACCTTCCGTTTTCCATTAATTTTGCCATATTTGAAAGACATCTCTGATTACGAAATATTTGTATGAATTATAATTAAAAAAATATATATGATTAGATTCTTTCTTCATAGTCTGCCGACACTAACGATCGAAATAGCGGGAGTATGCTGGACTTGTCAGACTTATTGTTTCAAAGTTATCCAATTTTCTCCCTTCTGAAGTTAATAATTGTTTCAGGATTTATCAGGAAGCGTAAGTGCTGGTGGCTCTGAACCGGATCTGAACGCAGTGCCTTCTTCAGCGCCATCTATTGATGCCATCGCAACTTCCAGTGAGGACGATAAGCCTAAGGATAAAAGCAGTAAGTATTGTAGACGATTGTTTCAGGAGTTATCAGGAAGCGTAAGTGCAGGTGGTTCTGAACCGGATCTGAATGCAGTGCCTTCTTCAGCGCCATCTATTGATGCCATCGCAACTTCCAGTGAGGACGATAAGCCTAAGGATAAAAGCAGTAAGTATTGTAGACGATTGTTTCAGGAGTTATCAGGAAGCGTAAGTGCAGGTGGTTCTGAACCGGATCTGAACGCAGTGCCTTCTTCAGCGCCATCTATTGATGCCATCGCAACTTCTAGTGAGGACGATAAGCCTAAGAATAAAAGCAGTAAGTATTGTAGAAGGTTGATTCAGGATTTATCAGGAGCCATAAGTGCAAGCGGCTCTGAACCGGATCTGAACCTATGGCCTGTTTTAGTACCTATAATAGTAGCAATTTCCCTACTATATGAAAGAAAGCTTTCATCATACCCATTCCCAAAAAGTCTAACATAAATGAACTTAAAGACTATCGCCCAATATCTATTTTCCCTTTCCTCTCTAAAATTCTTGAAAAAGTTGTACATCGCCAGCTTTCATCATTTCTCCATAGTAACAATCTTCTTAGTCCGTTTCAGTCAGGCTTTCGCCCTGTACACAGTACCTGCACTGCCCTTATTAAAATTACAGATGACATCAGGCTTGCTATTGACAACCGTAAACTCACTCTTCTTTCCCTGTTAGACTTTAGTAACGCGTTCAACTGTGTGGATCACGATATTTTGCTGGCCGTCTTACGCTCTATTAATCTTTCTCAGTCTTCTTTAACTTGGTTCGGCTCATATCTCTGCAGACGCGAGCAATGTGTTCGAATTAATGATCTGTCCTCTGACTGGTATAAAATCGAAGCAGGTGTACCTCAAGGAGGCGTTCTTTCACCTCTCCTCTTCTCTATTTTTATTAACACTCTGGTATCGGTAATACATCACACATCCTATCACCTATATGCCGATGATGTCCAGTTATATCTCAGTTGCAATCCCGATAAATTCTATTTGGAATAGAAAATCTCACTAACGATCTAAGCGCTGTGTATGACTGGACACAAAAATTTGGTCTACTTATTAATCCCAACAAGACGCAGGTGATAATAATTGGTGGTAAGACAGATAGTCAAAATTAATCTTAACACTCTTCCTCCGGTTAAATATAATAAAATTCCACTGCAGTTCTGTAAGGAGGTTAAGAATTTGGGCCTATTCATTACTCATAATTTGTCATGGGATCATCATATTAACCAGATTAGTAGGAGGATGTATGGTACTATGCATACTCTGAAACGCTTAAAAAATTTCTTGCCCAATCTACGAGGACCACACTGGTTAATGTGTTACTCTTACCCATCCTAGATTATGCAGATGTACGTTATCCCGATGCTACGGAAGAGAAACTGAACAGGTTGGAGCGTCTGCAGAATCTCTGTATTCGCTATATCTACGGCCTACGAAAATATGACAATGTGTCGGTATTTCGTCAGAATCTAAAATGGCTTGACAGAGCTCGTCGAGATGCGCACATGCTATCCCTCCTGTTTAGTATTCTTCGCAACCCTCTATCTCCCAGCTACCTCATAGAGCGATTTGCTTTCGTACCAACTGAGGACATAGCTGTGCGATCGTCTCGTCGTTTCCAATTGATGACTCCGCAGCATAACACGGCTACTTACTCTGACTCTTACACTATAACCGCTACTCGTCTCTGGAATACTTCAGTGGAAGCATTCAGATTGAGAATCTATAGGCACCTTCTCGGTCAAACCGACCAAAACTGAGCAACTTAATCTTTCCTTATCACTTCTTCTATTGTTATGTATGTATATTTTATTTAATATTGGTATAGTTTAGTCTATGATAAAAAGTATTTAAGTAGTATGTACCTATGCTATTTTATTAGTACTGTGTAAATTTTTCATTAGTTCCCTTTCCTGTGCACTACCTTTATCTACAATACACAAAGGTTATCTGGTAGAGAATGCAATTTAGCATTAAGTTCGCCTTTGTACTAGATTTATAAGTGCAATAAAGTATTTTCAATCAATCAATTTTATACAACCTGTTTTGTTACGTACGACATTAATTTAAAACACACATCCGGAATCGTATTAACTGATTTTAGAGGTGGGTTTAATACCAGTAGCTTGAAAATTTATTCAGTAATCGCCTAATCGGTACATTTCTAATAAGCAATTTTTAACGGATAGCGACGCTTCTCAGCGTCGCTATCCGTCTTTAGGCCTAACAAGCGCTGGAGCGACTACTTGGACGTTCGATTCTAGACCGTGATAAGTGGAAGGAAGAGGGGGAGGCCTTTGCCCAGCAGTGGGACAGTACGGGTTAGTAAATAAAAACTAATATTCAATCTTGTCTTTGACAGGTAGATCCAAAGCACGGGCGGCGTTAGTTAAACGCGTTCGAACTGTCGCTGTCTTCTCTCTAGGCCTTCGTAAAGCGCGCGAGGCTGCTGCAAAGGCAGATAAAGTGCATACTCCTCACACACCTGAGAACCCTGTGAGTATTTTTTTTTATCACTAATAGATGGTCGTTTGACCACTTTGGAGTAAGAGGCTAGCTTGGTATGGGCCTGTCATGCGTAGGGAAGAAAATCATGTGACTAAAAGAGTATTAGATATGAGTGTGGATAGATATAAGAAGTAGAGGAAGGCTGAAAAAGAGATGGATGGACTGTGTGAAAAATGATATGGGTAGGAAGGAAGTGACGACGGAGATGACGGCTGATAGAGAGATGTGGAGGCGGAATACATGTTGTCTGTGGGAAAAGAGCAGGAAGAAGAAGATGGTCTTTTGACCAAAATCTCGCCTGATGGTAAATGATGATGTGAGCAAGAAGATCTAGAAGACACCTATTCACTCTTACCTTAAAGAGACCCGGATTGTACTCTTCAGGAAAACAAACAACGGTTATGTGTTCCATACCTTAGCTGTACGTATTAAAAACGTGAGATTATTAGAACCAAAACGGTGAGTATACGAACTACTACAATACAAACATAAGACTACCTCCGTGGCGCAGCTGGCGATTACCCGACTGAGACGCAGGAGGTTGCAGGTTCAATTTCACGCAGCGGAACAAATGTTTGCATGATCTACAGATTTGTTCCGGGTCTGGGTGTTTTCTGTATACTGTAAGTTCATTTACAAAAAAATATATAAGTATTTTATCAGTTATCTGGTTCCCAGAGTACAAGCTCTGCTTAGTTTGAGGCTAGATAGCGCTGTGTGAAATGTCCAGCAATATTTATTTATTATATAAGCGAACGAATTTTGTGACTTAAGACTGAAGAATTTGATTGATTGAAAATACTTTATTGCACTTATAAAACAAGTACAAAGGCGAACTTAATGCTAAAGAGCATTCTCTTCCAGATAACCTTTGTGTATTGTAGATAAAGATGTGTAGGTAGTGCACAGGAAAGGGAACTAATGAAAATAGCATACTTAGGTACATACTACTTAAATTATTGCTATAGTGACTAGCCAGTTTCGGTCCAAAATTGTAGTTTCGGTAACACTACAATTTCATTTTATTTCCAGTCGCTGCCAGCACCAATGTTAGGCGGAGAGTTATCCCTTATTCCAATCGAACAGCTGATACAAGTCGACGACGTTAAACCTAGGAACTCAACATCTACGTAAGATTTTTGTACCTACAGATCGTTTGAACCAAAATGACGTACACTTATTGACAACTGGAAGTATTAGGCCGGTTTCCTTCAAAGTGGAGAGGAGGTTTAAATTTAGCCAGAATCACGTCTTAATATGTCATCTACAGAACTACGATTTAAGTTAGACGCCTCGGCAACGTTCTTTGGTGGAAACCGGCCCTTATTAAGTATTACACGAGCTTAGTGACTAGACCCAGTAACTAATATGAATAGTCGCTAGTCACTGGGTGTGTGTAAACGCAAGTTCTTTAGACATATGTATATGCATTATTGACAATCATTCATCATCATCATCTCAGTCATAGGAGGTCCGCTGCTGAACATAATAATCTGAACAAGAATTATTCAATATCATTTACTTATAACGGATGCGTTATTTCGGACGTAATCTACCTAAGTATTAGAAGTGCAAGTGATTGTAATATCTGCCGCACAATAAAGTGGCAACTTTATCATGATTAGCATAAAGGCTGTTTTGATTGAACCAGTGATCCAATACAAACATTTTTCAACAACGCAACGTAGGAAATGCTTTAGGCCGGTCATATACCGTCGGAATTCCATTTCGGAATCTCGAATCGGAATTTCAAAGCCTGCATGCAAATCCATACAAAATCGGAAAATAACGTAGGTGTGTGATAGATAACTGATAAGTTCCTTGATTGGCTGTACTGTAATGGTCTTAATCGACATTGGGTCATTAAAAACAATCACAAGATAAACTTTCAAAGGACGCGATAGCCCATGATACTCTCATTTTAGTGGGTCATCACTATATTGAATTATAAATCGATCCAATTAGAGCTTATTTTACATTGCCATTGCCACTAGCTGTTGTCGGTTATCGCGTTTTGGAAGTATTATTTCACTCCAATGAAATGTACTATGCTATTAGAGTACATATTAGCTAGCAACACTGAACCATAGATATCGCCTGTTGATCTAGAAATAGTCCTAGCGGTTTGTTTTTATGGACCTCACTTTATGATCCAGTTTATATATTATTTAAACTTCTGATTTTTTAAAGAAACTAATTTTTACAATAATTATAAAGATGTTTCGACCAGCTTACTTAATTTCCATTATTCCATTTACCTATTTGTCACAGTGTGGTTCCTCCTGGTCGTGACGTAGAGCAGTTGAGCTATCTATAGATCGTCTGCAACGGTCTTTAGATAATTCAACTGATTATTTTGAATTTTTTGAAGAGGTATTTAATAAATTATATATTCTTTCTGTTAAAACAAATACTTAGGTAAATGTATTTCCTTATTCCATTTTTGGGATCTATTATGCCAGACACATACTCTTAAACACAATTAATTAAACAAATCCCCAAGGCTTTAGTTATGGATCCATTAAAGAATATAAGGATGCATAACTGAAATGTATAGACTGGCTCAAAGAAACAGATCCATTAAACAAGCCTAGTGAGTGAGTATTATGTAAGGTAAATTTATTTCGGAAGAGTTCCATTTACCGATCATGAAAAAACAGAGGAAATGTCTCATAGACACAAATGTCTATGGTCCAAAATGGAAAAGAATGTTTCCTAAAATTGACTCCGAAAAGTCGAGACAATCATTACGTCATGTCGTCTATTATTTATTCATTTAGATTATCTACGATAGATATTAAGTATTATCAATATATCGTCAATAATAAGATATATTGATAATGTTTCCACTTAAGGTCTACTCTGAAATAACGAAAATTTATAGACCGACCGTTATGATAAGGTGTAATTAAGAGTTCAAAGAGCGCCACTTTGGGATAGGTTCGTGAACGAGTTGGTACTTATCTACTGTTATATTTATCATATCGTAATATTTGACTTTAAATAAAAATAATCATGTGAGTCCAAAAGTTAAATATCATATTTTACCTACTTCGGTTAAGTATCTAAGTTACGATAAAGTTTTTATTCAATTATTTTAGATCATGTGACTTGAATGTTTTGGTGAATGGAACTCTATTTTACTTAGAGTTAGCTCGTTGCAATAATATTTTGGTGTATTTTGTGCAGTAATTGAAATGAATGGATTTACTACATTACTATTTTGTTGAAGAGTACAAATATTAGGGCAATAAATGTAAGAAGTCAGTATTTTGGAGTACGACAAAAAATTGACTGTTTCAAAATAAGCTAAGTAACACCTGTGACGAACTAAAAAAATTCACTACTATCTTAAGAAGTGTTTAAATTGTCGTGAACACCTAGCGTGTCAGAAACTAATGAACAACATAATTTTTATGTGTGAAGATGT
This sequence comes from Philereme vetulata, assembly GCA_918857605.2. Classification (NCBI taxonomy): domain Eukaryota; kingdom Metazoa; phylum Arthropoda; class Insecta; order Lepidoptera; family Geometridae; genus Philereme; species Philereme vetulata. The sequence goes on along the minus strand of OU975421.1, from coordinate 7,735,004 downwards.
CATACTTAAAAACAATATTGTTTATTAGTTATGTAATTACTGTGTTTTTGCCTACATAAATTGTTCAATAAATAGGCGCATAATCATAAACAGATTTCCAAATTGATTAATCTATAAAAGTAGGTACAATAACAAATAAAAAATGTGATGACATACAGTAAGGTACTCCAAAATCATATCGTAAATAAATGGTAAATGGAATACTTACGCAAATTTGTATGTGATAAAAATGGATCGATCTTGTATGTGGATTCAAATAAATATGAGGACAGATAAAAAATATTATGAAAAACCTAGACTGGACAAACTAAATCAGTCCACTAAGCGTTACTAATAAAGATAGTACATAGTTAGAATGTAAAGACAGCTCAATAGCCATCGAACACCATATCGAGTCAAAGTAAAGCATTGGATTGTGAGCTTTATTTGTGTGAAGTAAAATCAATTATGTAGCAGTTTACGATGCGCATTGCCGACGCACCGTACCTACGTCGGTCGTGCGTCTGAATCGAAAGTTGATTTGATGTTGAGTCGATATGGTGTGTAGATAGCCTTAACTCATGTTTTGCGTAAAGTCAACTTATGCTAAACTTGAAGTAAGCGCGACATGCACAAAACTGGAACTAAACCTGGCTTTTCAAAGGACACTAGCAACGTCGACAAATCAGATAAGTATGTGGCTCTACGTACCATATTGAGTGGGATAATTTCTGTATTTCGTAAATTATGGGATAGAAATACCTGTCTTCATATTTATATTGAAGAGTTGGCTTTTGGAGCAATTTTTGAAGCATTTTGATACATTTTCAAAGTTGATGTTATTTTAGTTGATGTTGTTTTGTGATGTTGTTATGGCTTTTTGGAAAATATTTATTACAAAAACAATTTATCTGACAATAATTTCCTGAATTGTTTGTTGTTATAATTATTTGAGCTATTTATCGAATTGTTAACTTATTGGTTATCAACTTTTTTTGTAATATAACATTTATCTGTTTTCAACATAGATAATATTTTTTGATAGTGACCGTGATAGTATCTTGATAAACCGACTTACGACCTAATAGGGTTTAGAATAACTTCTCTAAAATTAAAAAAAAACTCGAATGTTCGTATTAACAATTAAAATATACATTTTATAGCAATACACTCTTGTGTTTGTGTCGTATATTTCGGCTATCAATTAATTTTAACAAAACGTTTTCCCTGGCCTAGTTGTAAATAGATACATAATTAGATTTAAAGTCCAAATTTTAACCCTATCCTTTAAACAGCTAGATACATCCTTCCTGTCTATTCGTAAGTATATTTTATAAATAGAATTAGGATTTTATAGTTCTTTGCGATTTTTGTAACATTTTCTTAGACAATGTCTTCCATTAATTTATTAGCATTCGTTTAGCGCTTAATTATGAATAATAACAATGCAGCTATTAACTTGTTCCAAACTATTATTATCTACATTAATGTAAATACATATAATCAGCACCAAAAGTAGCTGAACTGTTATGTTCAGCTAAATTCTCAATAAAGTGTACTAGCGATTCTAAGCATCAAAATAATTGGACTATTAACTGCCTTTCCATACAGTAAATGTTTGTGAACATTGTAAGATAAATATTAACCCGTATATGTTTAGGTTAAATTGAAATATTGGTATGTTCAGCTTCTTTTGACGCCGACGGTGTGTAGCTACAAAATTAATATTAAAATAGAAGTTGTGAAAACTGCCTAGCCATGGTGGTTTCAAGGTCAATTATCAAGTTAATTAAAATTAGTTGTCTTTAGTTTAAATACTGAGTAATGTAACAAGTAACGAACGAGAGAATACTACATAGTTGAACGTATCTGTAATAGTTATTATATCCAAGTACTTAGAACATTATAGGCGTTCTGTGGAATGCCAAACTTCGTCGCCGGTTTGTAATAGACATGATTATATCAGACTACTCCCGAATCTGTAGAATCTGTAGGGGTGAATATTGATGAGTCATCAATATTAACAACTTTCAGTATGGAACAAAGGGAAAGTCGGACTCGCGCACGAAGGATTCCGTACCATTATCTATAAAAACGGGAAAAAATCATGTCTGTCGTACGGTAGCCCCCCTTAAATATTAATTTTATTTTCATTTAATTATTTATTTTTAAAGTGAATAATATAACTCAATAATCTGTGAATATTTCAAGCTTCTACCTGTTGCCGTTATCAATACCGAGCAAAAAAAATCCCGTTTGTTGTATGGGACTTAAATATTTGTTTTGTTTTATTTTATTTATTTATATTTGAAGTGAATATACAAGTAAATATTCTGTGAATTTTTCAAGCATCTACTTGTTGCCGTTATCAATATCGAGTAAAAAATCACGTTTGTTGTATGGAACCCCCCTTAAATATTTATTTTATTCTGTTTTTAGTATTTGTTGTTTTAGCGGCAACCGAAATACATCACCTGTGATAATATCAACTGTCTAACTATCACGGTTCATGAGATACAGCCTGGTGAGAGAGACAGCGGAGTAATAGTAATAGGGTCCCGTTTTACCATTTGGGTACGGAACCCTAATAAGCTAGTTAGGTATATCATATTAAAGTTACTTAATCAATGCGTATTCAAACCGGCCACAAAGTGTGGCGCTGGCATTCGTAACTTGTTGATAACCTAAGGAAATAAACTTTCCCATCCGTGACGCTATCATCAAAAATAGCTTCACACAAATATTCCCTTGGATTGTGAACATTAAACAATTCAATCTATGTCTGTGGTTGTGAAGGTATTTCTGACGACCGGCATATATAACCACAATAATGCTGTCCATTCTTTAAAATTGTACATTAAGCAACACAAAGTGGAAATTAAATTGTTAACTATGTCTAGTCCCTCAAAACGCAAACTTAAGGTGGCGGTTCGCGCCGCGACCGCGACCGGAGACCGAGACGAGACACAGACAGGAAACCGCGACAAGTGTATCGGTCTCTTTTGCGAGTACAAGAACTGTATACACATTGTACTGTGAGTCGAGACCGCAAAGCTACTATTCATTCAGTATCGTAATAGTCTGTCGATGGGGTCAGTTGTGTTGTAGGTGTATTTACGCTGTAATTGAAAGCCAAGTAGAGTTACTATTGGATCGTCTTCTTCCTCCAATAATGTTTGTTTATAATATATATGCAGGACAACAAGAGACACTACTGGTCCGGGTCTTGTCCTGTGTCTCGGTCGCACGCGCAGATTGGCGCCCTACAAAGCCTAAATGACAAGTACCGGTCGCGGACTCCTGTCTCTGGTCTCGGACTCCGGTCGCGGCGCGAAACGCCACCTTTAAATGAAATGTAAACGTCCAATATATACCTTCTGTACAAACCATTATCTTGCCACTATTCTCTAGTTATTTTACTTTTAAGTGTTAATCGACACTTACGGGAAAATCTTGAGATTTTAAAATCATCGCAAAAATTACGAGCCGGGCGAATCGAAACTATTTTACTGTTTAATTATTTTTCTGAAAACCCTTTATTATGGGCAATTCTGTTGTCACAAACAAAACTAAATTTAGGTTTGTCAGCACTGTGCCACTCTCTGTCCTTATAAAAGATATAAAGGATATCAATAATTTAGTTTAGCATTAGCCAACAAAATTGCTTCTATTGTCTATAAGATACCTTCAGTCAAACCGCTATTTCCGGAAGACCTAGTTATAACTCATCCTAAGCATAACTTTTCAATTGATCTTTGAACAGTAGTGTAAGAGAAAACGAAACAACTGTATGTAAGAATGGGGTCTAAGATTTATTCAATGAACATGCTATTCTTAATTCTTGGCAGTTCTTCTATTCTTTACAGTATCGTGGAAAGAGATTTTTTTGATAATTTTCTTGAGGTTCATCTTCTACTGTTTTTTTTTTCAAGATATGGATGTTAAATTGTAATGGTGGTGATAACTTAAAAGCTTCTTGTAGCAAATTCGTTGTTGTATTTATTTTTATACGGATGTATTGATAAATGTTGCATTTATAGTTAGAAACATAAATTAAGTTTGCAAACTTATCTTGTGTTTTATTGAACTACCTGCAATTTTTTCTGTAAATCTTAGACAGAATAAGATTCAAATTGAGAATACTCTTTAAGAAAGATTAAGAATTATTCAGTTTAAGATTAATGAAATTAAGAATGAACTATGTAACTTACATAACCTAGTAAGTTAATTATCACAACAAAATTACATTAGGTATTTTATAGCAAATCACTCCTAAACATGAAATTTGAATTGACAAATCTTTCAAACATATAATACTGTATTTCGTTATTTTTGAACACCTTTACTGTGTTTATGATTATATCATAATCTGAGACTAAAGAGCCACTGTAGTTTACAGGTAAACTTCTAACAATTAGGAGATATACCTCTGGCATTTCAAATTGTAATAAACCAGTACAAAATAGGACGTGCAGATCATCTTGACTAAGATTTAAAGTGTAATATAGATCAAGTTTTCTGTTAATCTGATCCAACTTGCTGGTAACATAACTATCGATTAAACTATGGAACGCAGCAAAATATTTTCCATTGTTGATATACTCTTTAAGCAACACAACGAAATCTTCAGAAAATTTATGTAAACACGTCCTAATTGCTTTAGCAAGTTCATCTTTATCTGGCGTTGTGCCAAGTTCTTTTTTACCCGCAATAATGGTATCCCTTGATAAATCACCCAATCGTAATTTAACACACAATGTATAAATATCATGCTCGGGTAGAGATTCCTGCAAATCTTTTAATATCGCGTCATATATAACTTTCATATACTGATAACTCTCTGTATCATGATCGTTGTAGCTCGATGTCTCCAAATCCTCAATAAAAGATGTACAGAATTCTCGGATTACATATTTTTTGTTGCTTACTTCATTCCACATTTCTAAACATCTTTTTATGATATGTCTAATCACTTTTAGATTAGTTTTCAGTTGTTTTTCGTTGTAAACGTTCGCAAGACATGTTATGGTAAGGTCCCATTTTGCTTTCAACAAATCTTCCAAACCTTCCTTCAAGTTGTTATTAGTGATAAGTATTTGTTTTTCGTCTAGCATCTTAGTGATATGATCACCCGCTATGATGTTAAGCTCATCCTCAGGGACTAATTTAAAATCTGTTTTAATCCTTATCAAGACTGTTGCCATACGTTCAAAATTGACACATCTTTCGGGTAGATTTTTAACAGCTTTCCAACCGTTCACAAGGTACTGGCCCCTTATTTGTACTGGCATTTTGTAAGAGCTTAGTAGTGTGAAGAGCTCGGCGTCATCATCTTGATTTAATGTTAGAGTTAACGTGTTTAATACCTCAAATAGTTCTATCTGTGTTTGATTACGTTCCTTCAATACCTTATCGTAAAGCGAATTGTATATAATCTTTCTAACAGACACGTTTTTTGTCCGTTGCCATATCTTGTTTATTAGAGTCTTCAGATTTTCTGCACTGAAACATTGAAAAGCAAGACGCAGTCCATGCTTTTGAATTGAAATTGGCTTGTTGATTAATGATTCAACAAACGTAATGCATTCTGGTAACGGTAAATTCATTAAATAAGAGTTAAATATGGGCAGGCACTTATGCACATAATCTCCTGTGATGTACTGATGAACGCATGACATCGGCAACGGCGGTCGTGAAACACAAACGTAACCGCATATGGCTTGCTGAATTTGTAACAATTTTTGAGATATATTAGCATGATCTATTTTCGGATTAGTAGGAACATGATTCTGCAAAAAGTCTATTTTATATGACTCGTCAGCTAATTTGAGTATACCGTATACACCAACTTGAGCCATACGATAGTGCACATCATCAGCGGTAAGAGAATCCTTCAGTAACTGCAGGTATTGCTGGCCGATGTCATGATGGAAGTATATTTTCAGCTTGTTTATTAGCCAATTGGTTCGCCCGAACCTGTCTTGGATGTAATTTCTAATTGAAGGGAATTCATCAATAACAAGCGTGGCATCTTTTTTCATGTAACGCATAATGTTTTTTTCAGAGAAATCTTTTCCCGTGTTTGCCAAAAGACTATGGTATTTAAATCTGTCCCAGTTTAATTTAATTAACTTATTGATAATTTCGGGGATATCCTCTTTGGTTTTAGAGAAGTTTTGTAATAAGTCTAAGCAATTCTGAGTATAACGATTGATGTTCTTTTTTACATCATCTGTATATTCTTTAATAGTTAACGCCTCGACTGCCTTCAAGTAAAATTTAAGCAAGTATTGAAACACCATTTCTGATTTTTCAGGTTCCAACTTATGGCTGTGCCTTTTCACATCATAAGCTTTTATCGCATCTTTATCTATGAATTCCTTTAACACCGGAAGAAGTGTTTTCCCATGAATTATGTAGTATATTAAAGCGATCACCCTATAATTTGATTCGCCGTAACTTGAAATGTTAAAAACATCGAAACTATAAAATATTTTTTCAAGTGCTGTCCAACACTCTTCGTTAAAATCAAAGACTTTGTGTTGTTGAATAAATCTATCTAAAAATTTCATTTTGTGGTGTCTCGCTTCATTTACATGCCTGTTGTAATAATAGTTCAATAGAGTCTCCAGATCGTTTTGAGTTCTCGCTGAATCAATCAGTACATTTATTATAGCTATTCTTTTTTCTTTGTCCGGAGTGACGTGAATGTATTTCTTAATTTCCTCGAAAGCTTTATTAAAGCGTACGAATTTGTACCAAATATAATCATTGCCGCTTCCAAGACTTTCCTCGCCGCTTGTAATGTGGCAGATAGCCCAATCTTCTTTCTCCTCGGTCGTCATTATATTGTAGAAGTTATGGAAATAAAATTCTTTGTTCATTTCAAATTCCTCTTTCAGATACCTTTCAATGAATATTTTTTTGATGAAAGAAAATCTCTCACCCACCGGGATTAACTCTAAAATAAATTTGTAGTGTTCATAAAAGTTCATATTCCAAAATGTTGAATCTTCATCAGGTAATAGAGCCACTGCGTAAATTTTAATATCACTTATCGTGCTATTCTTGACAATTTTATCTTTATTCAGAATATTTATATAGAGCACAGGCTTTTTTAAGACTCTATCTTTGTGATTTTTTATAATTATTTTCGAAATTCTTCGCCCAAAACGGGTAGTACTCCTGTTTTCGGTTATTTTATAGTTTTCTAACATATCTAAGTACACTTCACTTGATATAGAATACATGTAGTGTAATGAAATCAACAAATCAACATTGTTCCAGTCATTTCCAACAGCATCCAACATTGCACGAGCTAAAGAAAACGAATTTCCAATGAAATTGAGCATTGATTCTTTGTTAGAGAGCAACATATAAAAAGTTTTCGACTTTTGAAGTATTATGTCATGTTTATATGATTCAGGTGTGTTAAAAAGGAACTTAATCGCAATTTTCAACAACTTCTCTTTCATACAAAACTCGTAGAAGGCTATAGAACGATTTTCATTTTTCACTAGCATGGCGAGCATACTAAGAAGCTTCTTTTTCATTTTGATTGACATCAACTGAAGAACATTGGTATGAAGATTATTAACATTAATAATGTCAGCGAATTTATCTTGACCAAGCCATGTACATTTGTTGAGTGCTCTAGTGATGTGTACAATATCGCCGGACTTCAATATTTCCATTATGAAATAGATATTTTTATTTTTTGCCGCCAAGTCAATCATGAATATCTTGTCGACGTCACTATCTCCAGGTTCTGTCTTAAGTTTGTCAGAAGCGTTATCCGCCACTGCTTTGTTTACTCTTTCATTTAAGTTTCTCTGTCTCTCGCCTAAACTATTACCAGTTAGTATTAACATCTTTAATACTTCGTGATCTGAAAATAAAAAAAAAACAATATTTAGGTGTTATCACCAGTAAGTGACCCATTTACTTAATCTAATCATAGATACAAAATCATCGAGAAATATTCGTCGAACCACGGAAATCACTTATTACCTAATATACTTACGGATAATAAAGATGCCTATGATGATTGTGTGAGCCACATCACACAATCATCATAGACATAGGTACCTACCCACCCACTAGTCATAGGATGTTCACTGCTAATAAGATGCTGATTTTATTAACGCTTCTAGTTCTAGACTTAAGTTACCAGAAAATATTTGTTGATTGCAGTAGGTACATAAGAATCCCCAGCAACAGCAAAACTAGACATAATGGCCTACTTAAGTCAGTCTAGTATTTATTATTATTATTTATTTAATTAGAACGGATTAACCAATTACACTAATTAATTTAAAAGAATTCAAAACATCAATAACATAAACAATACATTGTCAAATTAAAATCAAAATTACATTAAAAATCTACACAATATACAAATTATGAACAATAAAATTAAATTAAAATAATAGATACACTTTAATATAAATAAATTCATCAAATCACACACATAAATAATAAATTGAATTGTTAAATTAAAGACCTTTCATACATCAATCTGACAATACCTCAGACATACCAGCATCAATTCCTTCAATTCGTCAGCAAACACATCGCATTCAGGGTTGGCATCTAGGAGTTAGTTGAAGGCGGTGAGTGTGCGAGGTAGTGGGGGGTTAGCAAACGGTACGGATAAAGTACGGCTCAAGGGTACTGCAAGAAACCTATGTCTTCTGCACCGGATATATTTATTTGGGACATAAAATCATAGTACTCGTTATACAGATCAGGTGCATCAATTATATTGCGAAATATTTTGCAGACAGTGGTTATCTGCTCACACGCTCTCCTAGTTTTGAGGGAATTATAACCTAAGTATCTTAAGAGGAATTGAGTTGGATAGATGAAAAGGTAATACCTTGCAATTCATTTCTAAAGGTACCTAAGAAATGCCTAAGTATGACTAAATCTGAGGGCATAGGCTAAAATAGGTAAAATGTAGGCAGGTAACCTTGCATTATAATTAACACCAAATTATAAATTAAAATTATGAGATATACCTACTTACTTACATTCCAATTTTATTTTTATGTATGGAAGTTAAAAGCATATTTAGGTGACTACCTCCTAGTTACCACCTACCTAGGTACGTAGGTAAATCAGTCAATGGAACTAGAGACCTCAATCTGAATATTTTGTAGGGGTGGGATATCTATAACGGATTTACTTACGTACAACTAACTATTTTCCAAGGAATTTGAAGTAAAAAATAATCATTTGTGTTTGTATATCTGACTGAGATTGTTTTATGCTTTTGTTATTGTGTCTGAGATATTGGCTTTTAAACAATGCTGTTCGCGTTTAAACCATATGTTTTGCTGGTGTTGAGATACACCAGCAAACACAAACAGGGCAGACAATTTCAGACAGACAGGCGCTATCTATTACCTACACTAGTTGAAAATAGTTTTTTTTACTCTAAATTGAAAAGCCCTCAATTATCGTTATTTTTGTATTTTAACTATGTTCTCTCTTATCGTCTTTAATTAAAGCGATTTGAATGATTCTTTTGTTACACACCTTGCAACAGGAATAAAAAATGTGGCTGATTTTATACAACCTGGAAACAACCAAACTTCAAGCAACAACAGATGGAAGAGTGGGGTCGACCGGCCGGCGACACCTACCTTACGTAGCTGGGGTCGAGTCGGGATCTCAGGGAGAAGCGGGCGGTAAGGGAGAGGGATCAGGGAGAGGTTGCGCGGCGCCGATTATAAGGAAAAATAGGAACTGAACTCGCTGAATTAGATTTTAGTACTTACCTACAAAAAACCTTCCTTTCCTTGGTGGGTGGAGAACACAGACCTCTTAGATGTGGGTGGAGAAGTAGAACTGTCATTAGATAAATATTACTCGTGCGCGATAACTTGGGACCTGCTAGGAATGCGACTCCCCGACCGCTTCCCCTGCACTTCCCCGATGGCGCCCGTATTGTACCGTTCGCATCACTATTTTTTACTAGGGTTTTTAGTCTCGTACTGGCCAACGTCACGTAACGACGCGCTCTGGAATTCTTTTAGTTTTCGTTTGTGTTATTGTAGTTTTTGTTGTTATAGTTTGTGTCATTGTTTTGTTGTTGTAGTTTTTGTTGTTATAGTTCAATAGTGTTGTTATAATTCAAATAGTGTAAAAAAGATTAGATAAAAATCAGCGTCCTCCCTAAGTAACATAACAAATTAGGTTAAAATAAACAAAGACGAAGCCGCGGGCGGCTGTTTGTTATGTTCGCTTTTTTGCGGGCGGTACAAACACGCCAATATGACGTCACCGCGCTCAGGTCCCAACTTATCGCGCACGGGTAATAGATAAATACAGTACCCCCTACTAGGCCCCTACCTAGGTACCACAGAAAAATAATACACATAAATTGACAGATTGGAATTACAGTGTATGCTACTTGAAATTACAGTATTTTTACTAAAAATACTGCACTTTTCATCATAAATGCAGCAGATTTTACAGTAAAATTAAATCACATTCAAATCTTTTCTATAAAAAACTTAAGTGCGAAACGGGTCGAACGATTTTAATGATTTTTTTTCGTATATTTGGTAGGTAATGAGAATAGCTCGTAGAGTATTTTTCACCCTCCTACCCCCACGTTCACTAAGTTCCTACGGGAACGGGAAATATAAGCGTACGAAGCCGCAGGCGGTCAGCTTGTGAGGTTATATATAACCTAAACCTCACCTACATATATGTAAAGAGAAATAAACTTAATTTTTAAAGTTTTTGTAGTTGATCCTCCCCGTCACTAACAGAACTACTTTCCGATTCTGTCATTTTTCATCGGAAAAATCGTTTATAAACATACAAATTCACAAACTCATGTCCTACGACAAACAAAATCATGATGTATGGAGTAACTGCTGCCATCTCTGGGATGGTTCGGCCAAGTATCAGCTTGAAGCCCTTGATTCGATTGAACGACGTGTTGCTAGACTCATTGGTGATGCTGATGACTATATATATTATTATTATTATAGTGGATGGAAGCCAATTTACAAAGTCTAGAGCACAGACGCCGAGAAGCCAGACTATAACTTTTTTTAAAAGATTCATTTTGGTGAATGTGTGCAAAATCTCTAGGACCTTATCCCTTCTTCCTCCTTCCACCACAGGACAAGCAGACGTACCAAGAACTACCACCCATACCTTGGTTGGCATACCACCTTGCCGTACCAAACGATTTGCTTCAACTTTTTTTGTTAGCACAAGTTTATTCTTGGAGTCTTCATGTCCAGAGTAAATAGGTTCTTTCTAGGCAAGCATAGGTACTCCATCTTCGATCACACCTTCACTTACCATCAGGTGAGGTAGTGGTCAAGCGCTTGGCTATCATCAATAAAAATCATTAGTCCGTTATGTAGGTACCACATAGAGTCTGTCAAACGAAAGTAGTCACTCGCATTTTTTCGTAACTTTTTACATGGAAATACTAATGTGTTTCCACCTACGGACGCTATGTTCTACAGCTGTGTAAATTTAGGGTGGTATAAAATAATAATTGCACGTACTATAAATAACTATATTAATAACGAATTGTAACCCACTCTATCAACTGCAGATTAATAATATTGAACTATTTTATAGGTTTTGTCATTCTGAACCGGAAAAATAGGCAAAAAAATGCCTTTTCCCGAAGATGTAGGCAGGAACCACGGATGACCATTTCCCATGAATCTGACTTACTTCTTTCGTTTCAGTCACTCTCTTAATATTCTTCAAATAGGTCGTCGTTTAAGATAGGTACTCTTGACTTTTTTCAACAGATTAGGGAAAATGAGAATCTGAGTGTGGCATCATTACTATTCCCTAATTTTTGGGTTGCCACGCTGATATTTTTTGAATTTTCCGCGATTTTTCAGGGTCTACTTTCATTTGACGGACTACCAGACCAAATCATCAAAGGCGAATGCATGCTCGCGATTCAGAATCGATTGCTCGCTCGATTTGACCGTTACGTCCACAAGTATAGTGGAGCAGCAATGTTATGTGAAATCGCTGCAAATTAACGAGGTAAGTATTGTAGGTTGCATATTAATCAAATGAGGTAAAATACGTTCCAGCAACCCAATTTGAACTTGACAAGAGATTTGACCAATGGCAACTTATTTTTGGGTTAATCATCCTTCCAACAACCGGACGTTAGCTGTGTTTTAGACGACTGGGGAGAAGAAATGTCAATGATATTGCAAATGCGAAAAAAATGCCCGCCCATAAAAATGCAAAACCTAGCAAAAAAGCAATATTAACTGTTACTGTCTTCTCATTTTTGTGTCGTAAACTGAACGGTTGGGCATTGATAGAATAAATATAGTCTGTTCAATAAGAGAAGTAGTGGCGTTACGGTGAACTAACATTAAGATTTTTATATGGCAACCCAATCCAGCTGCCATCTGTCTCATCACGCAACTGTCAAATGTCAACTTCGACTCGATACGATACATTAATGTTGATCTTGTTTTTGTGTTAAATATTTGCTTATTTATGTCGAAAAGAGGAAAAACGTCACGTAGCTCTGTGAGGCAAATAATATTTAATGTGATACAGTTTTGTCAACGCGAAAAAGCGTCAATAAGCCTAATCATCAACCTGAACAAAGCTACGGAACGAGTAGTCACAATGATTGGTATGTAATTGCTTTCTTGTGGTATTTTTGAACTGTACATTGACTTCTTAGACGAAATAAACAGCGTATTTAGTGTTTTATGTGTAATTAGCGTAAAAGGAAATATGTAATATATTAGGTAAAAATCAAACTGACCTATTTTTGTAGTACGACTAACACTTATTGATATATTGCGTTTTTAGATATTAAACTGATTATGTACATTTTATGTTGCAGGTCTAAGTAGTCACTGTGTCTAGAATTAAAAAAAGAAGGTGATGTAAATAGAGGTGTGTGGTGCACTCCAGGAAAAAAACGCAAAGGCCGGCCCAAGACAATAATTCTAGACGATTTTGACAAGTGTGCCATTTGGAGCAAAATTCGACAATTTTATACTGTTCGAAAAGAGGTACTGACTTTAAGGAAGCTGCTCAAAGTACTAAAAAAAGACATACATTTTGGTGGTGGAATCTGCAGTGTTTTGAAAGAAATGGAATATCAATATAAAAAATGTCAGTCAAAACGAAAAATACTTGGCGTGCCAAATATTTGCAGACCATGTACCGTTTGAGAGAAACAGAAAAACCAATTGTTTATGTAGATGAGACATATATCCATACTGCGCATGAAGTCAACAGGTACTGGCAAGGCCCAGATGAACCTGGGATATCTAAAGCCATTTCCCTTGGTGAAAGATATATAATCCAACATGCTGGTACCTGGAATGGATTTGTTGCAGCAAAGAATGTTAATGTATCAGCCAAGGAATTGCTGCCATGATAAATGAATGCTTCAATATGAATACTACTGCTCAGTGGCAAAAAGAATGTGAACATGTGAAACATGTTGAAGAAAAATATTGGAAACAGGACCATTTGATGGAAAAAAATATCATAAATATAACAGAATCAGAATCCGAAGATGAAACAGATGAGTCCGAGAGTAAATGCTCTAAAGCTAGCTTAGACATAAGCGGCATTGAATACTTAGATTCAGACTTTGATTATGGTACTGATTAAATTATTATCTATAATTGTCAACATTTACTGCATATTAAGATAACGTTAGTAAAATTATAAAATGTCTCCATGTCTTATTTTTTAAAGTCTGGGTGTGCAGTCCATTGCACCTCATCAGTAAGCAATAGAAGAGTAGAAAGGCCATGCTTCATGGAAGCACGTTAGACTTACAACATAGCTAGCCACTATCTTATATTAATAATGTTGATTAAAGCCAGCTCTTAAACCTCATTAGAATCATGCATGTCCATTATTTTTGGCTCATCACATAACACCTGTGATGTGCTATGGTAGCCAATTTTAATCAGCATTATGCGAAGATACATACCAACCTACATACTTAATAGCTTAAATCTAATACTACTGATCACAACATTTGGTGTCTATGAATGATGTCTGTCTACCAAGTATCAAAAACTTTTAGTCGTACTGGCAATGACAGAGCAGTATTGTCAACGCAACAAAAGTAGTAAATTGGCACACGCGCGACCTTAATTCCTACGACGTATCTCTTTTTGTACAGAGTCTAATGCTGATAAATACAATCTGTGTGTGTAGCAAACAAGCAGTCCCAGTTCTTTACGTCGTCTGTGGGATAGGGAGGGAACATAGGGAGGGAAGGAAGGAGTGAACGAAAACAGACAAAAAAACTAATTTTACTGCGTTCAATCAATTCTTTCAAACATTCATTCACTCAGTCAAGAAAATGGCGGTTGTTGATTCCCAAAAACGTAAAACCGTGCATTGACGACTGATTATAGCTAAACATAAACGAATAAGTGCACAAGGATAGCTGCAAATCGGCATCTTTGAACTGAATCTCATAATCCTTTGATATCTGTACTCTGTAATATGCAGATGTAAACATACGTACAGCGTTTTGCACCGCATTTATTTTGATTTCCATCGTGTGAGTGATCAAGATGTTTAGCTAACCTTAGTTTCTGTGATTAGTGATTGATTACTTATTTTCAAAACAATATCTTTGAAAGAACATGGACAGAAACAGTGTTGTTAGTGCAAGTATTAGTGATTTGTGACCATGAGTGATACGGAAGACTTCAACCCTCTAACATTTGAGAAGAGATTGATAAATTTGAAAGATACCCAGGAATGTATTCAAGGGTTATCTTCCTGGTGTTTGAAGCAAAGATCTCACCATAAGAAGATAGTGGCTAGCTGGTTAAATGTGCTGAAGCGAGTAAAAGTTGAGCAGAGACTTGTGCTGTTCTATTTGGCCAATGATGTGATACAATATAGCAAACGAAAGGGCTATGAGTTTGTTGAGAGTTGGGGGCTCAATTTGCAGAAGGCTACACCTTTAGTCAGGTTAGTAACTCTAAATCTTTGATAGCTTCTAGTTTTTCTTCAAAAAGCTATTCGATAAACATGTAAACAATGTATGAGATCTACAATAACTGTATCTTTGGCTGCTGCCTTTGAGTTTCGAGACTGGAGAAGCAGTAAGTATCATTCCCCTCTGCAAAGTATCATGATAAGTTATTAATTTGATCGACCATGTTAAAAAAACAAGTTTTAAAGTGATTCCTATGCACTTCGCTATTCTTTGTTGACACAAGTAGAGCTCTGTGAAAACGTCTTGGAAGTTTATGCAAAAAGCGCTCGAATACGTCAAGTTTACAAATAGACGGAATAACCTTCCATATTTTAGTATTTATCTTTACATAGTATAATATGAAGTAGACAGCTTCCGCTGTCTGTTCGCTTAGATCTTTTAAACTACTCAACGGATTTTAATGCAGTTTTCAGTAATAGAGAGTGATTCAAGAGGAAGGCTACTACGGTGCTAAAGGCTTACTATGTATGTATAATACATCCATAGTAACTGTGAAAGTGACTGTTTGTTTGTTTGTTACCTTTTCATAACTATACGGCTGAACAGATCGTAATGAAATTAACCTGGGGAAGGACATAGGCTACTGATTACCCGAGTGCGCAAAAGGAGGGTAATGTTTTTATTGAAATACCACGCATCCTAAGCCGCGGGCGGGTCAGCTAGTTTATAATAATTTGTGTAGTTTTTATAAGAAATTTAAAATACTACCCTGATCAATTTGTCTTTCAATTAAAAAAAAATGGCAACCATGATTAGATTTTTACTTTGACATCATAAATAGTATCAGTATAGTTTGTACAATGTTTTTAAGACAAAACGGGTCTTTTCGCGCACAGATTTATATCAAAATCATAATTTTGACTAACCTCGACGTTTCGGCCAAGTTACATCAGCCGTGGTCACGAGCTTGGCCAAAACGTCGAGATTAGTCAAAATTATGATTTTGGTATAAATCTGTGTGCGAAAAGACCCGTTTTGTCTTAAAAACATGAGTATAGTTCGCGAAAGTTTAAAATAATTTGTACAATGTTCATAAAGTACAAATTATTTTTCTTATGCACTACGAAAATTTATAAATTTCACAAGCAACTATAGGTCTTACTAAAAAATGTAGAGAGTGCAAAAAATTTTAGATAAACATTGTGATGAAAATATCTTGTATAAATTCGTTTTCTTTTCAAATAATTGATATTATTATTAGGTTATTTTATTCTGTGTGTAAGTATCCTAGCAGTTAATCTGGTTCGAATAGTACAAACTTTGCTTAGTTTGGGACTAGATAGCGCTGTGTAAAATTTTCAGCATTATTTATTTTGACAAGGTCGAAATTCCCGTAGGGAGTGATTTTCAGACTATCCTTGTTTCATTATGTTAGGTACTAATGAAACAAGGATAGTCTGAAAATCACTCCCTACGGGAATTTCCTTGTTTCATTATATACTATTATGTACATAATGAAATATGGATTGGATAGGATCAGGATTGTTTCATTATGTACACTAGAGTGCATAATGAAACAAGGATTGTCTGAAAATGAACAATTTTACGGATTAGAGATTAAGATTACCCCAAGAATATTATTTTACCTTATCAAATGCAACAAAAGGTGTTGTATTTCACCAAGATAGTTTGTAACAATCTTTAGATGATTTCGTTTATATGTTCAAAGAAAATAATATTTTCATAACATTCTTTCTGTACATGTATACCTACTATATTTACTTTTCTTAAAACAATAATATCCTGCCTAGTTTTTTGTCTGTTTCCTTTTTGGCTAGGTTGCGGAAGAAATATTATAAATGACAATATAAAAGTTCTTCTAAATAATGACTTTATAAAATAATCCTTGTGATTTTACTAAATACATGAATGAACCTGTATTATCGCTCATAGATTGCGCTCTGGGCATATGCCTTTAAACAGCTTTAAATAATAGATAACAGAATGTGTCCCGAGTCAATCTACGAGAGAGGAATTTTACAGAGCACTAAAGTCAACCAGGTTGATGTGGGCCTGTTTCAGAGTGTGTTAGCTGAACAAACATCTGACTCAGCTAACATGCTCTACCGGTCCACATACGACATGCTGAAGGAGGATGCTTTGTAGTTATTTGTTACTGTAGACAATTATGAAACTGACATCGTTATAAAGAACGAGGCAAGTTTCCTAAAAAAATAGATAAAAAAAAAATATTATCCCATCGTAAGTAATATGAAGATTATGTTGGATGCTAATGCTACCATACTCCGTATTATCAAAAATTAATATAAATATTAATTTAATGCAAGATTTTCAAACAAATATTTACAGAGCACTTTTATTGCAGAGATGATAAAGTCAGGCCTAAGATCCTGCGTATCTTCAAGATATGGGAGCAGCGGTCTGTTTATGATGATGAGTTTCTATCAGACCTGACTGGTTTACTCAGCGCCGGAGCTATCAAGAAGACTGATGATGATCCATTGGATTTTCAAGTAAGATTAAGTATTTACAAACTTAACAACTACAGAGACATTTACCTGCAGAAAATGTGTTTGTAACTTTTCCTGTTATAGCCCTGAACTTGAGCTCTATGTTCATAACTAATTTCCTGAAAGAATGTTAATAATGCGTTCAATAGCCTTTTAATATAAAATTGTGATAATTCTAAATGTTGTTTTGATAATTTTTCAGCCACAACAACTAGTGAATAAAATAAAGCAATGCCAGGATTTGGAAATTGACACGGACCAGAAACTGAAACACATACATGAATGCCCACTGCAGATGAATGACACTGATGCTTTATGTACTTATTTAAAAGGTAAGAAATATCCTATTTCATTCCAACAAAGATGCAAAGCCATTGCCATTGTTTTGAGTAGCTTGCCCCCGTTTTTGAAAATGTTTTCATACTAAGGTCCCGCCAGAGTTCGCGATGAAACGCTTTTGTTATCGCCAAAAATTTTAATATATCTCGCCAAGTGTTGTATTAAGTCTGGAAAAAATACGCCATCGTGCGCCTACGCCATTGAGCTAGGAGAGGGGGTTGAAAAAGAGCCTCGAAATTCACTGCGTGACCAATGAATTAGTCAACTCCGCATCCGAAATGGTTACACAAGGTTATTTGTGCCTCGTGTGGCTGTTGAGGTGACCTAAAAGTACATCATCATCCACAACCTGACTTCACCCATTGTTGGGTATAGGCCTCCCCAAGTTGCCATCCCCTATCCGATGGTCCGCAACTTTTAAAGGTCAGGTACCTAAGTAAAAAAAATTACTTGTCGACTGAAAAGTGTGCCGAGCAACTGCTCTCTCGAGAGGTACTAACGCAAAAAAAAAACGATGGCGTAGCGATGTCACCTAACCCACCCCGATTTTTATCATTATGTTTCTACTTTTTCACCAGACAAAAGCCACAAAGAAGAGACAGAGAGAGAGCTAAACGATGGCATATCCCGGGTAGAAAAGTATACGCAAGCACTACAACGAGAGATAGTAGCAAGAGAGGCTCTACTGGCTCTGCTTACTTCAGCAAACCAGTACTATTCAACACAGAGAGGCGAAGTCAAAGTTGTAGCTTATGTAAGTAGAAATTATTATTGAGATGTCAATGTAGGTAACGAGATTATCCGACAGAGAACCAAGGTCACCGGCATAGCCCAGCAGATTAGCAAGTTGAAGTGGCAGTGGGCTGGCCATATATGCTGGAAAGTCGTCAACCGGGGGGGTAAACAAGCTTTTGAGTGGAGACCATGTCTTAGCAAGCGTAGTGTGGGGCGCCCCCGGCTAGGTGGAGCGATGACTTGAGAAGGGCGGCGGACAGAAGTTAGGTGAGAAGAGCCGAAGACCGGGCTCAGTGGCGCGCATTGGGAGAGGCCTATATCCAGCAGTGCACTAATGTGGGTTGATGATGAATGTAGGTACAATTTAGTCCCCATTTCTTGAACTCTGAAATGCTTCACTGTCACAAGTGAGACTAGTATAGATTAGCACTTAACATCATGTGGGCCATTCCCTTGTTTCATTTCCATGTATAAAAAAAAACTAACACTAGATTAGTAGTGGTTGCTGTAATCAATTTTACTATTTTAGTAATCACAGATTCCATAGAGTAAAATAATCAGCACTTTTTTATGATTCCATTTTGATATTATCACATTGAATGATGCAGTTCAAAAACTTTGTATGATTTGTTTGTCTGCCTTTATTTAATAAATATTCACATTTATAATTTTTTATACCTACATGGTTAGATAAAATAAATTTTTCACTATAGTGAAATGTTTGTTTTCGGTACAAACATTTCACTACATGTCTAGCAATATTTATATATTTGGTCGTGGTACTTGGTGCCTATGGTAGTTAAATTTAACTTAATTTATACGAAACAGGCTTACAAAAACTTTGGATCGAGGGTCCGTGCGTTAAAGAGGAAACTGGATGAACTAATACCGACGCTACCAAACGCGGCGCCCTCGCCCCCTGCGAGAGACGAGGATGTGCCTTCTCCGGGGCCTGATGAAGACCTGGATCTGCCTCCTCCGGCTGATAATGATGTTGAGGACGACAGTAAGTACAACTCTACCACTAATTATGTATCTAGTGTTAAGTTAATATCCATACTAATATTATACATTTTAAAGTAACTCTCTCTCTGTGTCTGTTTGTTACGTTTTCACGACAAAACGGCTGGACCGATTTTGATGAAATTTGGTATACAGATAGACTATGACTGGGATTGGGATTGGAGCTACTCTTTAACCGACTGCAATGAAGAAGTATAATGTTTTTAAAGTCCTAAAAAATGCGCGCTATAAAAAGTGCTCATAGCAACTTTTTTAATATGTACCTCTGGAAAAATTTTGTCTACATAAAATTAAGAAAATTGATTTATAAAGTGTAACTCTCATAAATGCTAATATTATCAAAAAACTTATAAAGGTGTTATAGCCTGCTGAGTTATTCTAATTTAAGATACTATTATGCTAAACTGTGTTTAGTGTTAATAGGCTGTAAACATTTATGTTCAATAATTACCTTTTAAAAACAAAAACAAACGTGAAAAGGTAACAAACAGACAGAGGGACAGAGTTACTTTCAAATTTAAAATATTGGTAAAGATAGGTCACTTGGTTCTTTGTTTTATCATTATCATAGACTGCATCAGCGCTTACCATTAGGCGAGATCGTGGTCAAACGCAAGCCTATAATGTATATAAAAAAAAATCATCAATAATAAATAATAATAATAAATAAATCTTTATTCAGTACATGATACAACAATAAATATACTATAACTAAACTAAGCATGCTAAAAGAAAAAATAAAACTAATGTAAAGTAGGAATAGATAATTAGATAGTTATAGTCTCACTTTATATAGTTCCCTAACCTCCACCCTAGGAAAACCCTGTGTTGTGGGGGTTAGTTCTCTTCTTGTACTTAATAAAATAAATCAATTTATCAACAATATCGAGATTAAATTGCAATTGGTTGTTTAGAGTAGTGTGTATAGTAGTAATAATCTATTCTAATATCATAAATTCGAAAGTAAATCTGCCTCGATTGGGATTTTAAAGTAAGATTATGTATTTACAAGCTTAACTTGCCAACTACAGAGACATTTGCCTGCAAAAAATGTGGTTTTATAAGCCATCAGTTAACAACTGGCGACTAAAAAAGTTTAGCCGTATTTCTTCGACTTGACAACTCCTTAAATCATATTTAGCCACAAAATACGTTTAGACATCGTTACGCAAGCTGACGTATATATTTGTGTAAATAATGTTTCAGTATCATACAACATCGACCGAACCTTCAGCACATCTCTAGCTCCGGATGGATCGCTGTACAATCTAGGACTGTCGTCATTCCTCTCCTCCGACAACCCCATGTCGCTGTTCAATGAAAACGAACTTATTACTAGTAGCGGTAAGACTTACTTTAATTGCATCATCATCATATCAGCCATAGGATGTCCCCTGCTGAACATAGGCCTCCCGTATAGATTTCCAGAGCGACCGATCTTAGGCGGCCTGCAACCAACGGCTCCCAGTAACCTCTAACAGGTCGTCTTTCCATCTAGTGGGTGGCTGACCTACGCGCTTTCTATTGCGTAGTCTCGACTCGAGAACCTTTCTGCCCCAACGGCCGTCAGTTCTTCGAGCTATGTGCCCCGCCCACTGGCACTTCAGCTTGCTAATACTGTATGCTATGTCGGTGACTTTGGTTCGTCTATGGATCTCCTCATTCCTGATTCGATCTCGTAGAGAAATACCAAGTATAGCTCTCCATAGCACACTGAGTGACCTTGAGCCTTCTTATGAGGTCCACAGTGAAAGACCACGTTCTGTATCATACGTCACCACTACTGAGATCTCGCGAGTCTCATAAAAACGAAAAAATAATATTTGTAATCTTTGACTATTAAAATAGTGCCACGAAATGATCAACCAAATTACTTGACCTACAGTTTCATTCAAATTAAAGGCAACGGGAGTTCATGATATTGGTTATAATTTTTTGGGGGAGAATTTGCAGTTATTCTGGATTTCACACTTCTGCCTATATTTGTGTCACTAAAGCTACATGAATACTAAATTTCAGCACAGTGGGGTCACTGGTGTACCCTGTGAATTTCGTCAAAGTTCAGTTTTTGTTATAGCTAATAACTCAAAAACTACAAATATTAAACTAAAAATAAAAAAGCGGTCGAAATGTATTAATGAAGACCTTTCATTAGACGTCCCACCTGACCTAATAGTTTCATTTAAATTTTATTTTTACCTCTCTTGAACCCCAATATCTCAACAACCCTCTCAACATGTTTTCATTTCCTCCATTCATTTAGTCACACCAGAATTGTGCCGTCACTACCTATGTATCAAATTTCACGATGATCGGATTAACGCTTCGAAAGTTATCCTCGGACGAACAAACATACATACACCGATTTGTACAAGTTGATTTAGAGTGTGAAATGTTTAGCAGTATTTATTTATATACTAGCCGACCCGGCAAACTTCGTGCCGCCTTGACATGCATATGACGCGCGCTGCCAATGTACGTCGCCGGTAGAATTGTCAATCGGCCATCATTATCAATCGGCATCTATGTATGAGAAAATGAATTATCGTCATAATTTTTTTGCGCAAATTTTTCCAATATTTCAATAGTTATTCTGCTATTCGGGGCTGAGACAAATCTAACAAATCAAAGGTCATCAAAATCGATGTAAACATTCTTATGTTATAACTTATAAATGGTGTAACTAACCCGACTTTGTTTTATATATTTAAGATTGGACATTGCTTTTATATCACCACTCAAAAAATATTTTAATATTATTTTTTGTTTCAGCCAATAAAATAGAAGTGCTGAACACGCGGCCGAACGAAAAGCAAGATTTCAATATAAATGACTTTTTGAAAACCTTCATACCGAACGAGAGTAATATTGCTACACCGGACAATAACTCTGGTAAGTTATACCACAAAACTCTTATTTATATTTTTTATTAGGAAAAAAACAAAACAATAATTATTAGCAAATACAAGATACTATCCAAGTTTCCGCTGATTTTTGTCAATTACATAGTTATGACGAAATGGTGGACAACTTGAGCTTGCTTATTGTCTAACTTATTGTAAAATCGAAGATAGGTTTTCTCCTCGGCTTTCTATTTGAAGTGCATAAATCTTTTTCGTCTATGTTGTACTTTTTGTGAAGAAAAATCGTTATAAAAAAGCCTACTATAAATTATCGAATTATTTAGATGATATTGGGATTAAAATTGTTCCAACTCGTTCAAAATGTTACAATTTAGACGTAATTTATTTTCTGTATTCTTATATTCTAAAAGGATCATTAACAAAAACAACCAGCCTTGTTTCTTGCCTTTCTTTCCTGGCTTGGTCGCGAAGGAGCAAGCAGTAAAATTGACGTTTCAAAGGGATCCTTGTGATTTTAATGAATAAAAGATTTTGAGTTAGGATCGGAAACTGAGAAGAAAACCCATTATAAATTTTATTTTGATATTTACTTCATAAGCAAGCAAGCTTCAACAAAGGTGGGTCTTAGGATGAACATGTCTAAAACTAAGATTATGACCAATCTTGCTGGTCCAAAACCTAACATAATCGAAGGTAACTGGCCAATAGGGGCAGTGAACAACTACATTTATTTTGGACACTGTTTATCCTTTGGCTCATTTTCCTTGAAACAAGAGATCTCGAGACGAGTCAAGTTCGGATGGGCCGCCTTTAGTAAGTTAGTAGAGGTCCTAAAGTCTAAATTCCCTCAATGCCTCAAGACCAGGGTGTTTAACCAATGTGTCCTGTCCGTTCTTACTTACGGTTCCCAGACAGTGCCGCTCACAAAGTAATACATGAATAAGATTAGAGTAGCTCAACGGGCAATGGAGCGTGCCTTGCTCGGTATATCACCGCATACCCAATGTCGAAATCCGACGTCGCACAAAGGTTGTGGACGTGGGTATGAATATCGCGGGGCTGAAGTGGAGATGGGCTGGGCACTTGGCTAGGAGAGATGACGGGCGGTGGATGAAGGCGATTACAGAGTGGTGGGCAAGGGTTGCTCGTAGACCAAGAGGCAGACCACCCGCCCGATGGTCGAATAACATTGAAAGCGTAGCTGGGTGTCAATGGATGAGACTCGCAAGGGACCGGAAAGAATGGCGTAATAAAGAGGATGCCTATACCCAACAGTGGGTGCAGACGGGCTGAGATGATTATGATTTACTTCATGTTCAATGCTAGACAATAACTCCACTGGTGGTATAAGGTGGCCACTTTAAATGAATCCTCATATAATAGGTTGGGGAAAAAGTCTTTTCGCATTATAGTATGGTATGCACTTGTAATAAAATCTCTTTGGCTATACTGTTTGCATCTGGCTAGTTTTGGTATCATTCAAAGTTTAAATTTTAAAGCAGATAATTCCAAACTCAAATTAGGAAAATGTGTGATTTTTGTTTGTTTTTCGTACTGTAAAGATAAGTGAATCTAATGAAGAAATTCGATACATTTTAAAATTTTACTACAAAAAAGGTAAAAATGCAACGCAAGCCGCGAAAAAAATTTGCGATGTTATGGACCTAGTGCAGTGTCTGTGAGAGTAGCACAAATTTGGTTTAAGCGTTTTCAATCCGGAAAAATTTGATGTCAAAGATGCACGTCGCTCTGGTCGCCCTATTACGGATAAAATTGATGCCATTTTTGAAAAAGTGGGACAAGATTGGCATATCAGTAGTTACGACGTAGCTGAAGAACTGTGAATTGCCCACAAAATAGTTTTGGCGCATTTGAAAAAAACTGGGTACACAAAAAAGCTCGATATTTGGGTACCCCACGAGCTTACTGAAAGAAACCTAATGAACCGTGTACTCATTTGTGATTCTTTATTACGCCGTAATGAAACCGAACCATTTTTGAAGAAGCTGATAAGTGGTGATGAAAAGTGGATCACGTACGACAAGAAGGTGCGAAAAAGGTCGTGGTCAAAGGCCGGTCAGGCTTCACAGACTGTGGCGAAACCCGGGTTAACTCGCAACAAGGTGATGCTGTGTGTGTGGTGGGATTGGAAGGGCATTATTCATTATGAGCTGTTACCACCAGGCAGGACCATCGATTCTGAACTCTACTGCGAACAACTGATGGGATTGTTCTGATCAAGAAGTTGAGAGAAAGCGGCCGGAATTAATCATCAGAAGAGGTGTGGGTTTTCATCATGATAACGCTAGACCTCACACATCTTTAGCTGCTCAGCAAAGATTAAGAAAGTTTGGGTGGGAGGTGTTAATGCATGGCGGATGCATTAACACCTCCCACCCAAACTTTCTTAATTTTATATATATATTTTATAAGTATAGTCCTGACCTTGCACCTTCAGATTTCCACATTTCTGTTTCGGTCTCTTCAGAATTCTTTAGGCAGTGTCAGGTTAACATCACGAGAGGACTGCCAAAACTACTTGTCGCGGTATTTTGATCAGAAGCCCCAAAATTTCTATAGCAATGGGATCATGTCCCTACGTACAAGATGGCAAAAAGTTATTGAAAAAAAAGGTACCGACATATTTTAGTTAAATGTAAATAAACTATATTTAAAAATGTTTTGTATTTTCTTAAAAAATGCGAAGAAACTTTTTGCCCAACCTAATATTATGTCAGTAGCTTTGTTAGCTAATATTCTGTTTCTTTATAATTCGCTATGTGGACGTGGACGATAATTTTTTCATAAGCAATACTCTAAAATCGGTGACGGTACATCAAATTAACGCATTGTTTTCGAAGTACTTTCACATAAAGTCAAACCCAATGAATGTATTTCAGTGGCTAGCGGTACAATGTCACAGAAGTCACAGGATACTTTACCCGGGTTGGACCTATTGACCCCAGAGAGCACGGGGAACCCCGCGCCCCCTACCTCCTTCTATGGCAGTATAGACCTGATTAATGGTGAGATTTATAATAGGTTACATTAGGGTTTGTTGCACTATAAAGCAAGGTCGTATGAGCAAGGGCCGAATCTTAGTATAGGAGTTTAAAGGATACAAAAAAAACCGGCCAAGCGCGAGTTGGACTCGCGCACGAAGGGTTCCGTACCATTGTCTATAAAAACGACATAAAATCACGTTTATTGTATGGGAGCCCCCCTTAAATATATTTTATTTTAAATTAATTACTTATTTTTAAAGTGAATATATAACTAAATATTCTGTGAATATTTCAAGTGTCTACCTGTTGCCGTTATAAATATCGAACAAAAACGAGCAAAAAAATCACGTTTGTTGTATGGGAGCCCCCTTAAATATTTATTTTATTCTGTTTTTAGTATATGTTGTTATAGTGGCAACAGAAATACATCATCTGTGAAAATTTCAACTGTCTAACTATCACGGTTCATGAGATAACAGTCTGGCGACAGACGGACAGACAAAATGACAGACAACGGAGTCTTAGTAATAGGGTCCCGTTTTACCCTTTGGATACGGAACCCTAAAAGTCTTAAAATAAGTTCAATTATTAGAATAATTTGCCCAGTCGTGGGAAAGAAGTGACTCATAAGGATAATAGAATAAGAAGGACATTTGTTATAACAATAGGAATAACTGAAAAAAAACAGAAAGGTAACATGTCCGTCTACACAAGTGCCGGTAAACGGGTTTTCCAGACTACCTTAATGTGTTGGAAATTAGAGATTTCAAAAAAATTAAAAAAGTGGTACTCCCGGAGTGCCGACAGAAGTGAGAAATTGAGCGCTTAATGTTTGGGTATTCATAATTTAAAAGCGATATAAGATAAAGAAGATATAAGTCTTCAGATACTTATATACAGAGGTGTCGGTAACGGTAACGGCAACAGTGTAGCGAGTTCAATAGTTTTATCCCATCTCAAAAAATGATCAACGCGCATAATAAAGTATTCACTTCAAAAAAAATCTCAACAAAAATATATACTTGCAATCAACTCTAGTTATACGAATAAGAGATAATTATTTGGTTATGTGCAGACATAACATCAATTGTGGCACAATTTAGATGTTTCTCATTACAAATATTATTCTATTTTATTCCATTCTATTCTGAATAGGTTTTAAAAGTGGTTTAATATTTTATTTCGTATTTGCTATCGAGGAGGGGCCAATAATCCTGTAAATGATGGTATGTTTGATATAATATTTACTATAGATTTGTTATTCCTTCGTGATTGTGAACTAAAATAAAAACTATTTCCTTTCTAAATGCTTTCAAGGAGTTACTCATACAATAAGTGGTACGTATAATTTATCTTCAATTATTTTACTGGTTGATTTGGTATATGGAGATTGATCATCAGTTCAAATATTGATTCAATAACTGATTATCAATTTTAGTTATTCATCAACATTTTATCGGCCACTGTTGAACGTAGGCATCCCCCATAGATTTCCAGAGCCACCGTTATCATGTTGTCTTTACATTTAGTGGGGGGCCGTTTTACTCTGCGCTTTCCATTTCGTGGTCTCCATATGATATCCTTTCTGCCCCAACGGCCGTCTGTTCTTTGAGCTATGTGCCCGCCCACTGCCCCCTTCAGCTTGCTAATCCTCTTGGCTGGTAGAGAAACATCAAGCATAGCCATCTCCTTGGCGCGTTAAGTGACCTTGAGCCTTATGAGTTTCAGTTATTGAATCAATAGAATAGAAATCGATCAACAGTAATTGATAAAATTATTGATTGTTATTGTGTGACTGCCAAAGAAGGATAATTTTTGTAGCTCAGTCTAGCAAATTGAAATGATTTATTTATGACAATCACACTAATATTTGTTAATTGTTAATGTTTGTTACTCAATCACGTTGCAATGGCTGGACCGATTTCGATAAAATTTGGTATATAGATAGATTAAAACATAGGCTACTTATTGACATACCGCGCGGGTGAAGCCGCGGGCGGATGATAGTTAACAAATATGGTGATTAACTAATATTAATGAGTATTTATATGTTTAGATGACCCAGAGCCTTACCATCCAGAAAGGACCAATAATTGGAACAATAACGCTTGGAGCATACCGGTAAGTCTCATTATTTCTTATTTAACGGACTATGACAACTGATTTGTCTAACAGGAATAATTTTCCTCGTGGACAAACTTTTCGGTTTAACTGATTTGTCTAACAGGAATAATTTTCCTCATGGTCAAACTTTTTAGCCTAACTAATTTGTCCAGCAGGAATAATTTTTCTCGTGGTCAAACTTTTTAGCCTAACTGATTTGTCCAGCAGGAATAATTTTCAAACTGCTGGAATAGATAGGTCAAACGCTGACTGGATAATGTTAGAAAACGAAGCAAAGCCTTACATTGTTATAAAACACCTTTCTACCCCAAATACCGTCAGTTCTTCGGTCTTTGTGCCCTGCCCACTGCCACTTCAGCTTGCTAATGCTATGTCAGTGACTATATGATAAAAGTAAAAGACATTTTTTTGGACTAACAATACAGCACAGACAATATTATACAATCTGTTTTGTTATGTACGTCATTAATTTAAAACGCACATCCGGAATCGTATTAACTGATTTTAGAGGTGGGTTTAATACCGGTAGCTTGACTATTTATCCAGTATCTATACATTTCCAATAAATATTATTTAAGGTAAATCGGTGACGTCTTTGCGACGATGCCGCTTAGTCAGTTTAACAGGTACCTACTACCTACTGTATGAATGAATATGATCAATATGAATGACTATGATTTGTTTACCTATTTTATACAGGCTGTTTAGCTGATATTTTAGGACTTGATCGTAAGGTTGTTTGAAAATTTAATATTTTTGGTAATGAATTAAAAAAAAATATTTTACAACAATACTAGCCCTCCCCGTGTTCTATTTATAGTCATACATAACAAAACACATAATATATGGTTATTTTATGTTTAATGAGTTATGAGGAGTTTATTGATATAACAAATTAATATTGTAATTTAATAGTCTATTTTATATTGACTATTTTGTATGACTATATAAATTGACTTGTCTCTTCTTCCTGCCGTTTTCCCAGATTACGTGGGGTCGGCACAACATGTATTCCTCCTCCACATTCCTCTATCATCCGTCATCTTCGTTGTCACGTCCTTCCTAACCATATCATTCTTCACACAGTCCATCTATCTCTTTTTCCGCTTTCCGCTACTTCTATATCCATCCACACTTATATATAACACTCTTTTAGTCACATGTTTTTCTTCCCTCCGCCTGACATGCCTATACCACGCTAACCTCTTACTCCTCAATTTTTCTATCACTACTTTTAAACTTCCTCTAATATACTCATTCCCTTATCTATTCTCGTTACCCCACACATCATATCAACATTCGCATTGCCGCCGCGCGCATTTGTCTTTCATCCGTCCCTTTCGTGGCCCAACACTCAGTACCATATACATTACGTCAGGTCTTACGATCGTCTTGTAAATTTTCCCCTTAAGTTTAAGGGGCATTCGAGAATCGCACGTTGTTCCTGTAACCTGTCGCCATTTCATCCATCCCGCATTTATTCTATTTTTGACGTCCCGGTCTATGTCGCCCTCGTTTAGGATCAATGACCCAAGGTACCGAAAATCGGAGCAGACTGGCAGGGATACACCATCCAAATTGACTTGTATTGAATTGAATTCCAACAGTTATATTGACTTGTGTAATTCTATATTGATATATCCAAGTTTATTATTCTGTTACTTTATATAACTTTTATATTTTCTGCTTATATTTAATACTATTAGACCCGCCGAACTTCGTACCGCCTTGACATGCATATAACGCGGGCTGTCAATATACGTCACCCTGGTAGAGTTATCAATTGTTGTCCCCGGCCATCCCGGTTTTATTGTGTGAATTTTTCCGATATTTTAATAGTTATTCTGCTATTTATGACGTAATTATGACGTATTTAATTATGACAAGCCATTATTTAAATTATAAATCTTTGTAAATAATATTATTTAAAACTGTTATTATGTGCTTGAAATGAATAAATGCAATGAAATTTACGTATTTGGGGCGGAGACAAATCCAAGAAATCAAAGATCATCTAAAACCGGTCCAGCCTTTCTTGAGTTATAAATGGTGTAACTAATCCGATTTTTTTAATATATATGTATTTACAACCATACTTAACCATAGACAAAATTACGTTTAGCTGTCATTTGCGTTTTGTTATTCCATGTCAGATGCTTTTTTGTTATACCACGTTTTATAGTGACTTGTATTCTCTTTGACGTTTTATGTCACGTCACACGGGAACGCGGTCTAACGGGATAAAAAGTATCCAATGTCCGTCTCTTGGTTCTAAGCTACCTCCCCACCAATTTTCAGCCAAATCGGTTCAGCCGTTCTTGAGTTATAAATAGTGTAACTAACACGACTTTCTTTTATATATATAGATTGTAACCAGTGTGCACATTGTGTACCGATATGAGGTACCCATGATAAATTATGACGTGTAGTATTCTTAACAAATAAATGATTATGATTATGTTGAAGGCCCCGCCTATGTTACCGCTGTCCCTGGGAGTGCACGTGAGCGACACTCCGGAGTCGCCTCCGCCCGCGCCCATGCCGGCGCCGGCGCCGGTGCCTCCGCCCATCACTAGGGTATTCACTCCCTCACAGGTAATTAACCATTTTACTAAGCGCACTTAGGGCGACTTGCGCAACAATGCCTAAACGTATTTAATGGATAAATATGATTTAAGGAGTTGTCAAATCATACAAATACAATGAATTTAAACACGTTTAGTCGCTAACTACGTTTAGTGGCCGTTCACATAGACCGGCTCGGAGAGGTGAATACATTTTTAACGCGTCTATAAAAGAGTTTAAGATCATTGAAATAAGGTTGATTTGTTTTACACTGAGCTCGTTAGGTCAGCTCTTAAGCATTCTCATTTAAAAGGAAGTGAAATGAGAAAAACAACCTTATTTCAATGACCCCAAACTCTTTTTTAAACGCTATAAAAATGTACTATCCTTTCCGAGCCGGTCTGTAAATGTAAACTTCGGAATTGTTCTGCAAGCCGGGGTTAGTATTAGTTTGTATGACTTAGAACAAACCCTAGTCAGAGCTTTTAGTCAACCAACACTTCTATAGGTAATAATATTGTAAAGAGGTAAAGTTTGTGGTGTGTTGGTTTCTATCAGTAAAATATTTAAAAAAT
This sequence comes from Philereme vetulata, assembly GCA_918857605.2. Taxonomy (NCBI): domain Eukaryota; kingdom Metazoa; phylum Arthropoda; class Insecta; order Lepidoptera; family Geometridae; genus Philereme; species Philereme vetulata. Next base: position 7,704,317 of record OU975421.1, on the reverse strand, counting down.
CGGTTCAATAATTTCTGAGATCACCCCCCACATACATACAAACTTATGAACAGCAAACTTTACCTCGTTATAATATCCATACCAATATTATAAATTCGAAAGTAACGGTCTCTCTGTCTGTTTGTAACGCTTTCACGACTAAACGGCTGGACAGATTTCGATGAAATTTGGTATATAGATAGGTTATGACCAGCTCCCTTATTACCTAAGCCAAATTGCTTTCGTGTGAATCGCTAGTAAGGCCATCCCTTTCACACGTACAGTACGTACCTCAAGGGATGGCCTGACTAGCGATAGCGAAGCGACAGCAATTTGGCTTATGTAATAAGCCTACGAGATTATGAGATATGCTACTTCTTACCTGACTGCACCGTCTGAAGGAGGGTGTAGCGACATGTATCGCTACATGGAAGAACAATTTTGATATCCAGCTAACCTGTAGAGCTAGCGTCAATACGGAGACTAACGGCAATTGTAGGAACATAATCCTAGATCGCCCAAGCCACATATTCGGAGGTCTTAGAACCTCGAGCCACGGGTCGTTCGGTAGGGGGTCTCCCCTTTTCATTGGCAGACACCCATCAACTTGTCTGCCAAAAGGGTAATGTTTTTATTGTCTAACCACGCCTGCGTAGTCGCGCGCAGTAGCTTATTCTTAGAAGGTCTTTTGATATAGTAACATGAGTTTTATTTAATAACTTACTATGCCCTACTCATGCACTACGGGCGCTTTAAACCAAGGTTACACTGATTCCATATCAGTATGTATTTGCTTTACTTATTGTAATTATAACCTACTTTGACGACCTCCGTGGTGCAGTGGGCGAATAGCTGAGACGCAGGAGGTAGCGGGTTCGATTCCCGCCGCGGAACAAATGTTTGCACGATCTACCGATATTTGTTCCGGGTCTAGTTGTTTCTCTATATATTATAGAGTTAAGTATTTCCAAAATAATGTATATACATATTCTATCAGTTATCTGGTTCCCATAGTACAAGCCCTGCTTAGTTTCGGGCTAGATAACACTGTGTGAAATGTCCAGCAATATTTATTTATACATAGTCAGGTCATAAGTATTGTCACACAGTAAAAACTTTTCTTTTAGAATGCTGGCCACAAAAAAGTTTATAGAATTCGAATTTCGAATTGTTCATGTATACTTTTTAGAATTTTACTCATTTTTAAATATGGAGTGGACGCTTAAAGAAGACCGTGTTGCAGTTATTGCGTTGCATCGTTGCGGTTACGCGCCAATTAAAATTTTTGACATACTGGAAAATTTTAATATAACCAAAAGATTCGTTTATCGAACCATCAAACGATACAATGAAGACTGTAGTGTAGATGACAGGTCAAGAAGTGGTCGCCCTCGGTCTGTTAGGACTCCAGCAGTGATAAAAGCTGTGAAGGCGCGAATTCAAAGAAATCCCAAACGTAAGCAGAAACTGTTGGCCCTTCAGATGGGGTTAAGCAGAACCACGGTGAAAAGGGTGTTAAATGAAGACTTAGGGCTTCAAGCATATCGAAGAAAAACAGGACATCGTTTGAATGCTCGTCTAATGGACCTGAGACTGAAGAGATGCCGCGCTTTGTTGAAGCGGTACGCGGGCAAAAAATATCGGGAAATTCTTTTTTCGGATGAAAAAATTTTTACCGTAGAAGAGAGCTACAACAAACAAAATGATAAGGTGTACGCACACAGTAGTGAAGAAGCGAGCAACCGTATTCCGCGTGTCCAACGAGGTCATTTTCCATCCTCGCTCATGGTATGGTTGGGAGTTTCTTATTGGAGCTTAACAGAGGTACATTTTTGTGGGAAAGGTGTAAAAACGAATGCAGTTGTGTATCAAAATACAGTCCTGACGAACCTTGTGGAACCTGTTTCTCATACCATGTTCAATAACAGGCACTGGGTATTCCAACAAGATTCGGCGCCAGCTCATAGAGCGAAGAGCACACAAGACTGGCTGGCGGCGCGTGAAATCGACTTCATCCGGCACGAAGACTGGCCCTCCTCCAGTCCAGGTTTGAATCTGTTAGATTACAAGATATGGCAACATTTGGAGGAAAAGGCGTGCTCAAAGCCTCATCCCAATTTGGAGTCACTCAAGACATCCTTGATTAAGGCAGCCGCCGATATTGACATGGACCTCGTTCGTGCTGCGATAGACGACTGGCCGCGCAGATTGAAGGCCTGTATTCAAAATCGCGGAGGTCATTTTGAATAAACTTTAGTGTCATAAGAATCAATGTTTTGTTAAGTTCATTTTGGTATATAAATGGTTACATAATGAATAAACTTGTTTCAATTATTTTATATTAAACATGTGACAGAATTTATGACCTGACTAGGTATATTACTCAACTATGACTAAAATTCAAGTTTTTTTTCTCTACTGGACATGGCCATCACACCTGTAAAAAAACTAATCCTTGTTACAGGATATGCCACCCATAGATGTGGACCACCGAGGAATATTACCACCACCTCCACCGCCACCTGTTCTATCAATATTAGGACGTAAGTAGAAAAACGTCTTTTTAATTTTTCCAAATTAATTTGTTATAGTCATATATATTTATAGATTTATGTTTGTTTTACAATAAATGTTTCACAAAAGTTTTTGGTCCAAACGTGAGCCCCGATGGGGCACTACAATACAATAAATATTATTATTATGCTCTTATGAGTTATGACTATGTAGGTACCAAAGCAAATATCAAGTAAAAAGTAATATTATAGTAGATTATTAAACGAGGGGATATAGCAGTATTGCGTCACGGGCGCTATGTTGAATCCCGAACGTAACGAAGAACTCACGAGCGGAGCGGGAGACTAGAAACTATAATACTAGAATCCTGAGTGCAGAGAGGGGATATAAGCACGCCCAAGATACAGACAACTTATCCACGAGGAGATTTCTTTTCACACTTTGTGCGAGACAATAAAAACCAAATCTAGGTTGGTACATTCTGTGCAGAGTTTAGTTCGATTTACGAATTTCTTATTGTGTGGGTTTCTTTGGTTAAAATTTTAATACAGACGAGGTTCCAAATTCAAATCAGATTATGCCCGCGAGGGCATAATGAAATTAAGTACAACTTTACTCCGGGCTGAGCCGTAGGGATTTGATCACCTGCTTTCGATGAGGTTTACATGACATATAATTTGACATTGTCGAGCAGGTGATGTGAAAACATATTTTAATATTAGTTATAATTAATACTAACATTAGTTTAACTTAGTTACTATTATTTACTCACTTTAAATAATATATTTATCTACTTTTGTTCCTAGCTAGTTATCTATTATTATTTGTGTGTTTTACTGTAATCACTAATCACAAGGCTCATTTTGAAATGATTTGCTGCGCGCAACTTCAAATAAACGCGGTAGTTTTAGATTAGACGATCTCTACCTGTTTAGAACTTAGATATCGTATTACTAAGATCACACTGCGATATATTATTCTTTAAGTGACGATGCCCCTGTACACCTGAAATATTTTTTTTATCTGTCCTATGCTGTCCCACTGCTGGGCAAAGGCCTCCCCCTCATCTCTCCACTTTTCTCGATCTTGTACTAAATCCCACCAGTTCCTATAGAAAGCGTCCAAATCATCGCGCCACCGCTTCTTAGACTTTCCACGGTGTCGCTTTCCATCCACAGGGATCCATCCAGTTACGACCTTAGCCCACCTATTTGGTTGCATGCGAGAGGCATGACCCGCCCAATCCCACTTCAACTTTGCAGCCTTGATACCGACGTCAGCGATGCAGGTCTTTGAGCGCAGCGAGGTGTTCCGAATCCTGTCTATTCTCTTGACACCCCTAAATATTATTAATTTTTTTTTTGTGCAATCATTTGTAATGCTCCTATAAGCTGTGTATGTGGTTGGTGTTAAATGTATTTTTATTAACTGATTTTAAGATCACTAAACTGTACATGCGTGACGAGATACTGATGACAGTTATCTATGTTAATTAAGTTTAACAGAAGCTAATGTATTTTTCATTTTTAATAAATATTTTTATTTCATTACATTCATAGCACCTACGCTTGCTTTGTTATAGCAATGCATGTCGAAGACGAATTTATCTCGATGCTTGGCAAAAACTCCACATATCACGAGACCTATGAGAAGATTTTACGGCGTGGTAAAAATATATTTAATGTTATCATCATACTAACCATAAATAGTATAAGTTTTTATTTTAAACTAGATCATTTGGCCACAAGTCGAAACCCATCTATATTATATATATATTATACAATATATATACAAATATAATACAATATATATTATATAAAACAAAGTCGGGTTGGATCGATTTTGATGATCCTCGGTTGGTTGGATTTGTCTCCGCCCCGAATAGCAACTATAAAAATATCGAAAAATCATTTTCTCATACATAGATACAGCTAATGATGGCCGATTGACGTATATTGGCAGCCCGTATCATATGCATGTCAAGGCGGTACGAAGTTTGGAGGGTCAGCTAGTCTGTTAATAAGGACCGCTGCACACCGGATGCGTATGCATCACGCGCGTGGGCACGCATCCCATTCATTACAGCGTAACGTGCAAGTGGAACGTGCATGTTACGCTGACGCATCCTGTGTGCTGCGGCCTTTAAGCTATATTACATATACAAGCTACAAGCTATATTATAGTCGAGAGTTGCTATCTGAGGATAATATTTAACTCTTCACGGCGAGCATTCGTTAGCGGGCGAGCCAATAATTGCGACATTTTCACAAGAAGCAATGAACAGGAAGCCCGTATATGAATAGATAGATAGATAACGCTTTATTGTACATCACACTTAAATTATAAAACAATATTTTTTTTAGTCTCCTTATTTTCTTGCAATCTACTCTGCTGGGCATTGAGCAAGAGTTTTGTGTATAGTTCGCGCCGGGCATGTACGGAATAAGCCCAGTGGCACCATCCATCTTCCATTTATGTGCTATATGAGGTCTTGAGGGGCTGTCCTATGTAATCTAAAGGTTGTGGCTTATTTCATTAGCTCATTGGCAAGCTCATTTGGGTGATGCTCTATTAAAACAATATAAAAAATAAATAACAGTACACGCAGTACGAATGCTGTAAGCTTTGCTCGAATGCTCGGGGAAAAAAAATCACAACCACGTGAACGCTCGCTTTCAAACGCTCGCTCCGGGCTCCAATGCTTGCAATGGTCGCAATTTAAGCGTGCCAATAATTCTCTATTAACCCTAGAGTAGTAGCGCCTTCTCGTGAAACGCGAGTGATCACGTAGGTAGCATTTTGCCGCTCGTACTTAATACGTTTTTTTTTTGTTAATATGAATCATATGCATTTGTAATTATGTTTTAACGATAAAATAAAACACCAGCTATAAGAACAGGAAACATTTATTAAAGTTTTTTAATTAGAAATTAGAAAACAATGCTTTGGAAAATCTTAGGTAATAATTTTTGTTTTTTTGGAACTTCTTCATTATTATTTAAATAAAAAATATAAAAATAGAACTTAAGAACTAAATCATTCGTTTTATCATTTACAGCATGTATTTCACCAAAACAATCCTGGCACATATATATATGCAATGTTCGTTGCACAGTAACTTTGCACATCTATTGCACCCTTTTTTTGTCCTTCTATTTTTCTTCGATGGACATACTGCGCATATTCCTTCTCGAACTGAGGGTATATTTTGATGTTCCGGTGGCACAAATCGAGCGATTTGGTTCCTCAGATGCTTCAGTAAAGTAATCACGCCGGATCTTCTAACGATATGTGGTCTAATCATAGCCAGGGCAATTTCTTTCAGAAATGTTCGACGTAATAATAATTGGCCAGTATTTTCTTTGTATATTATTTGACTATTTATGCCTGCAATGTTCAAAATTGAGAAAAATAATCGCATTGGCCATCTACGAGTCATTCTACCTACGGAATATTCTTCTTTCATTTGATCAACGACGTCGAATCCTCCTTTAGTCCCGTTGTAATAAGTTATGATTTCTGGTTTTTGAGCAGCACCGGTAGTTTCATCGATCTTATTGTCATTGTGTAATGTTGACAAAAGTAGAACTACTTTTTTTTGGTTTTTATTAGGCACATAGGATATAAGTACCTTCTTCTCACCAAATCCGAACATTGTACTTGGCTTGTCTCTATCTTTGATGTTTAGAAAGCAGGGTGGGATTTCTTTTTTGTTTTTTCGCACAGTGCCTACTATAGTTGTTCGGTGGTTAGCAACCAGCTCGTCAGCAAGAGGAATTGACGTAAAGTAATTATCCATTGTTATATTGCGGCCAGTATTTAAAATATTTGTGGATAATATTTTCATCAAAGCGCTTGGACTGTTATCAACGTTGAATGGTCCCTCTGGTTGTTTACCGGCATATACTTCCAAGTTGCTGGTATAAAAGGATTTTGAATACACGAGAGCATATATTTTTATGCCGTATTTTGCGGGTTTGTTGGCCATGTACACACGGAACTTGCAACGTCCTCTAAATGGCTCTAACATCTCATCAATTGTGCCATTTTCTCCAATCTGGTAATGTGTCTGACAATTGGAGACAAAAGTTTAAAAAAAATCCTCATTGCTGCCATATTGTCATGTTGAGCACGTTCTGCCCTAGTTTCCACAGCATCAAAACGAACATTTCTTAGCAGAAAAAAGAATCTTGTCTTTGACATGGTTGCTCTGAATATATCAGGCGCAGTCCCGTCATCAATCCACATTTCGTGAATATTTAGGTGATGCATTTTTTTCATCCCCGCCATAAGTAAAAGCCCGACTAAAGCTTTTATCTCAGTCAAGTCAGTTTCTTTTGTATCTCTCTCCCTAGAAAACTTCTCCTTATATATACGTATGTGCATATTTGTGAATAGCACGCTTTCTTTCAGCATTTGTTGAGTAACAAATAAATCAAAACATTCCAATGGAGTTTGAGAATTGTTAGCCACTTCACTTTTCACTCCGGGGCGATTTATGACAATGTTTTCTTGCCTAGTTCGTATATTAGGCCTTGAAGGAGGATGTACTGACCACTTCGTTCCATCTTTCCCTTCATACATAGGAACTCTTGTAGGCCGTCGCTGTGAGCTTGCTTCAGTTGTAGAACCTACAAAGGTTCTTCGTCTGTCAATCAGCTGAGCCAGAGGTTCGTTACTTGATGATCGTGAACGAGATCTAACGGGCGATCGTGAGCGATGGCGAGATAGTCCTTGGGATGCCACGGTGATAGAAGAACGTCCGCGGCTTCTTTGTGTTATTGTGCATTGCCGTTGTATACGCCTCGAAGGTCTCTGGGACGTGCTAACTGGGGATGGGCTTCGACTTACTTGCGTTACAGTGGAACTACGTGTGATAGATTGCGTATTTTGTATTACTGCGGCTCCAGCTCCACGACCACGGCCACGACCCCGTTCGCAACCACGGCCGCGACCACGCCGTAAAGACTCCTGAGTAGGCACAGGTGATACGCGACAGGTTGATGGCTCATCCTTGTCAGATTCTTTCTACCGCTTCTATTGTACTGACACGGAGCAATCAGCGCGCTGATTGCTCCGTGTCAGTACAATGATCACTATGTTCACTTTCCCGGTCACTTTCAGACACAGTTTCATCTTCCTCGCCATCTTTCATTTGGTTGGAAGAGGACTTCCAACCACGCAAGTATTTGTTCGTCTTGTTTGTTTGTCATTTCACACGATATTTATCTAAAAAAGAAATAAACTAATCTGCATAATAAAACAAAAACACAAGGCCCAATAATCAATTAAAACAAAGTAAAATTAATATCATACCATATTTACATTAAAATAATACCATACGCAATGAAAACAAATAATATTTCAACAATAGTAAAAACTAAGACCCACAAACTTTACTTACGTGAGTAGTCGCGCGGTGAGCGATTTGCCGCCAAACGCGACACAGCCCCAACAACCTTTGTCTCCTGCGGTCATCCGCGCACTGATTTAATTCTTATTTCTAAAACAAGAAGGCGAGGGACGGGGGGGACAGCTACACGGACGCTTGACCTTGACAATTTTATTGCATAGTGTACAAAATAAAACGAAAATTGTGCCGCGGGCGGCATAATGCTCATAGCGCGAGCACTCTAGGGGTTAATATTTGACAGAAGTATGGGCTGATTAATAGCGTCTGGTATTTCTCAGTGTCATCATACCCTTACCTGGTATTTTCAGATATAGAGGATGTAGACCACAGGTTACTGCCGGCGGTGCCGCCTCCAGTGCCGCCCCCTATCGCCGCCGGGATCAGACATCCGGTAGTACATCAAGGTGAAATATAAATAAGAGTTACAGTTATTTAATCATTTACCAAAGGACATTAAGAACTCCAACTTCTTAAATTTGAGCACAAATTAAAATTTTTGCTTTTAGATGGGATCTTTTATGCTTTAATAAATAATTTTATAATTATAATTGAATGTTTGACATAAATAGTTTAATGAAAATAATAATCCATAATAATATTATAAATGCGAAAGTTTGTTAGTTTGTTTGTTACCTTTTCACGACTAAACTGCTGACGGATCGTAATTTTCCTTATGTTAGGATTCTTAAAATTCATATTTAGGCTTTTGGTAAGAAATAAAAAAATACGTGTTTCAACTTTTTAGCAAAATCACCCCTAGGCTTCCAGTAATGGATACATTTATTGAAAATGTATCCATTACTGGATAAAATATATGCAAGCTACCGGCATAAACCTACCTCTAAAATCACTTATTATGATTCCGAATGTGTGTTTGAAATTAATGTCGTGCATAACAAAACAGCTTGTATAACGATAAAATGTTATACGAAATATGTTATACAACGTTACTTTGTGGGTGCAACATATTACCCTTATGTACTTGTCTCACCGCCGGCGATGAGCGAGAAGCGAGTAGAGCTAGAAACTAGAAACGAGTTTGTGAGCAGCGAGAAGCGAGTGTATAGTTCCTATAGTAGTCTCGCCGGGCTTTAAAGCGAGTGAGCGAGTGCGGCAGGCGATACTCATCATCTTACGGCGTTTGTTCTGACCGCCAAGCGAGCATCGCTGAGCGAGTGTTGTAGTCGCTGCGACAAAATAGTGGAGAGCGAGTTCTCGCCAGCAGTGTGAACGGCCAGCGATCAAGTATTAATATACGTGTCTCTTTCACTGACACGGAATCTATATCTTTTGTTCGTTTCTTGAGCGAGAAAATAGTTGAGATCGAGTAGTTGAAATAGTCGAGCTTACTCGCCGGAGGTGAGACAAGTGCCTTAATAAGTTGACTACCCTTAATAAGTTGTTTTACTGTTATTTCAGATGTGGACCACAGGAATCTAATACCACTAACGCATCAGCCACCAGTGCCTTTGAACATGAACCAGCCACCGCCGCCCGTGCCTAGACCCATCATCAACTTAGATCAGGTATCTAATCTAATTTCACAAAGAAAAGAGAACTACAAAAAAAATATCATTTTAATTTTACTTAATCACACGAGTATCCTTTTAACAAAAAATCCGACTTCTGAAAATCTAATCCAGTTATTTTGATTTAAAAACCAAACTACTTAACCGATTTTGATGAAATATCTATTCCCATAGATAATTTCAATCTGAAAGTAGAAACTTTCAAATATATTTTTTTCCAAATCGTTTGATAAATGAGGTAACAAACAAAAAAAAAATACAACCGAATTAAGAACCTCCTCCTTTTTTCCAAGCATTTATTTAACTTGCAATGTATGTATGTTTGTCCGGGTGGAATCTTGAAACTGAATTTTAAATCAGTTATCTATAATAATTATCTATAATGATGACCTGAAGTTTGGTGCACACACTTATGTTGGAAGACAATGCATGCTTAATTATGTCACGTCATTCTAATTCCAATATGGCGGATCATCCAAGATGGCGGACTAGTTATTTTTTCTGCACTACTACAGTATGGGTATTAAATGAAAGGGCTTGCTGAGGAGAAGACGAAAAATAATAGAACGTGACATTAAATCCAAAATATGCGAGACCATTCAAGATGCATACTATAATCCAATATGGCGGGACCTCCAAGATGGCGGAGGATGTTTTCTGGTTTTCTGAAGTCATTAAGTTGTGATTATGTATATTATAAAAGCTTGTTTTGAAAAAGTACTTTTTCAACAAAAAAACTTTTTTTAATTCGGTAAAGAAACGGGTTTTCTCGTGTTCACATGAAGTGCAAAATGCATATTCGTCCCCTATGGATGAAATAACCGTAGAACTAAATATTGCTGTATGTACACAAACTATATAGAACAAACTGTTAGAACATTTATTTGTTTCTTCTAGTTAAAGAGAACAGCAAATTGTTTGGTTTGAACCATCCTTTATTACTTTTAAGATTGTATAAATGGATATAGGATTAAATAAGCCCTCGTCAATTTAATGAACTGAAACGTTGGTTATTGATCATATTGGAAACTGTATATTTCATGATATATATGCATATGCATATATGTAGCTATATTTCAGCTATATAGCAGGAGCTAACGGCGCTTTGAGCCATAAAAACAAACATCTCACTAATTCGCGCTAGAGTGAGCCCTTGGCGAAATTGGTATCACGGCCTCGTATCAAAAAGTTGCGGGATTATATCCTGTCTGGTTCGTAAATTTTGGAATGATTTTAAAAATCGAAATACAGTATTTTGACCTCGAGGTAAAGAATCTAACATTATATTTGTATAATGATTTCCAGGACTACCGAGTACCGCCAATGGTTCCGTCGGTGGTCCCGCCCTCGGACATCGTGGAGAGCGTAGATATGGACCTTTCTGAAGATGAGGACCAACGTAAGCACTTATATCGTTATTTTATCTAAATATGTCCACAAATACCACGATACAATCCATGTAGGTACATTCTGGGATGTATAAGTTATTTATAAATTTTTTTATCAACGCTTTATCATAGCCATTTGTTTGTTACCTTTTCACGACTAAACGGCTGAACGGATCGTAATGAAATTAGGCAAGGAGATAGATTATATCCTGGGGAAGAACGTAAACTATAATTTGTCTCAAAGATTAATCTTCAAGGGGGTGATATACATATAAGGATAAAATTCACGCGAACGAAGTTGCGGGTAACATCTAGTACATGTTATAAATAAGGGCCGGCGCTGACTGACGGCATGGCACGGCAAATAATTTTTGTACGCGGAAATGATTTTGAATCTTATTTTAACAATCATAACACTCACATTCCTTTGATATCACACGGAGACCAGGGGATGTCGCGGCAGGCTGTGGCATACCGTGGCATTCCGAAATGTGAGCGCTAAGGTTGTTAAAATAAGATTCAAAATCATTAACGCGTACAAAAATCCTTTGCTATGCCATGCCGTCAGTCAGCGCCGGCTAAGGAGCTGTGAGAATTTAAGAATAGATTTGTCAGTGGAATGTACTTTTCAAATTGGATGTTTTAATAATACGGCATTCTGCTCATAGGTCGTTTCGCTTATAGGACATGTTGCTAAATAGTATTTAGCAACATGTCCTATAAGCTATTCCGTATTTAGTAAATATATCGTTTTGCTAATAGGTATTCTTGCTATTAGGTCAATTTGCCTTTGGGACCTTGTGATACCTTGTGTAGGGGTTTAATCAAATCATTTATTTCAACGAACCTGGAATCATACGATTATAGTTTCGTACATTTCACGTTAGTAGATTGTAGTGTATAAGCTGAAGTTTTTGGTTAAATATCCGAAATCTTTAAACATAGTGTTGGTAGATGGTAACCCTAAAAAAGGCAGTAACAATCTCAATCGGATCTTAAATCTCAAAGTTCCATAGAAAACTGTATTGAAATGTAATCAATATTCTCGTTATTTACAGAAGGTATGTATAACCAAAACGATGGTCGCCGGCAAAGCTTCAACAATAACAAGATTTTAGTCGGAGGCGATAATGGAAAAACTCACGACAAGAACCACTCTAACCTCATACAGATCAACAGCGACAAAAAAGACAGCCAATCAGCACCAATCCTATCACAAATGGTCAATCCCTTCGAGGTCATGCCTCCCAACAGACGGATGAGCTCATTCCAGGAAATCATAGACCTGGACGATATCTCCAACGATTACGAAGAAGATTTACGGAGCAGAGGCTTCGACCGAGATGTGGACGACGATTTCGAAGATTATAACAGTGATTATATACCAAGGCCGATGATTAATCAACGGTTCCCTAGAAATTGGAGCCCGAGGAACAATTTCCGGCCGCCTGGACCTAATTTCGGTGGTCAGTTTTGGCCTAGAAATGGACCTAGACAGGCTAACAGATGGACAGGTCCTAGGCCACAGAGATTCTGGTGATAGTGAACAGTGGATGCTTTTGATCATTCAAGTTTTAATAGTGAGACGCGAATGCAGTTGGGTAGTCGATAATTTGTAATTAGGAATTCGTATGTTGAAGTACCGTAGTCCGAAGATATTTACAATATTTTCAAAGGACGTCAGCCGAATTTACATTACGAAACTGGTTTCATGCATTATGAAACTAATTTCATGAAACTAGTTTTAATACCAGTGAAATTAGTTTCATGAAATAATGAGTATCGTGAAATCTAACGGTACCAAAAGTATCGCTGAGATAATGGCCCCGTTAGCGTCAAAGCTTGGTTTTGCAATTCATATCGTACACACGTTAGTATAAACGGTGTCCTTTAAATTACTGTTTTCCCAGAACAAACGTTGTTCAGACCATGGTCTACTAACTTTTTATAGCATCAAATAAGAGAATAAAAAAATCTAGACCTCAATAAGTCTAACATTGTTCAAAAACTAACAGTGACATAAAGTTCATTGGTACGCTAGCTGTAGCGTATTACCTACTCTTAACAGCTTGTCCAGAAAGGGTGGACTCGCCGAGATTCTCTCGCGCGTATTACGCGCGACCGTTGCGTCCAGAAGGAGTGTACTAACGCGCGAGCATTAAACGATTCAGTATCAAAATGTTGGCGCTTCACTTCTCTTGATACGTGCACTCGCTCTGAAGTTCGCGCGTATTTGGACGTAACCAAGGCTTCTCTAGTATCTGGACTCGCGCGTGACACGCGCGTATAACGCGTCTTAAGGTCTTAGACCTTGTCCAGAAGGGGCGAATTCGCCGGGAATCGATACGTGCGTTGGCTCGATACTTGGCGCCAATACACTGCGTCCACAAGCATCGCGTGAATTTAAAATAGGCGCGTAAACAGCGTGCACTTCGATCGACTCTCGACTCGCGCGTAAACGCTTTGTTGCGTCCAGATTACGCGCGAACTTCAAAGCGAGAGGATGTATCAAGAGAAATGGAGTGCTAAAATTTTGATACTGAATTGTTTATCCTTCCCCAAATGGTCGCGCGTTGGTACGCTCCTTCTGGACACAACGGTCGCGCGTAATACGCGCGAGAGAATCGCGGCAAATTCGCCCTTTCTGGACAAGGTCTAAGTTAGATACCTAATAGCTACCGGCAGCGCGCTGACTATGTTGTAGGGCGCAACGTTAAAATATACCATTTTTTCGCAACTTTTTATATTTTTCAAAGACCGATTTAGTTATTTTTAATTTGATGTTATAAACAGTTAGTAGACCATGGTTTGAACAATGTTTGTTATGGAAAAACAGTGATTTAAAGGATACCGTGTATATGATTATAAAGACTAGATCGACGGCTGTGCAACGTGTGCTTGGCATTATCAATAGTTTTCATAACAAGCAGAACAGTCACAAAAACACACGTCTACTCAGTAAATAAACTTTAGCATTATGAAATTAGTTGCATACTTGATGTAAGAAAATCGCGCGTATCACGAAACTATTTTGGTTTCATGAAATTAATGAGCGCATTGTGAAATTCGACGTTCATACGGGTTTTTGTAAATGAAATTAGTGTCGTGGTACTTATTTTATGGCACTAGTTTCGGTATGTAAATTAGGCTTTAAAAAGGCTGCTCCAATAAACTAAAATCCGATTGCTAGAACTAAGCTCAAAACTCATAGTCCATTCAAATAAGCATAAAAAGGGTCAACCTCGGAATGAGAGATAATAAGCTGGCAACTCGTATATACTTTCATTTTGACTTTCTGAAAGTTGTCTCAAAAGTCTCATAAAATCTCGTGTCTACGTCGTAAGTTATTCAAGGTCAAAGGTCACAAAAAATGGTTTATCGCTGCTCTATCAAAAACGGTTGAGCGCATGAAAACATGTTTGGAACAAAATTTGTCGCAAATTTTATGCTTTACTATTTTATGACGGATGTTAACATCATTAGAGTTACATAAACCAAGATAATTGCGAAAAACTAATTTTTGTGATCTTTGACATTCGTTCTAAAAGTTCTCTCAAAAGTCTCATAAAATAGCCTAAGTTATTCGTTAGGTAGACACGAGATTTTATGAGACTTTTGAGAGAACTTTTAGAACGCCAAAATGAATAAGAGTTTTCAGCTTATTATCTCTCTTTCAGAGGTGAAACCTTAATTTGACTGGACTATCAAAGCGTTTGAGAGTTTTTTATTGGAAGCTGGCGCAAAATTTACGCCCGGGTCTCGACTCGTGCACGAGCACAAGTCTAGAATACGGGCCAAAGACTAGAGTTGTGTACAGAGATGCACTTATTCTCAAAATTGTATATATATGGATTAGGCAATTAAATATTAGAAAGTTAAACAGAATATTATGTAAGTAAATTTAATGTATCGGATACATAACCATAATTCATTATTCTGTTTCCATATCGTTTATTTTTATCATTCTGACAAGTTATTTGAATAACAATGTGTGGAAAGAGATTGTAATACAGGGTATGTAATAGAAGGCGTGAGAAATCGTAAATCATAAGAGATAGAAAATATTTTCAGGGTAATGTCGTAATTTCAATTTCGGAATGTAATGTTAGTAGACATTCATTATATATGATTTATAAATATGCCCGCAATCGCTTCTATTGCGTAACAAATTTTCATGCTAATAGGACATGAGAATGTCCGATTATTGCATGAAAATTTGTGCAGCTATCGATAATCTGCTGTATCAGGTTTTTTCCTAATAAATAAATAAATATTGCTGGACATTTCACACAGCGCTATCTAGCCCCAAACTAAGCAGAGCTTGTACTATGGGAACCAGATAACTGATAGAATACTTATATACTTTTTTTTGTAAACAAATACTTATTATATATAGAAAAACATCCAGACCCGGAACAGATATCTGTAGATCATGCAAACATTTGTTCCGCGGGAATCGAACCCGCTACCTGCTGCGTCTCAGCCGGCTATTCGCACACTGCGCCACGGAGGTCGTCAATAATCTATGCATACTATGAATAGCGTCTTGGCGGAGTCCCAGGTTGTCAGATCAAGGTAGAAAATTAATATTTTTATTTCTTTATACCATAGACATTAGCGCCCAGGCCAAAGGAATTCTTTCGTGATTTACTCTTTCTGACCCATCCTAATTACATACCCTGTATGCAACTTTTAATATTTCAACATTTTCTGTCTTAAACATATCGCTTTTACAAAATTTACTTTATCTAAATAATTTATACAATAAATCCTATATAAAAAAGGATCTCATTATGGGTTGATACCACAGACCTGTTTGATTTTGTTTTCAAATGTTTTTTTCTGTATATAGTTGGGGGTTTTTTGTGTTTAATTCGCACCTATATAATTTTTGGAATAATTTCAATATATTGTTTCTCAGTATTTAAACTAAAGTCAGTGTTATTGAAGGGGTGCAATAGATGTTTGTTCTATTTTTTAACAATTTTGTTCCTTTACCAAGTATAGAAATAGTTTCCTTAAGGCACTTGTCTCATCGCCGGCGAGTAAGAGATTAGCTATCAACTATTTTCTCGCTGAAGAAACGAACAAAAGATATAGATTCCGTGTCAGTAAAACAGACACGTATATTAATAGTTGATCGCTGGCCGTTCGCACTGCCGGCGAGAACTCGCTCTCCACTGTTTTGTCGCAGCGACTACAGCACTCGCTCAGCGATACTCGCTCAGCTATGCTCGCTCGGCGGTCAGTACACACGCGGCTAGATGATGAGTATCGCCCGCCGCACTCACTCGCTTTATAGCACGGCGAGACAACTGTAGGAACTACGCACTCGCTTCTCTCTGCTCGCCAACTCGTTTCTAGTTTCTAGCTGCACTCGCTTCTCGGTCATCGCCGGCGGTGAGACAAGTGCCTAAGACAGCTCACGTTTTTAATATTATGTGTTTATATATATAACAACACTAGGTATATGTAAATGAGATGGAGTATTATGTAAAAAGGTAAACCACAAATTGTGGTTAATTTATAAGATTCTGTGTATGAGAAACATACAAGAGTTGCAAAAATATATTGTTTTACTCTAGTCTAGCGGTCCTGAACTTGACTGTTTTATTGTGTTTTATTACGAGTGATTAAGGTTTAAATTTGTTATGCGAAGATTTACTTCGTTAATAAAGCAGTCAAGATTTTATAGAATAGTAGAATATAGAATAGAAACTCGCTTTGTCTCGATTTGTAGGTTGGGATAAAAATAATTAACATTAGGTTTTTTTCTGCTTATATTCTCTGCTTGAATAATAAAATATAACAATATGCCCGTATATTATTTTGTCTCTTAACATTGTACATGCACAGTAGAATTTTGTTGGATACATTTTTGTTTCAAAAAAAATATAAACATTAAAATTCTTATGAAAAATTAAAAAAGGATGTTAATGTTAGTCTTTTTACCGGTTTCTTCCTGCTCCTGGCTTTAGGTCTTCACCAAAACTAATAATGGTGTCACATGTTCCGCGTCCGTGGAACTGCTTGAACCAAAAAAACGAGTGTTTTAGTTAGACCACACGACTGAAGTAAAACTTGTTTTTAAAAATATTAATTTATAAAATTGTTCAATTACAAAATTGTCCCCACGTCTGAAGGTCGGTCAGTCTATGTTCATTCTGGACAGACGCAAATCGCACTCGCACATTAACGTTTAAAAAAATACGAAACGTAACTCTCTTTCTATTTTCACTAACTTATATCTCCCTCTCAACTTCCGTTCGCACTTTTCGTAACACATTTACCAGCTTACTCCCTAAGTCAAGCGTGCGGAAAGAAGTTTTATTAAGTTATTTCAAAGAGCTAATTCGAATACTAATTCATGTTTGAAGTAATAATTCAGTTTGCCAGATTTAAATTGTGAGAGATTTTCACACAAGATTATCCCAAATCGTATTATTTTTAAAAAGATTCATTCCAAAGTCATTGTTTTTTTAAAATAATGGTTTGGTTGAGATTATTATCCAAAAACGTCTCGTATCGTAATCGCTGACTTTCGTTTTATTATTGCTTAGGAACTATAAGATAAAACAAGGTGCTATATCAATAATTATGGGATTACCTATACATTTCAAACAATACCTATGTCATAGAAATTCTTGTATTTGCTGTAAGTACCTACACAACGGCCAATGGTACCTACTAGTCCTCCCAGCTCGCGTATCATTTGCCAATAAAATAATGTTTTTTTCATTTCATTTTATATATTCATTGCGAAAATGGGTACAGTTACATAGCAACAGATGATACATATATATCAATTAGAATCTCCTTAATCAGCTTAATATGAGCATGCAATGTTAAACAATGTCAAATGAAAAAAACACCAATAATAAATAAAAAATGAAAAATGTCAATAGATAAGAAAAATTTAAAAAGCGTGCAATATTAGTGTCAATAATTATTAAATAAAAAACGATTATTAAATAAAAAACTGAAAAATGTCAATAAAATGTCTCCGAATACAATAAAATGTCACCAAATACAAAAAAAATATCATCGAGTACAATAATAACCAAAAAAAATGTAATTGAAACGTAACCTCGAAAAACATTCAAAATATTACACTAAAAAAAATTAAACAGGCATTAAAATTTGTCATTTAGAAATTCGTCAATGGAAATTGACATTGGAAATTGTCAATGGAAATGAAAATTCGTCGTATGATTTTTCCTCTAATAATTTGGTCAGCGAATTTTTAAATGCATTCAAACTATCCTCGGCACGAATTGACAAAGGGGCATGATTGTATATGATAGGCGCCATACAGAACACACTAAGACGTAACAGTGCTGTCTTACATGGATGATGACGTAGACTACCTTCCCGCCGACTGCCAGGGGGATAGGTTATCAAATTATTCAGATTAGTTTTCACAAAGATAGCTACTTCATAGATGTATGTTGATGGAAGGGTTAAAATTCTCCATTGTTTAAAAACATTCGTACAGGTGTCTCTTTGTTTAAGACCAAACATTGCTCTGATTCAGCTGTTTTGCATTGCGTATTGTCAAAAGTATATAAATTATTGATTTGAGGTATTCAATTGAATCGCGTAAGACGTCATAGTAAACCCTCAGCGTTAAGCGCGTCATGATGAAGATGCTATAATATTTCATGTTAAGGTAAACATCGCTTGCCATAAAATCCAATGAACCATCACAGACGGCGAAGATAGTATATATTTTTATCTTCGATTGGATTGTATGGTAAGCTATATTTATCATAACATACACTAGTGGTTCGCCCCGAACTGATATCCCGCGAGTCTCCGATTAAAACAAAAAAATATTATTTGTAATCTTTGACTATCAAAATAGTACCACGAAATAAATATCAAATTAACTTGACCTACAGTTTCATTCAAGTTACAGGTAACGGGAGTTCATGTTATGTGGTTATCCTTTTTTGGGATACAAATTGCAGTTATTCTGGATTTCAGACTTGCCTATATTTGTGTCACACGCATACCAAATTCAGCACTATGGTGTCACTGGTGTACCCATTTTGTCAAAGTTCAGTTTTTATTATGGCTAATAACTTAAAAACTATAACGACTTTACTAAAAATAAAAGCAGGGTCTAAATGTACTAATAAATACCTTTCATTTGACGTCCGACTTGATCTAATAGTCTCCTTTACATTTTTTTTTACCCCTCTTGCACACCAATATCTCAACAACCCCCCAACATTTTTAGCTCATTTAGTCACACCAAAATTGTGCCATTACTACCTACCTAAGTACCTATCAAATTTCACGATGATAGGACCAACGCTTCTAAAGTTATCCTCGGACAAACAAACATACATACAACGCCGATTTGCCTAAGTTGATTTGGAGATCTCGCTTCGCTTGATCAAATATTATAGCATCTTCACCGTATGTGACGCGCTTAATGGTGGCTCTAGAATGCTGTGCTCGACGTTTTGACGTAATGCATGGGACGGTAAACTGGTTTACCATGTCTCATACAAGTCCATACATAGTATTTTTCAAACTTTTGCGATCACTGTAGTTACATACATAATTTTATTACTGATTAAAACGGGTATTTTAATTATTGATTAAAACCTTATACAGATGCAACAGTCGTGGTCACGGGTTGACCGTACTTAAATAAGGTACATACGCGATAAATACCCGTTGATTAATCAATAATTACGTACAGGGATCACGAGAGTTTGAAAAATACTAAAACGGGTATTTATCGCGTATGTACCTTTTTTACACGGTTGTTGCAAAACAGTTGAAACGTCGGGAAAACAAATAAAAAAGTACATACGCGATAAATATCCGTTTTATTTAATAATTAGTCCAACACAGTGGACAGTGCACGTCTACGCGTACGCTTCCTGTGTGCAGAGGTCTTTAGTCTTACTCAAGAACCGGAACGCATTTCCCTTCAAACTTTCCGATATCTTTAATATTATTATGATTCTCTCTCTCCAGTCTTCTCTATTGTGGACCAATCCTGTAAATGGGCATCAATTTCGTCTCAATATTCTTAATAAAGTAAATAAAAATGAAATATATTTAATAAAATGTTTTTCGCCGATGAGGAGAACTTTTACAAAACGGAACGGCGATTTTACGAACCGGAACAGCGTTCCGGTGTGTTCGGCTTACCTATTACCCAAGCCAAATTGCTTTCGTGTCGCTATCGCTAGTCATGCCATCCCTTTCACACGTACAGTACGTACCTCATGTGTGAAAGGGATGGCCTGACTAGCGATAGTGAAGCATCAGCAATTTGGTTTATGTAATAAGGCTACCGGTCAGCACTGGTCTATATGATCGATCTTGCTCGATTGGACGCATAAACGTCATAAACATGTAGGTACGGTCAGCAACATAAGTTCGTTAACAGTTTTAGTTTTTTTTTAAATCGAAATATATCTGGAACAATGCATTTTAAATGTTTACATTGTATTTGTAGATACCTACACTTAGCCCTTTACTAATGTCGTGTAAAACATATCTTTTCTGATAAAACACTTGAAACAAATATTTTGAAATCTCAAATTGTTAATCAACTTACGTCGCTGGCTATACGTACGGAGACTTTACCATATGTACGATACGATACGTTTTCTACGTCGAATCGTTTCTCCTCTGTCAATATTTTGACAATTTCAAGGAGAAACAAGTCGTAGTCAGTTACCGATGTATATAGAAACCGGCCATTAGAAATCCATAGAAATGTTAAAATACCTAAATATCAAGGCAGCCAAGCTATAAATTGTAAATTGAATATTAATTTATTCATTATAATCACAAGGATCACTTTGAAACGTCAATTTGATCGCCTGTTCCTTCGCGACCAAGCCAGAAAGACTGGCAAGAAAGCTGGCTTATTATTTTTAATGAATATATCGTTTAGTAGGTTCATCTATCACCGTCCGTGTCCCCACAAAAACCGTTAGTTTTAGCCTAGTTCCTTTCAAATCGCAACAAAGATATCTCTAGATAGGGCTAAAACATGACGATTCAAACGTATACCATTGGGTAGGCAAAGCGAGTTTCTATTTTTGTTATCTGTATACTTATTCTACTATCTCCTATTCAATATACCTCATATATAGGTACTCAACTAACTAGGTACAAATATGTGATCAGTAAGGACCCTGTCGGACACAACAATGATAAGGAGAGAGGATGTAATTGTTCTTGTTCGGTATGTTACTAACTGGTAGAGTTATTTATTTGTAGATCCATATACCTAAGGCTCAATTCACATTGAGCGCCTAGCTCGACACGAAGAAATGACACTCAAGCGATATTTTCCATTGAAGTAGACCATGATTAAGTTTATAATGCTGTGACAATTTTGATACCTTAACTGCTTGCCGTTGCCATCACGGTGTGAATTGAGCCACTGGTAAGAGATATTCGAAGATGTAATACAGTAAGTTTACTTAACTCGCAGTAAGATGATTCAAAATGATTGCAACGTATGAAGATTGACTGTGATGACTCAATACGACGACCTCTGTGGCGCAGTGGGCGACTAACCGGCTGAGACGCAGG
The DNA here is from genome assembly GCA_918857605.2 of Philereme vetulata. Lineage (NCBI taxonomy): Eukaryota > Metazoa > Arthropoda > Insecta > Lepidoptera > Geometridae > Philereme > Philereme vetulata. Next base: position 7,682,922 of record OU975421.1, on the reverse strand, counting down.
ATGTTGCGGATTTAATTCCCGCCGCGGAACAAATGTTTGCATGATCTACAGATATTTGTTCCGTTTCTAGGTGTTTTTCTGTTTACTATAAGTATGTATTTACAACAAAAAAGTATATAAGTATTCTATCAGTTAAATATCTAGTTCCATACTACAAGTTTTGCTTAGTTTGGGCCTAGATAGCGCTGTGGGAAATGTCCAGCATTATAATTCAATAAAGTAGTTCGTGGGGCGTGCAATTTTAGTACTTACCTACATTTTATTATTCTTAAATGCTGTTGGCGCTCTTAACAGCATACAAATATGGAATTAATGAGCTCTTGGACTGATACGAATGCCAATTATTTAGAGTATAGATTAGACCATGACTGGAATCGAACCCAAAGCCTCCTGCGTCTTAACTGGCTATTCACTGCGCCACAGAAGTTGTCTATTATAAGGTTGGATGGGTTGGTCACGTCGAATGCCAATTGGGTTGAGGAAAAATGTACCGAGGCATGATCTTGAACCAGCGAGAAGGCGAGAGGCGGCCACGATAAAGATGGCGAGACGAATAAGACTGTTAGTCCCATCTGGCCCGGTGGCCCGACCCCGGTACCGGGCCGTATAGGAAAATTTGTACCTCACCGGGCCATCGGGCCCGGTGAGGTACAAATATTTTCGTATTGTTTTGGTGGATGTTAAATAATTTATATATTGTACAGTGTTCCTTGTAAGTACTGTGATTAGTTATAAAAAAATACTTCAACTGTCTTATTTGACTTTTAAGTGAAGTTGTCACCAAAATAGCTCAACAATCAGACAGGCCTGTCATTGTTGCCTCACACAGGACATAGCAAACCACTGTTTATAGGTCGCACCAATCGAGATTAAACCGCATTGTACCAGTGTTAGCCTAAAATCCGTCTGTGACCCATGTAAGAGGAACAAAAGGCGAAACAAACAATACAATAGTAGATTATTAATCAAGGGGATAAAGCAGTGTCTTGCGTCATAGGCGCTTTTTTGAATGCCGAACGTAACGAAGGATTCTAGAGTTAACTCACGAGCGGAGCGAGGGAGTTACTAGAATCCTGAGTCCAAGATGCAGACAGCTTTATCTACGAGGAGAATAGTCTACTTTCCACACTTTCTGCAAGACAATAAAAACCAAATCTAGATTGGTGCGTTTTGTGCAGAGGTTAGTTAAGTTCCTATGGTGTTGGTCTCTTTGGTTCAAATTTTAATACCGATGAGGTTCCAAATTCAACTCATGATACTGAATTTCAATACTGATATATACAATATATCATACATACAAAGATATATATAAATACAATAAAATACAATAAATAAAATATGATAATATACATCAATACTGAATTTTATTATCCCCTGGCGGGCATAATGAAATTCAGTATTGATAATGATGAAATTCATTACAACTTTATTCCCGGCACAGCCGTAGGGATTTAATCACCTGCTTTAGGTGAGGTTTACATGACAATTACCTATAATTTGACGTTGTCGAGCAGGTGGTGTCAGAATATATATTTCATCAGCCTAGCGTATTACAAATAAATAATAACAATATTAATTATTGCTCCCCCTTTATATATTAGTATAGCGTATTGTAAATACTCATAATCACCTGGCCCGATGCCACTATTTGTGTCGTCACACCCGGCAGCAGACGCTCCCCGGATTCTGGCCCGGTCCCGGTCTAGTTGGGAATAAAAGTGCCATCGGCCCCGGTGATATGAGTTCCCCTCAGTTCAGTGCTTGTTTGTGGCTACTGTGATTAGAGAGTGCAGGTCAATCACAGTAATTATAAGGAAGATTGTACAATATATGAATTATTTAACATCCACCAAACCAACACGAAAATAATTATTGATTAAAACGGGTATTTATCGCGTATGTACCTTTTTTATTTGTTATCCCGACGTTTCGGCTGTGTTGCAACAGTCATGGTCTTGGGCTGACTCAGTGTCAGATGGCTAGAAATAGAATTAATTCAGTCGAATTTATAAATTATTGTTATTTATTATTAAGAGCCTGCAGTGTCCCGCGGCAGGGCAAAGGCCTCCCTTCTCTCTCTCCAGTCTTTTCTATTTTGGGCTATTGTGGACCAATCCTGTAAATCATCAATTCGGCATCAATTTCGTCCCTCCATCTTCGCCGCGGTCTGCCACGAGATCGTTTCCGTTTACGATCGGATGCGTTATGGGCTAAAGCCACGACGTAGTGATTACATGCTCTCTGGCCACGACAGAGTGGACGCATCTAAACGGGGAATTTATAAATATTTTATGGTACCCGGGTTCTTCTTGTTGGTTACTTGGAAGTGACATACGAGTACAATGAACAAGTCGCGACAAGTGCGCGAGCATTGTAGCATGGGAGGCGGGAGAGAGAGAGCCGACGCGGACGACGCGATGTCTATTATTAATTTGTCTTATTGCATCATTGCGTAATGTGACAGTCTACCTATTGCTATTCATCATCATCATATAAGCTAGGATGTCCACTGCTAAACACAGGCCTCCTCCATTGATTTCCAGAGCGACCGATTTTATGCGGCCTGCACAAAACGTCTCCCAGCAACATTTATCAGACTGCCCCAACGGTATTCAGTTCTTCGAGCTTGCTATTCCTCTTGGCTATGTCTGTGACCTTGGTTTGTATATTTCCTCATTTATGATCTCGTAGAGAAGCACCAAGCATAGGACTTTCCATAGCTAGCAGACTGGGCTATCTTGAGCCTTCTTGAGGCCCTATTGTCATTGTCGCCCCTTAATTATTCGCACATCATTTAAAGCAGGGATTCCCAAAGTGGTCGATATAGACCCCTTGGGGTCGATATCGGTTTCCTAGGGGTCGACATAAACGAAAACTGATTTTGGGGGTCGACGAGGTCTAAAAATCGACCCCTATTTAATTAACACAAGTTCTTTCAAATCTTTCAAGATAGGTAGGTAGGTACTGTATTGTTTATGTTGTGTTACGTGTACTAAGAATAATTAATATTTTTGTAGGAAATAGCATTGTTATAGTAATGTAAAGTCTCAAGTTCGTACAAGATGAAAAACTCGACAAGTCAGTGTGGACAAGTTTGTGCAAGATAATGAGTTCGAGCGTACGTTTTTCAGGCGCGTTTTGACTTGCTCTCTATTTGACGCTTACACAATTAAATACGAACGAATTCATGATCAAGTTGCAAGTCCAAACATGTTCCCGATATTTTACTATTTAACGAGCTTGCACTTAGGTTGAAAGTACATTTGCGTTTTGAAATTCGTTGGAGCTTGAACGATAATAACTCATACAAGTACTCATTTATTTCAAGAGATTACAAAGTTATAACATAGCTAAATTAAGTGAAGTAAAGTGATTGAAAAAAAATTTACAAAATGCTGAGCTCCCTACGCGAGTTAATAGCGTAACCATACAATATCTGCAGTTTATGAAAAATTAACAGGGTAAGTACCAAACAGTTTTTATCCGGCACAGCGCATCAGCATTGCCATACAATGGGGCAATGCAGCCAGCGTCTTGGGGACGCTGTCTGCATTGCCCCACTGTGTGATAGTGATCAGTTGAGCTATGTGTAGATTGTTTGCAACAGTTTTCAGTTGCCTCAGTTGTTTCAATTGTAAAAAATTACCAGTAAATTTAACAGTTTATTATTGATTTTTATTTAGGTAGTTTCTTATTTTTTTATTTGCAGGATTACTGAGAGATTTATGATGGCGGACACGAAAAAAAAATGCAGACAACACAGTTTGGACTACTTGAAGTTCGGATTTATTGCATCTCCATCAAATCAACACTTGCCGATGTCTCATATGTGAAAAAGTATTCAGTAACGATGCCATGAAGCCTTCAAAAATGGATGACCACTTATCAAGAGTACATGCTGACAAAAAAAGTAAGCCCTTGTCATTTTTTCAAGCACTTAAAGAAAAACTAGACAAAAGACCATCCATAAGATCGATGTTTGCGTCATCATCTATTAAAGACGATGATGGTTTACGAGCGTCCTATAATATATCTTTACTAATAGCGAAGTCGGGGGAACCCCACACAATTGGAGAGCAGCTTATCTTACCAGCCATTGCGGAGGTCCTTAACAATGTATTGCACAAACCCGCACATGATATTTTAAAGAGAATACCTTTGAGCAATAACACCGTTCAGAGACGCATAGACGAGATGGGACGGGATGTGGAAAACATTTAATGCAAGTTATTACAGACCAACATATTCTCTCTCCAGTTGGACGAGTAGATAGATAGATAGATAGATAGATAGATAACTCTTTATTGAATTACCACACAAACAGAAATAATAAAAAAAATAAGTACTGGGTTAAAATAAATAAGGCAATACAATGGGCGGCCTTATCGCTAAAAGCGATCTCTTCCAGGCAACCTTTGGATGGAGCGAAATTTTAAAAAATTACGGAGTGCGGTGTACTTTAGCGGATACATTACATTTACACATAATATATTCTAAGATATAATAATAATATGAAGTTTTAATCCTAATACTTAATATACTTATAAAATAGACTAATATATAGGTATATACATATAGCAAACTATACTAACAGATAAAATAAGTACATAAATAGTAAATAAATAACGCTAGGAAGATGACATCGTCAGGTAATGATGTTTCACCTTCAATTTGAAGACGTGTAAGGACGATGACCGTCTTACTTCTTCGGGCAGAGCATTCCACAGCTGAACAGCCTGGACAGTAAAAGAAGCGCTGTAAAAGGAAGTGCTGTGCGAAGGAGTTCTGAGTATCAAGTTTTCTGATGACCTAAGAGTATAGTTATTTGAAGAATGGAGAAATTCAAATCTATCTTTCAGATAGTGAGGAGAGAAGGGATTGAAAAGAATAGAATAGAGAAGAGAAAGGATATGCGTATTCCGACGAAGTCGAATCGGAAGCCATTTAAGCTTTGAACGGAAGGGAGACACATGATCATATTTACGGAGGCCAAATATAAATCTAATACAAAAATTTTGTAAACGCTCGAGCTTGTTAAGCTGTTCCTCAGTGAGGTCCAGATAACAAGCATCAGCATAGTCTAGTACGGGATGTAAAAGCGATTGTGCAAGCGCAGTCTTGGTAGACGTAGGCAAAAAGTTTCGTAGTCTCCTTAGTGAACCAGCTGACGCAAACAACTTCCGGCTGGTTAGTTCAAGCTGAGCCTTCCATGAAAAGTTGCGGTCAATGATGATACCTAAATTCTTAACGATTTCGCTGTATGGGATTGCTATTCCGTCAAAGACAACTTGTGGGACAGTGGACCAATCAATTTTGCTAAGCGTTCTTGAACTACCTACAATAATGGTTTGCGTTTTGGTAGGATTAACTTTCAAACCGTGGAGATTGCTCCACTCTGCAATACGGCGTAAATCGCAATTGGTAACGTCAACAGCATCAGCAATATTACTGAGCGTAGCTTGATTATAAATCTGAAGATCGTCTGCGTAGAGGTGAAAAGACGAAGAAAGATTAAGAGAAATAGAGTTTATGAAGATTGCAAAAAGAAGAGGAGATAAAACGCCACCTTGAGGTACACCAGCAGACGTATTACACCACGAAGAGAGAGACTACTCGAGTCGAACACGCTGACGGCGCCCGTGCAAGTAATTGAAAAACCAACCAATCACCGCTGGAGATACGTTAAAGGAGCTAAGTATTGCCAGGAGAATATCAAAATCTACGGTGTTGAACGCATTACTGAAATCAAGTAAAGTCAGCACGGTAAGTTGCCCATTTTCCATGCCCACTCGTATATCGTCCGTGATTTTGACTAGAGCAGTGACAGTACTGTGGCCTTTACGAAAGCCAGACTGCAGAGGAGTAAGGAGACTATAGGAGGAAAAAAAAGAGTTTAATTGATTATGGACCAAGCGTTCGAGAACTTTGGAGAGAAAAGGAAGGATAGCAATCGGGCGATATTCAGAAAAGGATTTGGGATTAGGTTTCTTAGGAAGAGGAATTATTTGGGCTTCCTTCCAAATGGAAGGGAAGGTACCGGTCATTAGGGAGTGGTTCAAGAGATGGCAGAGGGTAGGTAGAATGATATCAAGGATAGGAATAAGCATATTGCGGCTGATACCGTCAAGCCCAACAGCATTGGATGTAATTGACAAAATACTTTTCTTAACGTCAGCAACGGTGATTTGGCTAAATAGAAAAGGAGGATGATCAGGAGTTGGTAACGAAGAGAGAAAATTAATTGAACTGATTTTATCAGCATCAGCAATGTAAGAAGATGAAGAAAAATGTTGATTAAGGGAGTCAATGTTTAAATCGCTAGGAATTGAATCCTGGCGAGATTTACCAACTCCTAACGATCTCAGAAACTTCCAGACTTTAGCTGGATCTTCATCGGAAACGGATTCATGGATATGGTGACGTTGTGCGTCCCTACACACTCTATTGCAGCGATTTCGAGAATTGTAATACTTGTTTTTGTTGTACTCACTTGAAACTATTTTGTACTTTGTTTTAGCAACCGATTTTTTATGAATAAGTGATTTAATTTCATCAGTGAGCCAGGGAGCCGGGTTATGTTTCAACTTAATGGCACGAAATGGTGCATGGATATCAAATAGTTGCGTAACTAAAGTATTGAAAATAACAATTTTGTCATCCATGGAGTCTGCATTAAAAACGGTTGACCAGTCAATCTTTTCAGCATCAACAAAAAACTTTTCCCTATCCATGCTCCCAAAACTGCGCTGCAAGATCACCTTTGGCTTAGCCTTAGGGGGACGTATTTTATAAGATAGGAATATTGCGTCATGATATGAGAAAATATCCGCTGTACACTGACCGTGCTTATCAACGTGATTTAGAGAGGATACGATGATAAGGTCGAGAAGCGACGGCTGTGTATTAGGGAAATGATGAGTAGCAGAGAGGGGAAGCGTATGCAAATTACATGATTTAACAATAGATTCGAAGGTTAAAGAGCGGCTGTTTTTGGATAGAAGACAAGTGTTAAAATCACCCATAATTATAGAATGCCTGTAAGAGGGAACCAGATTTTCTAGGATATTTTCAAAAGATGAGAAGTAATTAACACGGTTAGAATGAGAGTAATATACTCCTAAAAGGATTTTAGTATGAGAAAGAGTGACTTCAAGAAATAGGTGCTCACCGGCCTGGAGTGGCGGAGGCTGTGCAGACATATTAATAACAGAAAAGGGGATGTGAGCACGGAGATATATAGCTACACCGCCACCACGACTACCAGTCCGGTCATTGCGAATAATGTGAAAACCAGGTAGTGAGTAAGAAGTAGAAGGAAGGCATGGCTTTAACCAAGATTCAGAAATGAGAATAGCATGAATGTTTTTGACATCAAACGATGACAACATTTCCGAAAAATGGGCCGGAATACTTTGTGCATTAATGTGTATTGCATTGAAGTTCTTAGGTACATCAGAGAACTGGAGAGTAAGTTGTTCAGAAAGAGACGGTAAACTGACGAAACTATCATCACTGTCGGGATCGATCGAAGATGCAACAGATTGGTAATCATCACTGTCATCACTAACACTATTATCCAAAACGACGTTGAGCATAGTTTTAAAATAATGAATAAATATCTATAAATATGTTACAAAATAATAAATATGTAAGTACTTACAAAATAAAATATTAATAATCTAACTATGTATTAAACTCTAATCGACAATCTAATCAAAATATGTCAATCAATAGTTCATTTTCTCCACCTGCCGGTTGTGTTATAAAGAGATTACTTTAATTTTACAAGAATAATCTAAGCAAAACATAACAATCATAAAATGGTTTCTTTATGAGCTGTACATACGTAAACAATAATTTAACGTAAAACGAAACGTAACATGATGTACGAAAAATCAATTTACTAATGTGTCACTGTCATAGCAGTCCTAATTGACTGACTGACACTGTTGACTTGACAATTCTAAATAAACATTTTTGACAATTGATTTGATTCACAATAATTCACATACATACCTACAACAAGATAAAAAATAATAGTTTTTCAGACCTGAAAGGGAGGGTATTATGTCCTTTGAAAATAAGAGACTGCAAACACAAGAAATCACTTTTTAGTGGCTACGCCAACCCGCCTGCTCTTTGACGAAGTTGCAGCCGGCTGCTGCGGCTCCTTGACGACTGCCGCCGGCTTGGCGGGCGCGTCCTGCGTTCGGATTTTATCAAGCTCCTGCTGACTATGGATGCGACGGCGCGTTCCATCCACTCCGATGACGAACACGGAGCCGTCTTGGGTCCAACATTTCGTCACGCCAAATCGCTGCCTTGCCGCCATAAAGGTTTCATGACGCGTCTTCGTTAAAAACTCCGACATAGTGATCCCAGTGTTTTTGAGGCTAGTTTTTGTAGACCAAATCTTGCCTCGCAGTGCTAAATCATGGAGTTTAAACAAAATAGGCCTAGGTTTATCACTTGACGTTAAGCGACCCATCCTGTGGCAACGGCTAATGGCAGCTTGAGTGAAACCATTGAGACTCAGCTTCTGCGTCACCGTCTTTACAAGGACTTCAGCCGTGTCCTCCTTTGCGCCCTCTGGAACACCATGCAGCAACAATATCTTACGACGGCTTCGCATTTCCAGGCTATCTACCTCATTGCAGATGACTTGAAGTTGGTCCTGTAGTAACTGAAGTGCACCCATGACAAATGTCCTGAACGAAGCGAGATCTGTAGCCAGGCTGGTGATAGTTGCACTGGGTGGTGATGTTTTTTCGACCCGATCCTTTAACTGATCCATCTCCTGCCTGAACATGCTCTTCAACTGTTCCATTGATTTGGCCATAACATCCAAAACTTGCTGTGACATCTTCAGTGATATTCTCCACTATGTAGTGCTTAGATATTTTTGAAAACACTACCAGACAGGTATTGTAACTTAATCTATATTTTGAAGCATAAATAAGTTGTAAAAGGTAATTGTTAATATTAATTAAAGAAATTAGGAAGCAGGAGTTTTATTTTAAATGTCAATCGTACAACTACCCGCGCAGAAAAAAAAAAACAACGAGTTTACATTACCCGGCAATGAAGCTCTGTTGTTAGAAAGAAAGAAAGAAAGAAGAAAGAAAATATATTTATTTGAACCCACTTGACATCACAAACAATAAAAACAAAGGCAAAGTCAAGATTCACTCAGACAGACAATACTGGTGTTGCGTGGGGACAAAATGGTCTCTGTCTCAGCATAAGCTGTTTCGTACCACGATGGATACGATGCAGCGCTGGTTTTCTGACAGGGCCTAGGTTAGGATATGTTCGATATATCAAAGATGAAAATATGTGCCAAGAACTGCTTTTTGCTACATATTTAGAGACTGATACCAGAGGAGAATCGATTTTTCAGGCCGTGGAACATTTTTTTACTGGCAAAGCTTTTCCATGGAAAAACATTGTTTCTGTTGCGACTGATGGTGCACCGTCTATGGTTGGTCGTCATCGTGGTTTTATAGCTCACTTAAAGCGACAACTGCCTGATGTACTGGTCATTCACTGCGTGATTCACAGGCAGCATTTAGTAGCAAAAAAGCTGAGTCCTAGATTGCATAAGTTTTTACAATATGTAATAAATGCTATCAACAAGATTCGAAGCAATTCTTTGAACTCTCGGTTATATGCTCAGCTATGTGAGGAAAACGACGAAGTCTATACTCGATTACTTCTGCACACTGAAGTTCGCTGGCTATCAAGAGGCTCTTGCTTAGAAAGATTTTCAGGCATTTTTGAATCTGTGTTGGAGTTTTTACAAGAAATAGATCCGAATTTGAAAGAAAAAGAAAGAAAATAAATTGTAAAACAGATATTTGTTATTTGACTGATATCTTTGGAATATTCAACAAAGTTAATTTGCAGCTGCAGGGTGACGATCTTAACTTGATTAAAACAAAATCAATAATATCGGCCTTCGTGGGTAAACTAATCCTTTATAAACAAAATTTAGGCAGAAAAGAATATTCGCAGTTTCCGCATTTGTCAAAATTACAGAAATCTTTAAGATGATGACATTTTATTATATGTCACTCACTTGGACGCATTACACAAGGATTTTACGGAGAGGTTTGAGGATCTTTTAAATTTACAAATTCCTCAATGGATAATAAATCCGTACAATACCACAGCCATAGAAGAAGCTAATGTGATTATGCAAGAAGAGTTGATTACCATCAGCACAGACGAAGAGCTTAAGCAGAAGTTCAACCAAGGCTATCAGAAGTTCTGGTTGCAACGCAACATTGAAACACAGTATCCTACATTGTGGAACATTGCTGAAGAATACCTTATCGCTTTTCTATCATCATACCTAGTTGAAAAAAGCTTCAGTGTGGTAACAAACATTTTGACGAAACAAAGAAACCGTTTGTAAATCAACGAACGTGGAGATTTAAGGCTCACCAATATTGAACCGGATGTAGCTAGATTGGTAGATAGTCACCAGGTTCATCCATCACACTGAATGTTTTTTTTTTCTCTTTGCGAATTAATTTTTTTTTAAATATAATTTCCTACCTACTTAAGATTCTTTAAGTACTTAATTTGTAATAATCATTATAAATTAAACTTGATATTTACTGAATTGTATGTCTTTTTATTTTGTTAAATTTTGATGAAGTCAACTTGACTCACTTAACCAAGTGCAAAGTTTTGCAATTGGTACCTTAGTACCTAGGTATTTTGTATCAATAGGAAAAAACGAAAGATAGGCCCCATTATTCATAATAGTCTGCTTAACTAATTTAAAGCATTGCTAATTCTCACTCTGTCTTCTTCTATTGACCTAAGTCAGAATGAAAAATAACACTCTGTATCAGCTGTTTTAAGTTAGCGGACCATTATAAATAAGGAGGTTGATCTTAAAAGTAGGAATTTAGCCACGGGGGTCTGAGCTAACAGTTCATTTTGGAAAAGGGGTCATTTGTCCAAAATAGTTTGGGGATCCCTGATTTAAAGGGTGCTTCAGTTAAGACGCGGCTTCTATTGTATAAATACGAGCAAATTTGCTCGTGTATGTAACATTATAACTACATAATTCCATGGAATTCATGATAGACTAGCCGCAATTATTCCCCTTAATGCAATGCGAAGGGATATAGATAATTATCAAAGCGCACAAAAGCCATAAGTTCACAGTTCACAACTTATTCCAACAGCGATAACTATGTATTACTTTGATCCTAACTAGCAAACTTAACACTAAACCTATTGGGAAATAAACTGTGTTCCGTAACAAGGTGGGCGCTTTAGACCCCGCCGTCAAATTGTTTTAACTTGCCCAATCAAAGTGCAAGTGGTACCGTGAACACAGGGCCTTACTCGGGATTGGATTTCAGGGGGGCAACATGAGACTGCATTTTCAAGAGAGTTATTGGACCTACCATCAGCGCTGGTCTCACCTATTGTCGACCCGCAAAGAGTTTGATTCACAAGAATAATTTGAATCTGCAGTTTACACCACCGCCAGGATATTTGTAGTTGTAATGAAATTGGTCAACAAGCGACCAATTTTTGAAAGATAACTGTTAGTTCCTTACCTCATGGAGCATGTAGGTACATATCGGTATTGTTTAGGCAAATTTTCTTTGTCCAATCCATCCACAAATTTTCTGACTTTCCATGGCCACCAATTTCTTTTCAGTAAAGAGCTGCATCTGTTTTTTAAATTATTCATGACCATTAATTCATCTTTGCTGCGGCACTTCTCCACTGTACAATTTGAATACAGTTACCGTTTTAGCTCTATCATTGAAATCGATTTGTGCTCATTTCTCTACAGTTATCAGATCACTTACTTACTAACCCCATATTTTCCCTGCCTTACAACGCCCATGAATATTAAATAAGGTGCCAACTTGGTCCAAGTTTCAAATGGACAACTCCAACGTCTCGGATATTGGTAGTTGCTGTTTATTCTGTGTCATTAGTTTGTCGGTAATTGTATAACTTGTCCTCACTGGTTACATGGCATGCCCGTTGCCATAAATTAAGCTATGTGGCATGCCTTAAGACGTTTTTGTAAGCCTCGCTATATCCAACCTAGCTCCTTTTAATTTTTTTTTTATACTTTATCGGCTTGCGTTTGACTACAATCTCGCCTGATGGTAAGCGATATTGCAGTCTACGATGGTACACGCTTGCCTAGAAGAAACCTATTCACTCGCGACTTAAAGATACCCAGGTTGTAGCTATCAGGAAACACTCTGGTAAGGCGTTCCACTCTTTGGCGGCAATTACAGCTCTACCAGAATTTAACGGCATATTTTAAAAACTAAAAATAAATGAAGATGTAGAAGGTGTGGGTAATGCAAAGGTAAAAAATTATAAATACATAAGAAGAAGAAAAAGTTTATAATATATGTCATGTCACGGCGTTATTGGAACATAGCGTTATTGGGACACAAACATTTTATATCAAAAACATAGAAGTTAACGAAACACACGATCAAAAATCTTTTTATTTAAATTATGTAATGTTAATTAAAAAAATCCTAAGTAGGTACCTAACTATTATTTATTATCAGCCCACGGTGTCCCACTACTGGGCAAGCACTTCTTTCCAGACACTTCTTTCAGGCGCTAAGATGGTTCAGTCCGCTTGGTAATTAGTGAGTTCGTCCCTTCCATCTTTTCTTTGGTCTGCCGCGACGTCTTCGAGCTGTGTCGGGGTTTAACTCGGTGGTGAGCTTAGCCCACTGATCACCCGACATACGGCATACGTCATGACCAGCCCAGTCTCACTTGAGTTAGACGGCTTTCATAGCTACATCTACGATTTGTGTTCGAGAGCGCACCTAACTAATAATCATAATGGTTACATTTAATTCAAAACTCAGGTCGTTTTTCATACTCGTAAGTTGCGTTCGGTTTATTAAGAGGTGCCCAGTCAAAGTTTTGCGTTAAACAACTTCGAGTGTACGGGTACTGTTTATTCTGTGGCATCGGTAGTTTATTTAAATGAGATAACTTGTTGGTTATAAAAGCGTCCGTTCGTGTCGTGTTATAAAGTTTTCAATTCCAAGTTGCAGTACTGACAACCGTTGGGAAATTAAGTTTGCAAATGCGGAAGGAAACCGAAAGATGCATGAGATATTTTTATAGTAGTTCAAATACTTCTCAACTCCTACTGGTGCAAAATGTATAATGTATAATAGCCACTTAGTTACTGCCTATGCCAATTGAGACGTTAAAGTTAGAACTAAGTTTGCATTGCAGGTACCAGTAACCAGTTTTCAACTGATCATTTAATTTTTGCATAATATCTGGTGTTAATTTTATGTGGCAGTATTCATGCCACTATATGCTTGAACTGATATTCAAAGAGCCAAGTTTTAGTTAGGCATAGGTTACCTTTTTTTTGTTTTCGGGGAGGAAATCTGCAAGCCCGCTGCATGAGGGTACAGCGGGTTATGTGTGGTTCGACGCACTAAAACCATCCCCGGTGGCCAATCCTCTGCGTGATAAGTGGGCTCCGGGATCTCAGCGAGGACCTTCGCCGGAAAACCCACATACGCGCGACGCCCCGTTAAGGGCCAATCCGTGTGGCCAGCTTGCACCAGCTACCAACACCTTCCTCCATGGTGGCAGTACAGAAGACCACACCATACTGCCGCCTACCAATGACTCGCGTGCAATGAGTAACCAGAGCCCTCACTCCGACTACTCCCCTCACTCAGACTACTCTAGTTAGGCGTACCTAGGTTAGGTACGCCTGTTAGGTAATGCAATTATAGCGGTGAGCCATTAGCTTGTGCCGTACCGCAAAAAAAAGCTAATTTTGATTATTTATTAATTAAATGACTTATAAACAGAATCAACCATGAAAATACAAGACATAACAAATATTTGATTAATAAGACATGTACCTACTTTTGAGGCGTTGCGTTGATCCGATCATAGTGAAATTTGATACATACGCTTGGCTTCGCACGCGTTATTTGTCTATAAAAAAGTAACCTATGTTTGAATCCAGGTCATAATCTAACAACACAGCAAATTTCATCGAAATCGGTTCAGCTCAACGTTATTGAGTAACAAAACAAACAAATAAAGAAACATCCAAACTTTCACATTTATAATATTAGGGCGATATTTTTATGGGGATACGTATTTGTGTCTAATTGATCGAGCGTCGTGAGCTCTCCATATCAACTTGGGCAAATCAGCGTTGTATGTATGTAGGTATGTTTGTTTGACCGAGGATAAAATTCGAAGCGTTTATCGGATCATCGTGAAATTTAGTATATAGGTAGGTAGTGATGGCACAATTTTGGTGTGACTAAATGAGCTAAACATGTTGGGGGGTTTTTGAGATATTGAAATTCAATAGCGGTAAAAAAAAATGAAAATAAGACTATTAGGTCAAGTGGCAAATGAAAGGTCTTCATTAGTAAATGTTAACCCTGTTTTTATTTTTAGTTTAATCATTGTAGTTTTTGAGTTATTAGCCATAATAAACCCCACGATGCTGAAATTTGGTATTCGTGTAGCTTTAGTGACACAAATATAGGCAAAAGTCTGAAATCCAGGATAACTGCATTTTGTACATCCAAAAAAGAGTAGGTAACTAAATATGAACTCCCGTTACCTGTAATGTGAATGAAACTGTAGGTCAAGTAATTGGTTATGTATTTCGTGGCACTCAATTTTATTGGTCAAAGATTAAGGTCGGCTTGCACAACGATCCCTAAACGTATTTAGCGTATTTTTTAAACATGTTTTGCATGTTTAAATTTTACTTATTTGTTTGATTTGACAGCTCCTTAAATCATATTTAGCCACTAAATACGTTTAGGCATCGTTGCGCGAGTCGCCCTAAGAATATTTTTTTTGTGTTTTGGGAGTTCGGGGCGAACCACTAGTTATATGAATTTAAAGCAAAACTATATAATTTTGAAAAAGTGTCTAAATTAGTCCCTATGGTTTGGATAAACGAGTATTAAAGTCAATACGAACCCAAAGTAGCCACTTAAACCCCAGATTCTTTCTCAGAATCGCCCACCTCTAAGGTCGAAACGCGGTGACCGAAAAAAACCAGTGACATTTCAAGGGAGTGAAATAATCACAGAAACGGTAAAGCGACTAGGGTAAGGGTTAAATAGCAAGGCAAGCCTACTTAACCTTTCCTACATTTTCTCTTTCAAAGTTAAACTCATTTGTTATATTTTAAGGTACAATTCCGTAGTCGACTCCAGACATCAGCAGCAGGAGTAATGCCGCGACTACCTACTGGTTTCTGTTTCACTACACAATCCGGGCAAAGTCAAAGTCAAAATCTTTTATTCATTAAAATCACAAGGATCACTTTGAAACGTCAACTTTACTGCCTGTTCCTTCGCGACCAAGCCAGGAAAGAAAGGCAAGAAACAAGGCTGGTTGTTTTTTAATAATACTTTTAGAATACCTACATAAAAATGCAGGAAATGAATTACGTCTAAATTGTAACATTTTGAACGAGTTGGAGCAATTTCAATCCCAAGCTTCTCTTTCATCTAAATAATCCGATATTTTATAGTAGGCTTTTTTATAAATATTTTGTTTAATCGCGTTTTTAAATTTGTTAATTGTCAATTTTTGTACAAACCTCTAAGGTAAGAGTACCTAAATAGGTTCCTTCTACTAGATCTTCGTCCTTCATCTTATGACCACGTCACCGCTTACCATCAGGTGAGATTTGTGGCCAAACGAAGATATTTCAACTTAAAAAAACCTATGTGTATGACGTGTCGCTAGCAGCAAGGACCCGTAGAAAATTATATCGAGGGCCCTTGATCTGCTATGCTAAAAAAAAGCAAGACTCCGATTAAAATTCCATATTTATACGAGCCACTATTTGTAGAACTTGTGCATTTACCGTATAAAATAAAATTCTGTGTTTTATTTTCGCCAACGAAATAATCGGTTACCTTCTACCGAATGTCTGATGTGGATTGTCTTAGTCGAAAAGGATGTTTCACGTTTTTGTGACATCAAGTAAATTCAATACAGGTACCAAGTATTAATAAGTTTCACTCAAAAAATCACGCTCAGGCGGAGGTGGGCGGGTTTGGATAAGCGGGGCCCCTTTTGCGCGGGGCCCCCTTTTGCGCAGGGCCTGCAACTCTTGCTATGTAGTTAATCCGGCACTGGCTAGCTACGGAAGGTCATTACAACAAGCATAGTATAGACAGTACAAGCTCTGCTTAGTTTGGGGCTAGATAGCGCGATAGATAGTAAAATGTCCAGCAATATTTATTTATTTTATTATTTCATAGTGAGACATAAGGCGGGTTCCTATATCCGACGGTAACCGACTACGACTCGTTTCTCCTTGAAAAAGTGTCAAACGATTGACTCGCTTTCAAGGAGAAACGAGTCCTAACTGGCTACCGACGAATAATAATAGGAACCCGCCATTAGACACCAGTAGTGGCGACACATACACACATGCTTCTGTGGCTACGGAATTGTACCTTAACTCCTTAACTCTATAGGTAGTGGCACATTTTATCAAAAACTGAAAAATTTGTTTTCTGGGTTAGTTTTTTCTGTACTGGTAGCTATAATAATATACAGGGTGTTTGGTAATATACTGACGATATTCAAGTGACGTTTTCACAAAACATAAAAAAAGACTTCTCGGAAAAAAACTACTATATACCTATATATACAAATATTAAAGAATATCGACTAAGTTTAGGTGATTAATTCGATATAAAACTTACTGCCTAAGCTTGCAGTCGACATACAAAAATAAAGGCCTTAATCCACATAAGCGTAGATTTGCTACTTATATCCTTTCTTTAAGCGCTCTCTGCTTTTCTAAGCAGAGAGCGCTTAAAGAAAGGATTCGATGCGAATGCACTGTAGAAAATAAACATGCCCCTTGACCGTTTCCACTAAAGCTGAGCGGAGAGATGTCGGAATATCGATATGCTATTAGTTATTTTCCCATGGTATTCTCATCTCTACAAATCTACGCTTAGGTGGACATTGGCCTGGAAACGCCTAGAAATTGTGGACCCGGGATTGGTTATCTGCAAACTGCCCCCTTTAGCCACGGTAAACTTATTGAAATTATTCCAATTAGGTAGATCCTACTTTATCCAATTCTTTGAGAGATAGGTATCTAGTGCATTGTCAAAATTGATGAGTCTGTTTTCAATTGTCGTTTCTGCCGAAGAAGAAGAGAAGAATAAGAATAAAGTTTAATTCACCAAAAAGAACATGCAAATTACATACCTACTAAATTTAAAACTAAAAACAAACAAAGGCAATAACAGCTGTGATTTAATGAGTAGGTATCATTGGGTCATAGCCCTGTTTACAAAACAAAGTAGCTATTTTTTTAATCGAGTGTAGCGAGATCTCTAAATCGACTTAGGCAAATCGCCGTTGTTTGTTTGTATGTTCGTTTGTCCGAGAATAACTTTCGAAGCGTTGATCCGATCATCGTGACTATCAAAATATTGCCACAAAATAAATAACCAATTTACTTGACCTACAGTTTCACTCAAATTACAGGTAACGGGAGTTCATGTTATGTGGTTATTCTTTTTGGGGGTACAAATTGCAGTTATTCTGGGTTTCATACAAACTCAAAAACTTTACCAAAAATAAAAACGGAGTCTAAATGTACCAATGAATATTTCATTTGACGTCCCACTTGACCTAATAGTTTTATTTAGAACCCCAATATCTCGACAAACCCGAACGTTTTTAGCTCATTTAGTCCCACCAAAATTGCGCCATCACTACCTACCTATGTATAAAATTACACGATAATCGGATAAACGCTTCGAAAGTTATCCTCGGACAAACATACATACATACATACAACGCCGATTTGCCTAAGTTGATTTAGAGATCTCGCTTCGGTCGATCAATAATTACACTACATTGTTTCCACACTTCTGAGTCGAAAGGGTTAAGTCTCATGTGCCTGTAATTTCACCGATACCCTTACCCTTCAAACCGAAACACAAAAATGCGAGTTTACTATTTGGCTGCAGAAATAGGTATGGTGGTAGTACTTTCCCGGACAAACTCTTTCACAGAGACCTCTACTACTACTAACAGATTGTATGACAGATTGACTTACGCGTATTTTGTAAAACTAGTTCGGTTTTGATTTACGATGTTTTCAACAAACTTTTATTAGGTCGACCTGTGTATTCTAACTAGCTAATCCAATTTCGGATCGTCCAACACCGAAAGTCAGAACCGGTATTGATACCTTTCCGGTAATGTTTTCCCAGCCCTAGTGTAAGAAGGCGGGCACTTTGGCACGTGTCGGCGTTCGCGCAATTAATTATTATTTTGAATCAGTAGTTGATTTCATTTCTAATTGTGCGGAGGGATTTAGTAAAATTGCGATGCTTAACTACAGGTACTCCAATCAGGAGTACCTGAACATGACAATGTGTTACATGGAAAGTGGTCCTGTCAAGAGCGCAGGACTTTTATCAGATATGGCACGGAACCCAGCAGGGCACGCGGACTGTTCCGCGGCACAGGGAGAGCAGTGAATTCCAGCCCCGTGTTGAGGCGGGCAGGCCACCTCGCTATTCAGCGCGCTTCGAGGAGATGTTGGAATTTTTTGAAGAGGATCCGCTGGCGAGCACTTGTGACGCGGCCCGCGTGTACGGTGATAGCGCTACCTATGGGTGAAGTCTTAGGGAGGAAGGCCAGCAACCGTATAGTTTTACACCAGTGCAGGAGCTCTGGACTCCTGACTACGAGACCAGAATGCGGTTTTGTTTGTGTCTGCTGCAGCACGGGCCTTGGAAGATCGACAAGGACTACGATCGGCGAGTGCGCGAATACCTGGGCAGTGCTTATGGTAATCGATGGATTGGGCGCGGAGAGCCGGTTGCACAGCCCGCACGCTCACCGGCCTTAACCCCCTTAGACTTTTATTTGTGGGGTAGGGTAAAGGACTATGGCCATACAATAGACTAACGATGGCCATACAATAGAAAGTGACTTAGAACGCGAATTGTGAATGCTCTTAATGTGGTGCGAAGTGACAGAGTCACGTGTTGGCACGAGTTTGTGTGCATTGCTTTGGCCGTGCTATTCTTCCTAGACTCTAAGAGCAAGAAGGTACGTGCAACAACTTTTGTGAATAAAATAGTGTAGCTATACCTATTTGTGATAATAACTGTAGGTAACTAGTGTAAGTGTCTGTGTAACTGTACATTCTGTAAATAGGTACCAAGTAAATGTCATAAATAACTGATAGCTGTGTTGTACATATTTTGTAGGTATATAGGTAGCTAATGAACTTTTAAACACGCCAAATTATCGTTGATAAAGTGAAGGCACCTCCTACTTACCTCTCGATTTGAGGTAAGAGCTACCTTACCTACTACTTTTTCACGTTAATTTATCAGTCGACAGCCTAATAAAAGTGTGTTGGAAAGCTCGAGTTTACCTAAATTGATTAGGTACTTCATTTTGAATTGAATAAATCTTTTAAAATACTACTTCAGCTGTTTCTTATTTATAAATTTTTCTCTGTAGTTTAGCTAGTCATTGCAAATATCACGTCTACCCTATCTAATTTAGTCTTGGTCACTCTGCCTGAGTGAGCGGTAGGCATTTGTGAAACGCCACCTGGGCTCTAATACCTATCTATCTCAACCTAATCACTGCACTGATGTAGGTACCTACCTAGCTCACAGTGACCAAGAAAGAACTAGTGAGTGACACGACTAATTAAATTAATGTAGGTAGGTACCTACCTAAGTTAGGCCAAAAATACCTGTCTTCCGACCTATCATAATTCGAGTCAGTGACACCGATCGCTTGTAGGTACTACACTGCACCAAGAAAGAACAAGCGAATGTAGAGGCACCTATAGGGATATTTTTTTACCTAGTCTTACCTATTTACTACTCAAAACGTAGATCTATGGTAGGCTAGTACCTACTACCGTAGGCAGGCATGTATTTTTGATATCTCTTTCGGAAATGGCTGCGGGTTTCGGGTTAGAAAGGGACAACAAGAGATATCTCGAGACGTCACCAGTCTGTGGTTAGATGGCAAGCATTATGCAATAGCACAACATAAGTTTATTAAAGTTTTTGTTTTAACATGCTAAAATAAATTTCACTATTCTTTGGTTAATATTTCACAAATTTATTTATTATGCTCATCCCTTTCATTTATTGCATATATTACCACTATGTATAACTCCCTATATAACGGTAGCCACAACCTCATTGTAGTTAGTGTTAAAGAGTCCTACAAATTATCTAATTGGCTTTAATGTATTCAGATTAAACAAGTTAAATGTTTATTCTGCATTATAATTTTACTGTGTACCTACTGACGTCCGTTACTGCTTCGTTCATCATCGTCCATCCAAAGGTTGCCTGAAGGAAACTGTATTCAGTGATAAGGACGCTCATTGTACTTACCTACTACGCTTAGCATAATCTACTCCATTAAGGAAGTGTATATTCCAAGGTAAATTTAGCGCCTCACCACCACAGCTAATTGAAGTTTACATAAAGTAAGACGTTTTCAAATACTTAATGCTTAGCATTGCTATGAAAAAATATTACTTTGACTATACATATTTTTTTTTGTTGATGATAGCCAAGCGCTTGACCACTCACCTGGTGGTAAGTGATGGTGTGATCGAAGATGGAGCATGGTTGCCTAGAAAAAACCTATTCACTCTGGACTTGAAGACTCCAAGATTATTAGGTATACTGGTTCGGAAAAACATACGCCCGAAGTGAGTTCCACTCCTTACTTGTGCTAACAAGAAAAGTTTAAGCAAATCGTTTGGTAAGGCAAGGTGATATGGCGAACAGGTATGGGTGGTACTTCTCGGTACATCTGCTTGTCCGGTGGTGGAAGGGGGAAGGAGGGACAAAGTCATGAAGATCTTGCGCACATTCACCAAAACGAATCTTGTAAAAAACTGAGAGTCTGGCTACCCGGCGCCTGAGCTCTAGACTTTGTAAATTGGCTTCCACTAGGGAGTCATCACCAATGAGTCTGGCAGCACGTCGCTCAATCGAATCAAGGGCTTCAAGCTAATACTTGGCGAGCCATCCCAGAGATGGCAGCAGTACTCGATACATGAGCGGAGTGGTGCTTTGTAGAGACCGAGAAGCTGTCCCGGTGAGAAGTACCGCTGAACCTTAGCTAGGATGCCCAGCTTCATAGCAGCAATTTTGGCCCTAAACTCGACGTGCGAACCGAAGTTGAGGTTGGACGTGAGCCCGACGCCCAACAAACTCAGACTTTCAGTAATTACGAGTGGTATGTCACAAAGGGTGGGAATGAGTTAAAATGGAGACCGTTTTGCGGAAAACAAACACGCCTGAGTTTTAGTGGCGTGGAACCTGACCAGATTTGCGTCACCCCGGTTAGACACAAACTTCAGGTCAAGATTCAAACGTTCCACCATATCCGTAGGTAAAATGCGGATTTCGTCAGCACCTGCACGTGGACTAGAGAAATACCTTTCAACAACTGTACTGCCATCCGCATACCCATAGATACCGGGTTTCAACAGATCATTAATATGCAGGAGAAATAGAGTTGCTGAAAAGACAGACCCTTGAGGTACCCCGGCATTGATAGCTAATAGATCAGACGAACATCCACTAAGGACTACTCGAATTGATCGTTTCCTCAAGAAATCAGTTATACACTTTAGCAGGCTGGACGGTAATCCATACGAGGAAAGCTTGCTAATGAGACCGTTGTACCAAACTCTATCGAAATATTTTGAAATGTCGAAGGAAACCGCAAGAGCTTCCCTGTGCCGTTGGACGGCTTCACTCCAGATGTGAGTAGCATACACTAGAAGATGTTCGTTTACGACGAAAGCCGTATTGTCGATCACTAAGGAGGTCATTAACTTCTAGGTATGAAAGGAGTTTGCAGTTAAGGACACGCTCCATTGTTTTGCAGAGAATGGAGGTGATAGAGATTGGCCGGTAGTTGGTGGGGTCATCTCTACTACCTTTTTTCGGAACTCGTTGAACATTTGCAAGCTTCCAGGATTTGGTACTTTACCCGTATCTAAAGAGAGGCGGAACAGGCGTGTAAGCACAGGAGACAGCTCAGGTGCGCACCTCTTAAGCACCACCGCAGGTATTCCATCAGGACCACTGGCTTTATTCACGTCAAGCGATAGCAACATTTTGAGTACCTCCTTTTGCTTAATACGGACTTCAGGCATAACTGCCTCACAGCAGGGAAGCGAAGGAGGTATCTCATCAGTGGTAGCAAGACGTGAAGACTCTGCGAAGAGATATGCAAACAAGTTTGCCTTTTTTTCAGCCGTGTGGGCCAGCGATCCGTCTGGCTTTAGCAGGGGCGGTAGAGAAGGACGACAAAAGTTCACTTCAACCGACTTAGCTAGAGACCAGAACGCTTTGCTTCCCGGTGGATACGAAGCTAGCTTGGTCTCCATTTTTCTAATATGATTGAAGCGAGCTGCCTTAAGCGCCTTTTTCTTGCAAAAAGGCGCTTAAGGCAGCTCGCTTCAACCTTGCAGTCCTCTTGAAAGCTCGCTTCTTAGACCCTACATATGTAGCCTTGTTGTTACGAGCTGTTACCCAGGCGAGATATGCGCCATGTTTCTGTGCATTAGCACGTCGACAATCAGCATCAAACCAGGTGTCTATTTTTGAAGAAAGTGGTTTGTCAGAATATGGGATAAAATATTCCATAGCCTGACACCACTTCCGTCATGGCGGATATATACACAATTTAACCCCCAATTAAACTTTCAGTAGACACAATTACGTGCCATGTACGAGAAAGAGACGGACGGAAAAAGTCGCACCTACTTTTTTCCATTTTAGTCTGTAACCCAAAAATAGTTCCATCCAAATGACTATGGATAGCGCTGACTAACCAAATAACTAACTGTTGACTGACAAAAATTGGTAGTGGTAATTTTATTTTTTGTCAGTCACTACATATGTCGTATGTCAAAATGTATTTTTCGTACCACTTGCTCAAAAAGTGACATTCTATGCCACAAAAAGCGAACATAACAATAGTCATTTTTAATCTGTTAAAAACAGGGAAAGAAAATTGTACTGAATTTCATTCATCCTCTAGGGGGAGAATGTGAATTAAATTTGGAACACTTACCGAAATTTATACTGAACTACATCCGTGTTTACACCATTGAGTTTGTATATAAAACATTATACATCTTTTTGAAAAAGGAATACGCATTTTTATAAACTATCGGAATGGGAAATGTACTCGACAAGCCATCGGCAAAAATAAAACTAGCAATATGCCAAAGGAAATTGCTAAATATTTAAAACTTAAAGATGTTGAACTCTTCACCGGTCACTGCTTTAGAAGAACTTCGGCGACTTTCTTGGCGGATTCAGGGGCGGATATTACGTCAATAAAAAGACACGGTGGTTGGAGCTCTGATAGAGTAGCTGAGGGTTATATCGAAAGCTAAATGGCGAATAAAACCATATTAAGCAATCAAATTAACAAAAATATAAAACTTAATCCATCAGAGCCACAACCATCAACTTCCGGCATCTTATCTTCGTCCGTAACTCACGATGCACCACCACCACTATCTCCGACGTATACTATCTACAATGAAACGCAAATTCCTCAGACGCAAGAACAGAGAAATACTCAAATCAACTCATCAACAATAAATGTACCAAACAAAAATGTAACTCTCTCTATCAATAATTGGACTAATGTTTCGAATGTTAACTTTTACTTTTAATTGTCATTATTTTTAATAAATGCTTATCTCTTATTATTATTGTGTTAATTTTTTCGCAAATGGTACGAAAAGTAGAGTATTTTCCTCGGTGATAAAGCTGTCTTAGTCTTGGGTGAACTTAAATCCCTCGCTACACTCAGGACTCGTCTTAAATCCTTCGCTTCGCTCGTGATTTAAGTTTTAAACACCCTCGCTACGCTCGGGAGTAAACCTCGAGTCCTTCGTTACGCTCGCCATTTAAATCGTCACCCGCGACAGAAGACACTGCTTTATCCCCTTGCTTAATAATCTACTATTTTAACACAGAAACTTGACTCGAGACGGCCATGAAAACGCCTCAATGAAATAAACCTAACGAAAATAACAGCCGTAGAACACCTGTTTAAAAAAGTCATAGGCAATAATTAGTTAATAATTAGCTTTTTTGTGGTAAATTTTATCGGATTTCGAATGTTAAACTATGCCATCTTAATATTAAATGCAAAACGAACAGACGTAGCTCAACTCGTGCGACAAAACATTTCGCTTATATCCAGTTAAATAAAAGCGGTATAAACTAAGCAGCTGGAGCGGAGGGTATTCATGCCATTTTTAGGGTTCCGTAAGTAACCACGTGAAAGCGGTCGCGGAGGAACAGGCAGTAAGGACGTTTCAAAATCATCCTTGTGATTTTAATGAATGAAATGAATTTTGACTTGACTTGACTTATAGGCGTAATGCGATCTTAAATCGGAAAAACTCGTCATAAAATCTCTTGTTTTTTTTATTGATGATAGCCAAGCGCTTTACCACTACCTCACCTGATGGTAAGTGAAGGTGTGATCGAAGATGGAGCACGCTTGCCTAGAAATAACCTATTCACTCTGGACTTGAAGACTTCAAGATTATACTGGTTTGGAAAAACATACGCCGGAAGTGAGTTCCACTCCTCACTTGTGCTAACAAGAATAGTTGAAGCAAATCGTTTGGACCTACCTACTTGGAACGACGGTCTATGGATTTGCATGGATTCGTCAATCAATTAGATATTAGGGGGCGTCCATTAATTAGGTGAGACGTTTTTGACGATTTTTTGACCCCCCCCCCCCCCTCCTTGGTTTGTTTCGACCCTCCTCCCTTTATCTCAACTTATTTTTCAAGACTTTTATTCATATGGTAAATGCGTTGGACTTATTTAAAAAAACAGAATTGGCTTCATTTTTTCAAGATTGCTTCTCTCGTAATCTAGATTTACAGTGATAAAATAACAAATAAAATTATTTGATATTAGCCGAGACTCCCCCTTTTCTCCACGTGAGATTCAGCTAGACCCCCCCCCCCTTTCTGAACACCTCACGTATTTAATGGACGGCCCCTTAGCCGGAATGTTTACTGAGTAATACCTAATGTACTTATTTTCTAATTTACGAGACCTTCGTATGGGTAAATTTGATAATCTAAACATACTATAAAACCCATTTAAAACGTCTCGAATTTATCTTTACTTATTCAAGATAAATCAAATTATTTGTCCAAAAGTATCTTGTTATACAAAATTAAAATGATGGGTGAGGTTGTGGGTCGTTTCTGTTCGAGAGGGTACCTGGGCCTATTTACCACTTTTAAAACCTAAAAAAAAACAATGTATTTAACACGTCAGGGATCACCCCAATACATTTTTCTTTGGTTGTATTGTGGTGCCTGACCGAGTAAAGTGCTTGATCATCATCATCATCATATCAGCCGTAGGACGTCGACTGCTGGACAAAGGCCTCCCTCATTGATCTCCAGGAACTGCGGTCGAAAGCGGCCTGCATCCAACGCCGACCTGCAGTTCTTACCAAGTCGTCTGCCCATCTTGTAGGTGGACGTCCTACGCTGCGCTTGCCGGTCCGTGGCCTCCATTCGAGAACTTTCCGGCCCCATCGACCATCTGTTCTGCGCGCTATAGCGCGCAGAACAGATGGTCGATGATGATGAACAGATGGGCAGGCCATATAAGGCCTGCCCATTGCCACTTCAACGTGCTAATACGTCGGGCTATGTCGGTGACTTGAGTTCTCCTACGTATCTCCTCATTTCTGATTCGATCCCGTAGAGAAACCCCGAGCATAGCCCTCTCCATAGCTCGTTGAGCGACTCTGAGCTTATTCATAAGGCCAATAGTGAAGGACCACGTCTCGGTTCCATATGTCATCACTGGTAACACACACTGATTGAAGACTTTCGTCTTAAGGCACTGAGTTATGTTGGACGAAAAGGCGTGGCGAAGTTTCCCAAACGCTGCTCATCCGAGTTGGATTCGACGATTGACCTCTGTCATGAAGTTGGACCTACCTAATTGGACTGTTTGTCATAGGCATACATACGCGTCGATAACTTCAAGAGCCGAGTCCTCAACCATAACTGGGGCAGGCACGACATGGACATTCGATATAATTTTCGTCTTGTCCATGTTCATTTTAAGCCCTACCCGTTGGGAGACTCGATTGAGGCCTTCGAGCATCGTGCTGAGCTCTTCCATCGACTTTGCCATGACCACAATATCGTCGGCAAACCGAAGGTGAGTGATGTATTCGCCGTTAATATTGATGCCCAGTCCTTTCCATTCCAGAAGCTTGAAGGCATCTTCCAAATGCTTCCAAGTGCTTGATACAACTAAATATTAAAAATGTGTGCTAGACAAAGTGTACATAAAATTATGTGTAACAAGCTAAAAATCATTATATAAATACTAGATTTACAACGTGAAATAGTTATAAATAACATTTTTGTCAAAAGACTTAGAGGCGCTCCAGCCTGTCGAGTCAGTGGATTAATAGATGTTTAAAATACATAGACTGTGTTTAGCGATATTTTGTTATTTATGAATTTCTGTTAATAAAGACCTTTGAAAACAAACACCACTTTTAAAACTGATAATGATTTTAGGCCCTCACCAGTTTTGCCTTTCGGACAAGTGTACCTACTTTAGCAAGATGTATATAGATTGTACTAGTATCAAAACTTCGTTACAGCGTAATGTTTTGGGGGAACAATTACGATTATAACATTAATTCAGCGTTTATCATACAAAAGAGAGCTATAAGGACAATGGTACGCATATCGCAAACTGAATCCTGTAAAGAACACTATTAAACTTGGGATACTTACGGTCCCGTGTCCTTGCACTTTGTAATTCTAAATGATCTGATAAATAACCTAAATAAGCTCGAAACTGTACACAAAAGAACAGCAAGAGAGAGCACTAGAAGAAAAGATAAAAAATGAGTTCGTACCCAAGCTGAGAATCTCAGAACATAGTCTTGGCAATGATAGCCGGCAGAGTAGACTGCCCGTACACCAGACATTGCTGTCACAGGCATGCTCTTAAAAACCCTGTATAAACATTAGTTTACTTATTGTGTTGTGCGCTTTCCTATATGAGCTACATAATTGCTTGAAATAAATGTATTTTATTTTTTATAGTGTTCGGTACCAAGCTATAAAGTTTTTTAAAACCTTGCCTATCGTCTATAAAACCATGTACAGTTCATTTAATCTCAAAATTAAACTGAAGGAATTCTTGTTGAAAAAGTGTTTCTACTCCATAGACGAATACTACAAAGACAAGTCACTTAATATTTGACGTAAATCTTTTATTTCTAATTTAGTTTTTGTTTTGACATTGTAATAATTTTTTTACTTTATATTTTGACTATCATACCATTTAGTATTAAGAATTTACTTGACATGTTATTTATTATTAGTATCATTTTTCGTTGACATGTTATATCATAAAATATTTTTAATATTTTGAAAGGTTATTAATTATCATTTTGTATTATACGAGGGCTGCTATTTATGTATCCGGAATAAAATAAAATAACTATCATTGACTGTTAAATATGGTTTTATTGCTTTTCAAAATATTCGCCATGATGATCAATGCACTTTTGCATTCGGTGAAACCAGTTTTCATAGCACTTTTTCCAATCGGAAGACGGTATCTCCAAAACATGATTTTTGAATGCCTCAACGGCTTCTTCTCGGGTTGAAAATCGTTGACCACGTAATTTATTCTTCACGGTTGGGAATAAAAAGAAGTCGTTGGGTGCCAAATCAGGGCTATATGGCGGATGACCCGTTAATTCCACCGTTTCACCCTCCAAATATCGGGTCGTTTCACCCGAAGTGTGACAGCTTGCATTGTCGTGATGGAGAATGATTCTGCGTTGTGGATTATTCTTCCTGATTTCTGCAAAGACTTCTGGCAAACAAATGGTCGTGTACCACTCTGAATTAACAGATTTACAATTTTCTAGGGGTACAGTAGCCACGTGTCCATCTATACCAAAAAAACAGGCGACCATTTGCTTCAAAGTGCTTTTCGCACGAGCAACTTTTGTTGGGTTCGGCTCATGTTGGAAGACCCAAACTGTTGACTGTTGCTTAGTTTCGGGGTCATATGCATAAATCCAGGATTCATCACCTGTGTAGATATTATATACAGCTTTTGATGCACCACGATTGTATTTTTTTATCATTTTTTTGCACCAATTGACACGAGCCTGTTTTTGATCTATTGTCAAGTTGTGCGGTATCCAACGCGATCAAACTTTTTTTGCAGCCAAGTGTTCGTGTAATATCTTATGTATACTCGTCATACTAATGCCCAAGATCGCCTCTATCTCTCGATATGTCACATGACGATCTTGCATTATTAGTTTACGCACTGCGTCGATGTTTCGTGGCACAACAACTGATTTAGGCCGACCATCTTTAATTTCGTCCGTGAGCATACGACGTCCACGATTAAACTCACTAAACCAGTGATACACAGTAGTCTTCGATGGTGCTTTATCCCCAAAAGTCGAACTGAGTTGATCGATACACTGCTGTTGAGTTAGACCACGTCGAAAATCATAAAAAATCATCGCACGAAAATTTTCTCGAGATAAATCCATTGTGATAATGACACGCAATTTTTGAAATCGCGCCACACAATGAAAACAATTGACAGACGGACGAAATAACCTGCATTCTACAGCCAAAGAGTTCCATTCTTTTTAAATATTATTTATGCAGTGACCAGTTCCGGATTCTTAAATAGCAGCCTATGTATACTCACCAAAACTGTTGTTCTTTCGCATTAATAATCTATTTGTAAAATATTTGCTAACTGTAGAATGACAAAAGTTCCGACACAATATTTTATTGTTTGAGAATAAATGAAATGTATTTTTGCATCCGAATAGGATAGAATACTCTTTATTGCACACCAAACAAAATTAAAAATACAAACAAACTATTATAAAGAATTTGAGAATATTATTACAAAGAATGTATTGTTTTTATTTATTCGACAAAAAGTTACACACTAACAGTAATACATAAAGCACTGTAAAACCTTAACCGTGTTACCACAAAAAAGTTAAACAACTGTTTAGCGCGTGTTTAAAAAACTCTTACCAATTTTAGTATACATTTTTTTAAACATGCGCTGAACCTTAAAGTTTATACCCTAAGGCTTTGTCTCGGTGCTTAGAGATACTCGAGCCGCTACACATTTAGATAATTAAAAACCCAGTCACTTTTACCTAAACATAATATTAAAGATGCTTTTATAGATGCATCATTGTAAGTTTCATTAACAAAAGAATAATTAAAACAGATAAGACACGCAAATGGAACTGGTTAAATTAGCTGCGACTACGGGGAACAAAATCCAAAGTGTCTGTGTCCCTCATACTCGTTTGTCCCTTATGCCCTACCCGCACAAAGAACTTTTTTTTTGTTACGAAAGGTTATGTCAGATTTTTACTGACTAAAACTTCACGGGGTCCTACTACTACCATTGGTGGAGGCTGTTGCATGACTTCAACGGTGTTGGCTCTCTGCGAGCCCCATCAGGTTCCAAACAAAGAACGACCTAAACCAAGCCATTGGCAACGCAATACAAGGCAAATTTTGTTTATCTATTATGCGATTGTAACTATTGACTCGAAAAAAGAAGCTGCAGAACCTTACAATAGCTTAGAGAAACACCCATAACCAATTTAATTCCTTGCAACGCAAATCCCGAGTTTTTCATCTAAATTGGAATGTTTTGAATTGCTGAAATGCGGCCACAGGTGCGTTCAAAGAATTTCCTTATTAAACCGTTCCCAATAAAAATATAAACGAAACGAATGTTGCGTCATTTACTGCCGCACTCGGAGACGTTACTTACAAGGCGCAGACCAAACAGGCGAGGAGGAAGCGCAACGCTTCTATACTTTTTGTATGAGAGGGTCGCCAGCAGTCTTTGCGTCTTCCTCGTCCGTGCTCATCAGCATAGCACCCCTTATCATCGCATGGTGACCACAGAGACCAGGCAGTAGAGGGTTCCGCTGCCTAATCTCCGTGCTCACCATTTATCGTATGTCCAAGCGCGTCTGCCCCTACTTCAAGCCGAAGCAGGCCTTCGACCACAACCAGTTCGACCCTGGCTTCAAGCCGATGGGGTCCCTTGTAGTACACGTGAATGAAGGGAAGAAGGCTCATGATGTAGAGAGGATGAGGAACCATGAGCTGTGTGAGGATCTGGAGGTGAAGCTTCAAGGGGAGACGCTGAAGAAGAAGAAGGTTAGGTTAGGTTTTAGGCCTTTTCCGTATAATCTACACCTTAGTTCATAAAAAAATACAGATTCTATACTGCTCTGTTAATCTGCCAATCATCATCATCTTCATCATAGGCAACTCAAGCAACAGCCCACTACTGCACATAACCTCTGCGGCATAAAACATTACAAATTTAATTTGATGATGGGTATGAAATCTATATTATTCTAACTTTTTGGAAATTATCCTTCTACAGGTCATACAGGAAGGTTACCCATTAGCGTTGTTTTCTGTATCGTTTGGAACATTTTAATCGACCATTATATTAATTAAGGGCCCTGGTTACGGCCATTTGAGGAAGGATGATTTGGAATTGTTTGGTATGACAAATGCGTATTCAAGGAGGTATTACAGTTAATCGTTATTGTGATTGCGTTATTTTTGAAAGTAGGTCATCAATTTTTATGTTCGTGATTGAAAGCTTTGAGGAAAAGATAATCATGGTTCTTACTTAATGCTAATATCAAAGAAATGTATATGTAAGGAGGATTATAAGCTTTGCGAGGTCGTTTTGTACTGAAATAAATCTAATAGCTCCGGTGATAGACCACGTAAGCTCAGTGTAGGATCTCCCCTCCAGTAGATGGAAAGTCGATATAACCGCTGGCGCTGGCTTGTGGTTACTAATAAAGGACAATATTTTATTTATTTTATTTTATTTAATAAGAGACACATTACAAGGAATAAAAATATAACTTACTAGAATAACATACTAGAATTTGATCTGCCTTGAAACGTAATTATGTGCGCACAGAAAAGCAGAAATATACTCCTCGAGGAAATGAAAAGAAGCATATTCGAAGACATAACTACTACCAATTAAAATAGACACATAAATGAGAAATAATAAGCAATAATTAAAACTATAAAGAAACACGTAATATATACAAAATACCTATATACAATCAACGGAGGATGTCTTTGAGTTGTGTGACAAATTTATATAGCTTAGAATTAAAGATATCCAGCTCTATATTCGCCTTCCCTAACTCATTGTACTTCCGAGACATTCTTGTTAATGGATATATTGTATATTATTTGATATATTGTATTTATAAGTAAGGCAAACATATTAGTACGGCTAACAATATAGGTTATTGGGAGCCGTTGGGTGCAAGTCGCTCTGGAGATCTATGGTGGAGGGTTATGTCCAGTAGTGGACGTTCAATGGCTGATATGATGATGAAATCTAAGCTACAAAACACTACCTAATCTAACCTACTTATTTTTAAATCCCTTGATTTTGTACTGTTATTGCATAAATTTTCATCCAAAGCTCTATTTTATTTTATTCATTCGAATAACTCACAAATAGCAGTTTTCCAGCAAAAACGGACCATTAATTTAGGAGCTACGATTCTATGGACAAGCACATACAGACATACACAACTATCAGACAGACAGTTTCATAAACAAGTAACATTTTTACAAAAATATAACCGACTTCAGGTAACAGTACTGGTCGTAGAGCTTTTGTGAACGAGCTCGAGAAAGTGGGTACCACCGCCTTACCTTTATCTGCCGCCAAATAGCAGTACTTGTACTGCTGTGTTCCGGTTAAATGGTAATGGTATGTTCCTGTAATTACTGCCACATAGGCATACCAGCGAAGTTCTATAGTATGACAACGTATCCACATAGAGATCAAGACAATATAATACCTTGTTTTAAATTCTATGTGGATATCCATGGGCTGCAGTAGCCACTTAACATCTGGTGGACTGTATGCTCGTTTGCCATATAAGTTGTATAAAAAAAACAGTAAAAACCAAACTGCTGTACCAATTTTGATGAAATTACTATTGGATCAATCTAAAAGTATATCCTTTCAAATAAAAAACGAATTCTCCAAATCGGTTGATCTATAACCGAGTTCTGAGATAACAAACATAATATTAAAATTAAACAAATTTAAGACTTGGTTTTCTCATGGATGCCATTGTCAGAACTGGACCAAATAGAAATAGGACTACACGGGAAGCACAAGCTTTCAAGTAAAAAAAGAATCATCAAAATCGGTTCACCTAGTCGAAAGTTCTGCGGTAACAAACATAAAAAAATTCAGTCGAATTGAGAACCTCCTCCTTTTCTGAAATTGGTTAAAAAGTCTTCAAACGAATATCTCTTATTGCATCTAAGCTTACAAACTAAACCCGAAAAAAAATCTACACCTGTTTAATCTTCGCTGTGCAAATATTTTAAAATTATTCGTTAAGCATAACTTACTTTTATTTTTATTTCCTTTTCGGAGAAAAACGCTGAAGTTTCTTGTGTAACATGAAAGCGCCCGAGGGTCATATAGACCCCAGCTGTCAGCTCAACTGTGTTATACGGCGCCGAGAAATATACTACGAATAATACATACTTGCTTTATATGTCCGTACCTACGGTTACGTAGATGGTAAAAGTCTTAGATAGAGTGTCGCGATATAAAACCTAAGATGATTTGATAACAGTCCGTACTATCATAGAGAAATACATACATAGATATTGATTTGACGACCTCCTTTGCAAAGTTGGCGAATGGCCGAGACACAGGAGGTTGCGGGTTGGACTCCCACCGCAGAACAAATGTTTGCATGATCTACAGATATTTGTTCTGATTATTTCTCTATATTTGTTTATTGTAAGCTCACTAGGCCGTTTATTTATATATACATATTTATAATTTATGTATGTAGGTATGACAATATATATTTTATGTAATTGTATGATTATATTATATAATATAATTATGCATTTTATTTTATCTATTTTTTTTATATATTGTAACATATACTTGTTCTAGGGATTCTAATAATATCTTACGCCGCCGTCCTTATTTGTTCATATAGATCCAAAGGTTGCTTGGAAGAGATCGCTTTTAGCGATAAGGCCGCACATTGTACCTATGATTTAAAAATGTATCTTCTTTTATATGTTTGTATTTAATGGTGTACAATAAAGGAATTATCTATCTATCTATCTAATTACAAAAAAAGAACATAAGTATTCTATCTGTTATCTGTTTCCCATAGTACAAGCGTTGCTTAGTTTGGGGCTAGATGGCGCTGTATGAAATGTCCAGCGTTATTTATTTATTTATTGTACCCTAACCTAAGTTAACCTTGTAGATAGATAGATAGATAGATAATTTCTTTATTGCACACCATTAAAAATAAAACAAACAAAAGAGAATACAAAATTAAATCAAAGGTACAATGGGCGGCCTTATCGCTAAAAGCGATCTCTTCCAGGCAACCTTTGGATGGACAGGATCTGTGTGAACAAATGAGAACGGCGGCGTTAATCAAATAATAACTAACAGAATTAGTACATAAATTACTAAAATAAAATATACATATAAATAAATATAAATAATTTTATAATATTAAATAACCTACTTCAAAATACATAGGTAATTAGAAAAAAACAATAAAAAAATTATATACAAAATTTAAGTTGCAAAGTCTTAGTGAGCGATGGACGACAGATAATGATTATTAACCATGTTTTTAAAAACATTGTATTTATTGCACACCGAATAAAACTTGATAGCTCATAATCTCTACCGCGTCGAGCAGATCGCGCGGTGAGGATTATGATAGCACGATTTTTGATATGTTTCATAATCCTCACTAGTGGGAAAGCAGTGGGGATTTCAAGAATATACCGGATTATGAAACTAACCCTAGCGTATCCTAAAAGTCCAATGCTGTAGGTACGATAATACTTTATCAAATTTTCAATCTATTCAAATTGTGTAGTTTTCTTTTAAAAAGCTTAGCCATCATGGCAAAAATAATTGAGATAGGACTCTATGCCTTATTACAAATCCTTGTTCGCACCCCTCGAGGTCATTAGCTCTCCAAAAACACATTACTCGGCGAGTTTAAGTGTTTTTCAACACCGCTAATTACTGCACCCAAACGCCCCTACCGAATTAGGTCGTATACATCGCTAAAAGGATGTTTTTTACCCAATTAACATTAACCGGGCTGTATATATTTCAAGCTGCACTTTTTGCAAAGGAGAATATGTCTTTAATCGTTATGCCGATAGTTTGATATATATTATAAAAAAAGAGACCCCACCAAGCTCATCCTACCAATCTGTAAATCGGCACTTAAAAGTAAATATTCTTATGTTTACCATTAAAATCTTTCTATACACAATTGAACAGTTAGAGCTTCAGTTCAACGTAATCCTACTCTATCGAAAGCATTCAGCCGAACTTGTGGTGTCCAGAACATCTTTGCGTCGCATTTTGTTGAAAGATCTGAAATTGCACCCGTATAAAATTCAACTTGTACAGAAATTACAGCCAAAAGATCCAATTTTACGGAGAGCTTTTGTTGAAACGATGCTGGAACGCTTTCGGAGTTTCAACAATATTCTGTTCTCCGACGAAGCCCATTTTCACATAAATGGGCATGTGAATAAACAGAATTGCCGTTCCTGGGCTGCAGAGAACCCACGTGCAAAACATCAAAAGCCTCTACATTTGCCGAAAGTAACCGTTTGGGCGGCCATGTCAGCGAACGGAATTATCGGACCCCACTTCTTCGAAAATCGACAAGGCCAATCTGTCACTGTAAATTCTGACCGATACATAGCCATGTTAAGAGATTTTTTTCTGTTCACAACTGCAACAATTTGAAGCCTATAATCGTGCGACATGGTTTCAACAATATGGCGCGACATGCCACACAGCTAATGCCTCTTTGGCGGTCGTAAACGAGATGTTTGCTGAGAAACTGATATCGCACCGAGGTGACATTGAATGGCCTCCTAGAAGTCCGGATCTTACACCACTGGACTTTTTTTTGTGGGGATACCTAAAAAGTAGAGTCTACTCCAATAACCCAGCCACAATTGACCAGTTGAAGACCAATATCCGGAAAGAAATGGCAGATATTCCCCGTGCAATGTGCCAGCGAGTTTTTACTAATTTGAGGATCAGATTCGAAGAATGTTTGCAGCGCGATGGTGCACATCTGGATGATGTTATTTTTAAGAAATGAATTTCACAGATGTAAATTTTTGTAGAAATTAAAATTTGTATGTGAATTGTACTTAGTTTTTTTTAATGATTTTTTCAAATTCGCAATTCTTTCTGGCCCACCCAGTATTAGAAAATAAAATCATAACCTTTATTTAGCTAACATCAGTCTCCTGGTTGAAATTAAAGCTACGCTATCAACTTGTATACCATGCCTAGCAAAAACATTTCATTTCAATTATATTGTCTCTGAATTACGGTTAATGTAATGTTTGCATTTTGCAAAAGGGCTAGACATTGTTTTTAGTAAAGACCCAGATAATATGATGTTATCAGTTTATTAATGTTACGAGCTAAGGGTTCGGGATAAGATAATCTAACCAAAATGACACTTATATTCAACACTGAAATGATAAATACATGATCTTAATCACAAGTAATCACAACACACTAATTCACAACACTATCGCAAAATAAACCACTAAAAGTCACCGAAACATTCGCACGTATCGCCAAAATCAGACTGACTCTTCGGGCGTCTCTACGCACTATTTATACCGTGCACAGTATATATCTCTCGAACGTTCTCGATGGTTCCACTGGCAACGAGACACGTGTAGGTATTTCAAATAGGTATTACTATTTATTAATCTGTACAACTGTAGGTAAAAACGTAGTAGGTATTATCATACCTGGTATTACCTAATCTGTGGCACAGTAGCTATAACTTGGAGATGCTGACTATTACTTATTCTGTAACAGGGCGTCGAGGCGAGTGACAAGGCGATTGGCGATCGCGATTTTTTCTCCCGACTGCTCATCTACGCGAGCATTACGACGAGCGGTGACGAACGCTAATATCTCATTTGCCTACTCGGCACTCCTTGATACAGTCAGTCAGTCCTTTATACAATTCGACATCAGTATGTTTGATCGCGAGTTTGTACGAACAAAGTTCGCGCGAACTAGCGATGATCGCGCAATCGCGTTCTATTAGGACATCGCCTAATCCACAATGAAACTAGCGCCTGCAGCATACCAGTCACATGCTGCCTTTTACAAAAAATAAATAGTTCTAGACTTTTTATCTAGCCCCAGACCAAGCTGAGCTTATACCTAATATGGGAACCAGACAACACGGAGGTTGTCTTTAGACTTAAACTATAGCTAGTTAAAAATAAATAGTTCTAGACTTTTTATCTAGCCTCAGACCAAGCTGAGCTTATACCTAATATGGGAACCAGACAACACCGAGGTTGTCTTTAGACTTAAACTATAGCTAGTTAAAATAAATAGTTCTAGACTTTTTATCTAGCCCCAGACCAAGCTGAGCTTATACCTAATATGGGAACCAGACAACACGGAGGTTGTCTTTAGACTTAAACTATAGCTAGTTAAAAATAAATAGTTCTAGACTTTTTATCTAGCCTCAGACCAAGCTGAGCTTATACCTAATATGGGAACCAGACAACACCGAGGTTGTCTTTAGACTTAAACTATAGCTAGTTAAAATAAATAGTTCTAGACTTTTTATCTAGCCTCAGACCAAGCTGAGCTTATACCTAATATGGGAACCAGACAACACCGAGGTTGTCTTTAGACTTAAACTATAGCTAGTTAAAAATAAATAGTTCTAGACTTTTTATCTAGCCTCAGACCAAGCTGAGCTTATACCTAATATGGGAACCAGACAACACGGAGGTTGTCTTTAGACTTAAACTATAGCTAGTTAAAAATAAATAGTTCTAGACTTTTTATCTAGCCTCAGACCAAGCTGAGCTTATACCTAATATGGGAACCAGACAACACCGAGGTTGTCTTTAGACTTAAACTATAGCTAGTTAAAAATAAATAGTTCTAGACTTTTTATCTAGCCTCAGACCAAGCTGAGCTTATACCTAATATGGGAACCAGACAACACGGAGGTTGTCTTTAGACTTAAACTATAGCTAGTTAAAAATAAATAGTTCTAGACTTTTTATCTAGCCTCAGACCAAGCTGAGCTTATACCTAATATGGGAACCAGACAACACGGAGGTTGTCTTTAGACTTAAACTATAGCTAGTTAAAAATAAATAGTTCTAGACTTTTTATCTAGCCTCAGACCAAGCTGAGCTTATACCTAATATGGGAACCAGACAACACCGAGGTTGTCTTTAGACTTAAACTATAGCTAGTTAAAAATAAATAGTTCTAGACTTTTTATCTAGCCCCAGACCAAGCTGAGCTTATACCTAATATGGGAACCAGACAACACGGAGGTTGTCTTTAGACTTAAACTATAGCTAGTTAAAAATAGGGTCAATTTCAACAAAAACTTGTGCAAACGGAAGAAACATCACTGTATTTTCCCCGTATAAAAATGTAAATAATAAAAAAGACCCTACAAAATTATAAATTCGTAATCCGTTGAGACCCCGGCCGTAATTGGACGTACACTTACAACGTGTACAGAAATTAAACAGCTCTTTTTATATCTCAGATCCAAACGAAGTTAAAAAATATTCTGAAATTAGTATCAAAGAGTCTTCTTAGGCTTTTTAATAAATTATTTATTAAAATGGAATAGGTGTTTTACTCGTAAAATGGGCAGTAATGAAATGACTAATATAGATCTATTATAGACTAGCTGTTGCCCGGGACTTCGCACGCGTTATACTACTAAATGTGTGGCTAATCTAGAAATAAAGCTAAATTCGCTGTTGCAACTTCACACCCCATTTTTATCCCACGGTACCTGATTTATGGGCTAAAAAGTAGCCTATATGGTAATTCATGTTATAATCTACGCATATACTAAATTTCATCAAAATCGATTCAACCGTTACGACGTGATTGAGTAACAAACAATCAAACATCCAAACTTTCGCATTTATAATATTAGTGTGATATAGCTTCCACCCGCGGCTTCGTACGCGTGGTATGTCGAAAAAAGTAGCCTGTCTTAATCCAGGTCATATTCTATTCTACTCTACTAAATGGCAGATTAGAGCCGATAAGTCATGAAAACGTTACAAACAGACATACTTACTTTCGAATTTATAATATTAGTGTTGGTTTTATATTAAAGTATGATTTGAACCGTAATAAAAAACAATTCAATCATTTCGCGCTTGATGAACCCTAAGCATAAGCATGTTCATACTTCGTAGGGCGACATTGATCCTTTTTATACGGCCCTTATTGTATTGTATTCATTTATTTCAGATAATCATAATTCAAAATCGCAATAAAGTTATATTAAATTAAATCATGTACTAAACATGTATAATAAATATTGCTGGACAATTCACACAGCGCTATCTAGCCCCAAACTAAGCAGAGCTTGTATTATGGGAACCAGATAACTGATAGAATACTTATATACTTTTTTTTGTAAATACATACTTATAATACATATATAGAAAAACAACCAGACCCGGAACAAATATCTGTAAATCTTGCAAACATTTGTTCCGCGGCGGGAATCGAACCCGCTACCTCCTACGTCTCAGCCGGCTATTCGCCCACTGCGCCACGGAGGTCGTCATATGTATGTAGTTATGTTATCATGTAATTAAATCAGAAATGAGGAGATATGTAGGAGCACTAAAGTAACACACATAGCCCAACGGATTAGCACGTTGAAGTGGCAATGGGCAGGCCATATAGCGCGTAGAACAGATGGCCGATGGGGCCGGAAAGTTCTCGAATGGAGGCCACGGACCAGCAAGCGCAACGTAGGACGTCCACCTACAAGATGGGCAGACGTATTGGTAAGAACCGCAGGTCGGCGTTGGATGCAGGCCACTTCCAACCGCAGTTCCTGGAGATCAATGAGGGAGGCCTTTGTCCAGCAGTGGACGTCCTACGGCTGGTATGATGATGATGATGAAATCATGTACAATCGAAACAAATTAAATCAATATTATACTATG
The DNA here is from genome assembly GCA_918857605.2 of Philereme vetulata. Taxonomy (NCBI): domain Eukaryota; kingdom Metazoa; phylum Arthropoda; class Insecta; order Lepidoptera; family Geometridae; genus Philereme; species Philereme vetulata. The sequence goes on along the minus strand of OU975421.1, from coordinate 7,643,636 downwards.
GTAATAAATGTGACAAATAATTAAAATTAAAATAGTGCATCGGTGTACGCACATGCTGGAGCAACACACCGGACAAAGTGTGTGTATATGTATAGGGGACACACAATGCCCTGCCACAGTTTGTAGGATGGTGTTGAGGTTGGCTCGCGTCCTGCTCATCAGAGATGTTGTTTTCTTCAGAATGATGGCGTGAAAGCCATCAGTTCGATACTGAGCAAACATCTCTGAGGCACTACAAAAACGGGGGAGCCTCAACATTATCCTAAAGGTATTGTTGTACTGGATTCGTAGGGCATCCAGCGATTTTTTGGTGTAGTTTACCCATAGATTACCCGTGTACAGGCTCTGACAATATGCTTTAAAAAGTGTGACTTTGACTTGTCAGAGCACCGGGCGAATCTACGAGTCTGCATGTTACCCCTAACCGCCAGAGCCCTACGCTCCCTTCCTATATCTACATTATCCCTACGATCGTCGGTAAGGTAGTGTCCCAGGCACTTGAACTGCTTGACACGATTGATTTGAACACCGTTTAGGGTCAAGTCGCGAGTATTATCTGGGATCTTACCGGCGGTCCCAACCGATCGGCGGCGGTCTTATGTACCACCACAAATTAATGATATTATGTATTCTTATTTTCCGACATAAATCTTAGTAGAGCTGACCAAAATCTAACCTTGTTACCACAAAAAAGCTATACAACCGTTTACCACGTGCTTAAAAAATCCATACCAATTTTTGTATAGGAATCTTTTAAACACGAGTTAAACAGTGTTTAATGTTGTTTGTGGTTAGACCATAAATGTTTTGCTAACCTTTTAAATTATACTTAACCTTTAAACCTTTAAAAAGGTGGGAGGCGCCAAGTCTTTCGCACAATTTTTTGTACAGGACAGAAAAATATCTTCCAAACTAACTATAAGAACATTCAGGCAATAAATTGTTTTGTAAAATTGTGTTTTAAAAAGTTTAAATGTTAGTTTATATTTGAACATTCTGAATATTAGGAATTTGAAAGGTATGGAGGTGAAATCTTTGACTAGCAAAGTTACTTGCTAGCTTATTAGGCACCCCATGCACAACGAAAATGTAAAATCAATTTGAGTAACCGAGTGCGTTGTCTTATTTCCCCGATCATTTTGGCACTCCAGGTTTTTGATTTCGATATTTATTTATTTATTTATTACAATTTTTATTTATTTCTTTATTTATAATCAGATCACCGCTCTCCACAAAATTCTTCACGAGTAATTTAGATGAAATCTTCAGAAAACTAGCAGTCTCGTAGAAACAAAAACGTGTATCTATTGGAGATAAGAAGCTTACAAACCTGCACTTCAACAATTATATTGTTCTCTTTGCCCCCACACAACAAAAACTCCAAAATATACTCCAAGACCTGAACACTGCAAGCCTTGAGGTTTAACTAATGATGAATCGGTCAAAGACACAACAATTATGACTAACACCAACAAACAAAAAATCATGGTAGACGGGCAAGAATATACTACGTCGATGAGTAAATTTACTTGGGCCATATTGTCTTCTTCGAAAACAAGCAAGATAAAGAAGTTGTTCGCCGCGTCGAAAATGCCTGGAGGAGCTTCTGGTCCATGAATACGCTAATGAAGAGAGACCTTCCATTGTCACTTAAGCGTAAACTCATCGACATGTGTATTCTGCCCGTCCTTACATATTGTGCCCAAACTTGGTCATTGACAGAATCTCAAAAGTCCAAACTCAAGGTTTGCCAAAGAGCCATGGAACGCAACATGTTAGGGGTAAAGAGAATCGACAGGATCCGCAATACCACACTGCGCGGAAGATCGTAGATGTTGGTGACAACACTGTCAGGCTCAAGTGGGACTGGGCGGGTCACGTCAGTCGTATGGTCACAGAAAAATGGAGAACAGTCGTCACACAATGGGTGCCTGCAGATGGGCAACGAAGCCGGGGCAGGCCGAGGAAGCGTTGGTGTGACGACCTCGATGCATTCCAAGATGGCTGGTGAGACGTGGCGAGTGATAGTGAGATATGAAGTAACATGGGAGATACCTTTGCCCAGCAGTGGGAAAGTATAGGTTAAGAAAAAAACACATTTATAATATCATACACCTATTACAATACTAAACCTACCTAATAATTTACCATATCAACAAAATTACAAATTAACTAACTCAGTACTACTTAGGCCTATGAATATTATCAAAGTAATCTTAAATAGATCAAAATCTTCCACTACGCATAGTTTGTTTATTAAAATAGGTAAGAAATTTGAAAACAGAATCTTAGAAGGTGGTAGGCTCTATGACGTAAGGGTCTACGAACTCGTAGACGCTAATTACGACGTAGAGTTTCTGTAAAGTTGTAGAGGGTCTACAAATTCATAGAAGGTCTACGCAGGTATGGAATAAATAAAATTACTATTATAACTCCATCGCAACAAATCGCCCCAAAACTTTGTTCTCACACCCGAATAGACATCATTACTGTACCCCAAAAGTTTTAAATTATTCCCTCCTAATTATCACAATAATAACCCTTTCACGGGGATTTCTTAATGACGAGAGACATCAGAACTTTTCGTTCTGGTCCCTATTAAAAATTGAAATTATTCTGAATCAAAAATGGACCCAAGCTTTTAAGTTTTTAAAACGAAGGGGAAAAATTGGGACTCCGGATTACAAAGTTTTTATCTCCTATCTAGTCTTTTAATCTTTCAACACTTCCTAACAGGTTTATTAAGCTTCTTAATTATTCAAACCTTTTTTGTGAAGCTGTTTTTTTTTCATTGGTTTTTGTTTGAAATCGTCTCAATAATGATGCATCTGTGAAATAAATATTTATTGTAAATATTCTCTATCTCACCTGACTACTACCTTACCTAACCACTGCCTTACCTGACCACTACCTTACCTAACCACTACCTTACCTGACCATTACCTTACCTAACCTTACCTGACCACTACCTCATCTGACCACTACCTGACCTGACTACTACCTTACGTGACCACTACTTCACATGATGGTTATCGCTTATCATGTGTGGTGGAAGATCTATAGTGAACTCATTCTTTCTTAGAACCGATACTTTCTAGGCAAGCCTATGACTTAAGGACTCAGATTATAATGGTTTTTCATTGACTGCGTGTGTGAGGGTGACTAAATCAAATGTTTGAACTAAGCTTTCCCCGTACATTACTCCAGAAAAAGCGATCTGGAGCGGCATGTATCCAACTGCTCCCAGCACAATTTTTTATTAGGTCATCTTTCTATCTAGTTCTAACTCCACCTACCCTTTTAGAAACAAGTGTGGGTATAGCATATGAGAAATATTAGCACAAACGCGCACTAAAACGTTAAATTTATGAAAGCACTCATATTTTTACCCAAATATCGTATTATTGAGATTTAGATACGCAGCTAAGAATATGGGATAACATCAACAGCTAGATGACATAAACATGTGCTTCGAGTTTTTATAAGATTTATTTATATCTTATAGGTCTTTTTGTTGACATATTTAGATTTAGAAATAACAAAGCCCGTACATAGAGATAAGAATCTTAGCGATGAACGAACATGTATCAATATAGTCAGTCATACACATCTTAATTGTCCACTGCTAGGCATACGCATAGGTCCTAAACTATTTTAATCTGCCTATCTATATAATATATATACCATAAATATTGACGATCTCCGTGGTTCAGTGGGCGAATAATCGGCTGAGACGCAGGAGGTAGCGGGTTCGATTCCCGCTGCGGAACAAATGTTTGCATGATCTGCAGATATTTGTTCCAGGTCTGGTTGTTTCTCTATATATTATAAGTATGTATTTACAAAAAAAAGTATGTAAGTAGTCTATCAGTTATCTGGTTCCCATAGTACAAGCTCTGCTTAGTTTGGGGCTAGATAGCGCTGTGTGAAATGTCCAGAAATATTTATTTATTTATCATTTATTATCTCTTGCAAATGCGACAATATCACCGGTCCTGTATTAATAAGGGGCCGTACGACACTATTTTTTCCAGTTCGTGTTCGCCACTCTCAGTTTTCAGGCCCATTAGCCGCCAGTTTTAAAATTGAGAAATATAAAAACTAATAGCCGGTTCCTATAAACGTCAGTAATCAGACTAATCAGGTAATTAATAACGACACGTTTCTTCTCGAAAAATTGTCAACTTTTGACACTATTTCATAGAGAAATGTTTGTAATGTGAATAAAGTAATATTGTAATTCTAACATGTTAATATTACTTTTTTAATTGATATTGGTATAAGATAGTACTAACTAATAAGTACATAATATTAATGTATTGTAGTGCCCCAACGGGGCTCATCCTTAGCCCAAAATTTATTTTTGAAAACATTCACGAAACGATCTAAAAGATCGCTTCCAGTTTTTAAATGATGCGCACGACCTAGAACTTAGGTCAGCTGACACTTTGCTTCTCTACACCCCTTCCCATAAAACTTGTTATTTCTCCAACTCCTTTTCGGTTGTGGCGGTCCGACTCTGGAATGACTTGCCATTAAACATTAAAAAAGCACACGAGAGTCGTTTAAGAGATTGGTGCGTCAGCGTTTCCTTGATAAGTGAAGATAATTTAGCCACCGATACCATCATTGTGTTTCACTTAGGTTTGTAATGTAATGTCTATTACATTTTTTAACTTATTTATAGGTTTTTACGTAAGATAACTGTATTTATATATATATTATTGTGTTAGGCATTTATTATTATGTTCTTATTTAGTCAACCTGACTCCTGGTCTGTAGGTATTTATTATTAGCTTTGAAATACCCCTTCTCTTGTGTCACGCCTTACCTTCTTTTAGCACGACCAGGATGATTGGTAGATAATGCTATTAGCATTAAGTCCTCCTAGCACTATTTTGTTTTGTGTGAAAATATTAAATAAATAAATGAATAAACATGAAACACTATCTATCTATGAGTATGACTCCGAATTCGGCGAACTCCTTAAAAACGCGAGAGAAACAGCGCTAAACCGCGTTTGGTTCTATTTTTCAATCCAGAAAATAAAATTTCAAATCGTGCTCAAAACTTTAATCCATTGCCAAAGGAAGCTGCTTGTATTTATCACTGAAATAGTCTGAAAATAAGTTTAGATTCGAAGTCTAGCTGCGTTGGTTAGTGGCTATTTATTCTGTGGACGAAGCGGACATTATGTGTAGTTTCCGAACAGAGACTTGCTAGACTTCTTGTCTGCGAATTGTCAACAAATTTATCAAAAATAGTATGGGTATAATGTATATTTTTGTTCTTGTCTTGGATTTATGATTTATATCACATATGTGTAACGACAATCTAACTACTGAGAGCGTCCAAGCTCTAGAAATCTATATGGAGACCTTTGTGCAGCAGTAAAGATCCTATAGCTGTATGATAATGATTTGTAATGACTTCTTTAGCTTTTTATGGACTAAAATATCTAAGCCCCAAAACTGGTGGACAGGTATAAAAAGCAGACATTTAGCCTAAATAAAGATTAGCTCAGCTAAATAAAGCTTTTAGCGAGAAGTAATTATGTATCTTAGTTCTGGCAGTAACGTCTAGAACAAATTAAACATAACATTGACTTTGAATGGACTTGACTTGATAGCATTTTGAATTAAAAAGTCTAATTCCCAAGTACTACACTATTCCTCTAAACCTAAGCTGTACCTGCCTAACTTGCTATTGAATTTCGGGCTGTAGGTATATTAATTTTATCGAGATAAGAAACGTTACACTCGGTCCCATGGTAGGGTAAATGACGAACTATATGATATTTTAATGGTAGAGTGGTTGCCTATTAACTAGGTACCGAATTTTAGTTATACCCACTCATTTTTATATTTTTCCATCCCTGATTGTCAGGAGATGAGATGAACAGTAATCTACTTGGCACTAATACGATTTAACATCGCACAGTAGGTGGATATTATCTGTGGTATTGAAACTTGTGATGTGAGTACTGTTCTCACCTCTTGGACGGATCAGCAAAATACCAGCTAGAGGCTCTAGATTCAATTAAGAGAAGAGCCAAGAAGCTCATTTGCAATGACGAGTTAGCAGATGCAAGGCTCCACAGCCTCGAGCATCGTCGAAAGGTTGCAAGCCTCTTGGTTTTCTATCGGATACACTTCGGAGAGTATGCTGCGGAGCTTATCAACCTGATCCCACCATTTCCGTTCCATCATCGTAGAACCAGACGCTCCGCGGTGCGCCGCCACCACATGGTAGACATATGTACCTCCCACACGCACAAAGTGATACTCTTCCACATTTATTTTGCGCACTGCCAAGGAGTGGAACGCCTTGCCTGAGTCTGTGTTTCCTGATAATTACAACCTTGGGGTTTTTAAGTTGCGAGTGAATAGGTTTCTTCTAGACAAGCGTGTATCATCGTAGACTGCATCATCGCTTACCATCAGGCCACATCGTGGTCAAACGCTAGCCAACGATTTATAAAAAAATATATGTAAACGTGTAAATAATATAACACCCAAGTACATCAATAAGTCCATAAAAAAACCACATACTCATTTAGTACTTACAAATAAAACTTAGATTTTTGAAGTTGTAAGTCATATATTGTTAAATGCCTGTTTTTACTGACACAGTGACTTCACACACACTCTTGCAGAAAATAAACTGTTGTTGGCGATTCGTATTTTTTTTATAATTTATAATAACTAGTGGTTCGCCTCGAACTGAAATCAAGCGAGTCTCTAATTAAAACAAAAAAAAATATTATTTGTGATCTTTGACTATCAAAATAGTGCCACGAAATAAATAACCTTCTTGACCTACAGTTTCAATTAAATTACATGTAACGGGAGTTCATGTTATTTGGATCTTCTTTTTTGGGGTACGAATTGCAATTTCAGACTTTTGCCTATATTTGTGTCACTTAAGCTACACGCATACTAAATTTCAGCACTGTGGGGTCATTGTTGTACCCTGTGAATTTTGTCAAAGTTCAGTTTTTATTATGGCTAATAACTTAAAAACTATAAAAACTTTGCTAAAAATAAAAACGAAGTTTAAATGTACTAATTTGACCAATTTGACGTCCCACTCGACCTAATAGTTACATTTTCATTATTTTTACTCCTCTTGAACCCCAATATCTCAACAACCCCCCAACATGTTTAGCTCCTTTGGTCACACCAAAACTGTGCTATCACTACACCTACCTATGAATCAAATTTCACGATGATCGGAACAATGCTTCGAAATTTATCCTCGGAAATACATACAACGCCGATTAGCCAAAGTTGATTTAGAGATCTCGCTTCTCTCGGTCAAGTATTATATTTATTTATTTAATAAGAAGGGCATAATGTTAACTAATTACACTTATCGAGTAGCATACATAACATTATATCACAAAAACAATAAAAATTAAACGAACAAACACACACAACGAAATAAAAAAATCAATTACCTAAATAATCAATTACTCAAATGGAATATACAAGTCAATGTTACAAATGAGAATTAACATAATAATGTGAAAAAGTTGACAATATCTTTTTCACTGCACTCACAATGAGACTATATCAATAAACAGAGATACGTTCCACAAATTAACAGACCTTTGAATCGAGAATCCATTCCCTGTCCGTGCCCAAAGGGAAGGGTCTCAAAGGGAATAATCAAATTACCACCTGTTAAAGCGCCAATAGAGAATAATTCGAGCGTCCCAGAGAATACTAATGAATATAAATTCACGTTCATTATGTCTGCATCTTGCAGTCGGTTTTAATTAAGTTCGCTTCGCTTTCGACTCTTACCTCTCGGTACAGGCGAGGAAACGTATTTACCTAATCCTTTTCTGCTGAACACATCTTTCAACATATTTGATTATATTCCTTTACCCGTGGAACTCTAACTCGTCGGCTTTGACAGGTGTCAAAACTATCAACGAACAACAAAACCAAGTGATACAACATATAAATATCATCCTGTCAAATAATTGGGCCAGGATGAACTAAATGTAATTTAGCAAAATAAAGTGAAACTTGATGCTTACTCATTGTTGTAGTTTTTTTATACTAAACTTGTAGACACACAAGCTGTCGGGCCTCCTGATGTTAAGTCCTGCATGTAAACTCTTGAATTCCACATCTTGCAGGTACGTGGAAGAAATGAACGGGTGAAACGCAACGTGTGAGACTTCCACGCATCCACAATATGTAGGTGAGCTCGTTGCCGGTTGCGGGAGGTTCGATTGTAGAAGTGGGAAGCAGGGATTAAATTGAACAGCTCTTCAGAACATTATTTTATTATATATTATATAGAAAACGCTGAGCGCTCCGATGTCACGGCGCAGACTCAGCGGCTCCAGATCCTTAGATACTACGGGGTCGTCGACGATACGAACGGCTCTGCGTTGAAAGGAGTCTAGGGGCTGCAGTTGGTATTTCGGTGCACCGTTCCAGATGTGAGAACAGCACTCCATGTGGGGCCGGATTAGCCCTTGGTAGAGCACAATACGCTGCCTCTCCGTAAAGTACCGCTTTGATCTGTTTAGTACACCGAGTTTCTTGGGAGGCAAGTGAAGCTTTGCTCTCCAAGTGACCCCTAAACTGCACTTCGCTACGACGCCAGGATTGACAGGTTGTTGGCCATGCCGAGTGTATAAGTACGTAGATTATAAGTAACATAATAATTATTTGACATAAAAGGTTTATTTTTCGATATATTATTATCGATTTCTTGTGTAGATTTAAGAGTGTGTCCTCTTAAATCTACACAAAAAATCGATAATATATCCTCTAATTATTAGATTTTTATTAGAGACTACCCGCCGAACTTCGTACCGCCTTGACATGCATACTCGTATAACGCGGGCTGTCATTATACGTCACCCTGGTAGAATTGTCAATAGTTGTCCCCGGCCATCATTTTACAACCATACTTAACCATAGACAAAATTACGGTTAGCTGTCATTTGCGTTTTGTTATTTCATGTCAGATGCGTTTTTATTATACTGCGTTTTATAGTGACTTGTATTCTCTTTGACGATTTATGGCACGTCACACGGAAACGCGGTCGAACGGGATAAAAAGTATCCTTTGTCCGTCTCCTGGTTCTAAGCTACCTCCCCACCAATTTTCAGCCAAATCGGTTCAGCCGTTCTTGAGTTATAAATAGTGTAACTAACATGACTTTCATTTATATAAATAGATATGTATATAGATTAACACCATCCTAAATAAAGTCATCATTAATTCCAAAATAAAGTCGCAAATAATATAAAACTGTTATTACTTACCAATATATTTTGTTCGGAATGTAGCGATCATGCCTACACAATTAAAAAGTATAATTTTGTAAATCTTTAGATAGGGTTTTGTCTAAGTCGTAGAAAAGCGTTTTTTCCGTGGCAGTACGTAGCATATACCTATCTAGAATTCCTAGATTAGTTTGTTTCATGTGTTAGTTCTGGGTACAGAGAGGAATAGTCGACTGGCGCGGCATACTAATCAAGCGCATCTTTATGCCCCTGAAGAGATATAGCCTGACGAGGAATTTTAGAATGTATTTCAAGAATATGGGGCTTGTGGAATTTGATTTGAGAATCATCATAATCATATCCACCATAATACCTCGACTATTACCATATATTCGATCGTCGTTAGTGGTCGCCGCTATAGCATGCAGCGGCCACACCTTAGGAACCTAGGCTGGTAGAGGGGGGCTCGAGTGCCGAAACACTTTGTTGTAGCAACGGCGTGTTTCGGCCCTCGAGTCGGCACGGTCACTCCCCGTGCTAGTGCTCGTTGCTTCGGCGTCAACGCAATCCACCTCAAGTGGCGAGGCAACCAGGCAACTGTAGAAGGCCTGAAGGTAGCGATAGGAGTTTTTATCGTTGCCAGATACTGCGTCCTGTTCCCTTCCAGTCGTAGCGGTTCTCCGTTCCACTGGGTCAAGGGGAGTAAGGAGGAGAGGGTGCATCTGTGTACGGCGCGCACACTTATGCAACTTAATATATCCTGCGCATCTGACTTGGCTTTGTCATTCCGAGTTTAAAAAAGTCCTGGGCTTGGTCTAATACCTGGACACGGGTGGCCTAAGGAGAGGAGAGTGGTCGCTCTAGCACTGCATCGGGGTGACAGTGTGGTTCGGCAGCACTCTTTGAGACAAAGCAGCTTTATTTAGAGAGGCACTGCTTTCCTCGCTCAGCCGGGGAGGGGGCTAGAAAAGGTGCCCCAAACAAACGCTCATTCCTCGCAATAAGAATAAATCTAAAAACATGCAGATGAATATGACTTTTGGTGCGTGGAATGTACGTACTCTTTTAGACCGACCCAACAACCTCTGCCCAGAACGTAAAACCGCCATTGTGGCTCGCGAGCTCAAACGCTATGACGTCGACATAGCCGCTCTCAGCGAAACACATCTAGCTGACGAAGGTGAGCTTGTTGAACGTGGTGGTGGGTACACTTTCTTCTGGAAAGGCACACCAGCTTCTGAGCCTAGACGGTCAGGAGTAGGCTTTGCTATTAAAACTACTTTAGCCTCTAAGTTGGAAGAACATCCAGTTGCTATCTCTGATCGTGTCATGTCCTTACGTTTCCATCTTCGAAACAATAAATACTTAAATGTTATCAGCGTATATTCGCCAACACTCGACAAAAGTGATGACGTCAAGGACAAATTTTATGAGGAAGTGTCAGAAGTGCTGACTAAAATCCGGCGCTGTGAGAAAGTTTTGCTTCTTGGCGACTTTAATGCTCGCGTCGGACGTGATTTTGAAGCTTGGCCTCGGGTGATAGGGCGACATGGCATTGGTAACATGAACAGTAATGGGCAACTGTTACTAAGCCTCTGTTCCCAATTTCATCTGGGTATTACCAATACCATGTTTAGACTCCCAAATAAATACAAAACTACCTGGATGCACCCAAGGTCCAAGCATTGGCATCTTATTGATTATGCTATAGTCCGTCAACGGGATATAGCGGATGTCAAAGTAACGAGAGTAATGAGGGGCGCAAACTGTTGGTCGGATCACCGACTTGTTGTTACAAAACTATTTTTGCGTCTTAGCCCTTGCCGTAGACCTCGCAGGGCTAAGCCTAACTGTCTTCATCTGAAAAAGCTAGAGTCTGCTGAAATATTGGCAAATTACAGGGAAGCTGTCAATACCTTTACAGCAGGCATACACCCCGAAGATGAACAGTTAGACGAGGGCTGGAAACTGTTAACTACAAATACCATCAATGCGGCTACTGAGATCTTAGGCCAAAAACCTCGTGTCTGTGAAGACTGGTTTGACGAAAATGATAATACATTGACAGTCGCCCTAGAAAAACACCGCCAGCTCCTTCGAAAGGGAAATCAGACAACTGCTTCTGAAAAAATAAAGGAGAGTACGAGCCAAATAAGGAGACTAACTCGAAACGCAAAAGATGAGTGGTGGCTGAACAAGGTTCGCTATATTCAGTGGCTTGCTGATTCGAATAGACTCGGCGATTTCTTTAACGAGATTAAAAAGTTAGTAGGAAGTCCACATCGAGTAAACGTACCACTGAAATCACTTTCAGGTACCCTCCTGGTAAGCAAAGGAGAAGTTCTTACTCGCTGGGCAGAACACTATAACAGCTTACTCAATGTGGATCGTTCTGCTGACATAAACTATTTAGCATCACTTCCTGCCTTACCACAAGCCGTAGATCTGGATCAGCCTCCTTCTCTTGAGGAAGTTATCATCGCCATCAAAGCGCAGAAAAACAATAAGGCTGTCGGCATCGATAACATACCAGGAGAACTATTAAAATATGGCGGAGATGAGTTGCACTACAAGATTTGGCAATTTTTCCAGCGCATGTGGGAAATGGAGTTCGTTCCTCCTAGTTTTGGCGTATCACTAATTTGCTCTTTGTATAAAAATAAAGGTGATCGATCTGTTTGCAACTCTTATAGGGGTATATCACTTCTGTCTACTCCAGGAAAAACTTTTGCCAGAGTACTCTTAAATCGTCTTATGGAGCTCTCTGAAAGTATATTGCCTGAAACGCAATTTGGGTTTAGACCCAATCGCGGCACATGCGAGGCCATATTCTCTCTTAGACAACTGCAAGAGAAAAGCAGGGAACAGTGTCAACCTCTGTTTCTCTGTTTTGTTGATCTGGAGAAAGCTTTTGACAGTGTACCTCGCGAAGCTTTGTGGATTGTGCTTTCGAAACTTGGTTGCACCGACAAATTTATACGCTTGATAAGACTTCTTCACGACAACATGACTTGTTGCGTAGCCGTCAATGGTGAGCAGACAGAGCAATTCCCTGTCACTTGTGGTGTAAAACAAGGCTGTGTATTAGCACCCACTCTTTTTGCTCTGTACTTTTCCGTTGTCGTGAGGGAGACTTTACAAGCCAACACCGAAGGGATCCGCATACGTTTTCGCACAGATGGCAGTATCTTTAACCTGGCTAGGTTGAAAGCGCACACAAAGGTATCGTATGACCTCATTACCGAATTGATGTATGCTGATGACCTATGTTTCGTTGCGGGAAGATTCCGCAACGAAACATAGGTCATGAGGGACTCCAGGACTTGATGACTCGGCTTGACGCTGCGTGCTGTAGATTTGGCCTCAAAATTAATATTACAAAGACAGAGGTGATGGCCATGGACACTGTTAACCAAGCTCCACTGAATCTGCAAATCGATGGAAAGCCCATAAAACAGGTCGATACATTCAGATATCTGGGAAGCAGCATAACAACAAAATGCGACCTTGACTCGGAGATCAACAGCAGACTTGGCTCCGCTATGGCTGCTTTTGGTAAACTACGAGTCCAGGTATTTCGCTCCCATAACATCAAATTGAGTACCAAGATTAAGGTGTATATGGCTATTGTACTTCCTAACATCTTGTACTCGTCAGAGACATGGTGCCTGTGTCGCAGACACATACGCACGTTAGACAGATTCCATCTGAAATGCCTCCGCGACATTCTTAACATCAAGTGGTCGGATCGGGTCCGTAATACCGATGTTCTACGACGGGCTAATGTCTGTGGCATAGAGGCATATTTGATGCGGCGTCAGCTGCGTTGGTGCGGGCACCTGTCTCGGATGTCTGATGAGCGAAGGGCGAAACGCATTTTCTTCTGTGAACTAGAACATGGTAAGCGGAAACGCGGAGGTCAGTTCCTACGTTTCAAAGACGTACAGAAGAGGCACATGAAGAGGTGTTGTATCGATCCGTCGCGCTGGGAGGCTCTCGCTGAAAAACGACCTGAATGGAGGCGTCATGTTCAGGACAAAGTGTACGAGTTTGAAGAAGAAAGGAGGCAAGAACTAGACTTAAAACGAGATCAGCTTAAAAGTCGACCGCCGGCTAATATCAATTACAACTACATTAATGGCGCCTTAACTTGTGTTCATTGTAACCGGACTTTTAGCGCAAAAATAGGGTACATCAGCCACATACAGGCTAAACACCTAGGCCAATAATCACAAAGTCAAGTCTCTGTAGCCGAAATCGGCTAGGAGGATTATTATTATTATTAATACCTCGACTGCCGAACATTTAAACACATAGTGTATTGCAAACAAGTAAAGAAAATCATGTGAACACTGAAGTAAATAAATAAATATTGCTGGACATTTCACACAGCGCTATCTAGCCCCAAACTAAGCAAAGCTTGTATTATGGGAACCAGATAACTAATAGAATACTTATATACTTTTTTTTTGTAAATACATACTTATAATATATAGAAAAACATCCAGACCCGGAAAAAATATATGTAGATCATGCAAACATTTGTTCCGCGGCGGGAATCGAACCCGCTACCTCCTGTGTCTCAGCCGGCTATTCGCCCACTGCGCCACGGAGGTCGTCAAAAACAAACCTATACGGGGAAAAGATATGTTAAAGTTGATGTTGAAAAATCATATTGAATGCTAGAAGGACGAACAATTATGAGTATTTAATAGGCTATCTTCATTTTAAGATTTATAGAAGACTAGCTATTGTCCACGACTTCGTACGCCTTACACTACTAAATGTGTAGGTAACCTAGAAATAAAGCTAAACTCGCTGTTGTAACTTGACTTAACACCCCATTTTTATTCCATGGGAACTGATTTATGGGATAAAAGGTAGCCTATGTGGTAATCCTGGTTATAATCTACGTATATACCAAATTTCGTATTCGTATTAGTATAAAGTGATTGAGTAACAAACAAGCAAATAAACAAACATCCAAACATTCACATTTATAATATTAGTGTGATATAGGAAGGTTATGAAATTATTTTTACAAAGTATTTTTTTGCTTTTAAGGGCGTTCTAGTATACCTATAGTTAAAGTAAGGCAAACATTCATTTATTTTGTAACTTATAATATTTGTAGGTTTAAGGAGTAAGATCGAAACTTGAATTTGAAATATGTACTGTGAATTTTAACAAAAAACTAATAATAATCATAAATATTGCTGGACATTTCACACAGCGCTATCTAGCCCCAAACTAAGCAGAGCTTGTAATATGGGAACCAGATAACTGACAGAATACTTATATACTTTTTTATGTAAATACACACTTATAATATTTAGAAAAACAACCAGACCCGAAATAAATATCTATAGATCATGCAAACATTTGTTCCGTGGCGGGAATCGAACCCACTACCTCGTGCGTCTCAGCCGGCTGTTCATCCTCTGTGCCACGGAGGTCGTCAAATATCACCTTATTATTATTATTTTTTTTATACTTCTTATATGGCAAACGAGCATGCAGTCCACTAGATGTTAAGTAGCTACTGCAGCCCATGGATATCCACATAGAATTCAAAACAAGCTATTATGTTGTCTTGATCTCTATGTGGATACGTTGCCATATTATAGGACTTAGCTGTTATGCCTATGTGCTAGTAATTACAGGAACATACCATTACCATCTAACCGGAACACAGCAGCACAAGTACTGCTATTTGGCTGTAGATAAAGGTAAGGCGGTGGTGCCCACTTCCTCGAGCCCGTTCACAAAAGCTCTACCACCAGTAAATTAAAATAATATTATTTAATTAAAAATATTATATTAAATTAGTATTTAAAAGTATTTGACCAACACAAATAGGTTACTTCACAGATAAATCGCATAACATGCGTCCATAACTCCAGCACACTCATCCCTCTTTAGCCTACTTATCCTGCAAAATATTCTACCCAAGTAGGTAATCCGACGAAATCCACTGCATTACAGAAAATTGCCAACTTCATAAAACGGAGTAACTATTTCCAATAACTATTGATTTACTAGCCAGTTTCCATCTGACTGGGCACATCAGATAATCAACCTTATGTCGGTAAGGATAAGGGTGGGGGTGGGTAGGATTTGAACATGTTTGACGTAGTATGTTACTCCTGATTCGAGGCTCAATTTTATGGGCAAACACTGTGGTTTTCGGTTTATAGCGGCCCTTAGCGATACCGACGTATCTGGGATTGGCTATGAAAAACTAGTTTTAGTCAGGCGCTCAAGTATTTTGACAAAAAGCAACGTTCACGTAGTTAGTGGCAATGGTGGCGATTCTGTTGTTTACGCTGACTAACTAAAATTTTTTAAAATACGAACGGTCTTATTTTGTTTACGCTAAAGATCAAATTATAATGACATTTAAAGTGACATTTCTAAAATTAAGTATTTTTTACTAAGATGGCATGTTTACGGGCTAGTTTTAGTCAGCAGTCAAATTGGTGCTGATTAAAACGCCATCTTAGTAAAAAATACCTAATTTTAGAAATGTCATTTTAAATGTCATTCTAATTTGATCTTAAGTTTAATCTAAATAAGACCATTCGTATTTTACACAATTTTAGTTAGTCAGCGTAAACAACAGAATCGCCACCATTGTCAACTCAATAAGTTAAGATAATATTACACTTTTTATAAAAGTGAACATTGTAAATACCTTTATTTTTGTGTATTTCTTTGTCTTTCTACTTTTATTTGGTAAATTCTTCAAAGAATTATACCTTACTTAACTATCTATAGATCGTTTGCAACGGTCTTTAGATGTTTTAACTGTTTCTTCTGCATATTATATTCTTCTACGTAGTTTTATATTCTTTCTGATAATAAATGACTTATCTATCTTAGAAAACTTTCGTGATTGATTTCAATCAATTTTATAAATACGGGTTTTATAACGTACCGTCTTATCAGTGTTTCGACTGATAATGTTTCGGTTCAATTTGTGAACCTTCATCAGGGTGAGTGCGATCCGCTCCGCATAACGTCTCTCCTCGCACTGAGGTAGGTTGATGATGAAGGTTTACGAATTCGCAACATTGTCGGTCGAAACACCGATAAGACGGTACGTGATAAATCTCGTATTTATAATAATAACTAAAAACAATACAATGGAATACAATGGGTGGCCTTATCGCTGAGAGCGATCTCTTCCAGCTTTAATTTAGATCTCTGGGAGTTCAGCAAACAAGCACCTTTGATTTTAATTATCCCAAAACATACCTACGTAGGTGCCAGAAGGGAATTTAATTTATAATACTAGGTGCCTTACTTCAGTGAAATTCATTGAACCATGGTTGGTTCGGGTTTTGTTTTGCCCTCAGGCGGAGTCGATGGCCCAACTATAACTATCGCGTGGGCATGTTTTTACTCAAATTCTAGATCAAGCATTAATTTCATAAACACTGGTATTTATGAAAATCAAAGCTAGAAGATAAGATTATCTATGATATAATTTGATCTATGAAATAAATCATATCAAAATTATTGTTTGATGACTAAATAAATAAAGCGAGAAATTTCACACGGCGCTATCTAGCTCCAAACTAAGCAAACATTGTACTATGGGCACTTACCTGATGGTAATACATGCATATTTTTTTTTGTAAATATACGAGTATACGTACAATATATAGAACTTACTTTACTGGTGGTAGAGCTTTTGTGATCGGGCTCGAGGAAGTGGACACCACCGCCTTACCTTTATCTGCCGCCAAATAGCAGTACTTGTGCTGCTGTGTTCCCGTTAGATGGTAATGGTATGTTCCTGTAATTACCGGCACATAGGCATACCAGCTAAGTCCTATAGTAGGGCAACGTATCCACATAGAGATCAAGACAACATAATAGCTTGTTTTGAATTCTATGTGGATATTCATGGGCTGCCGTAGCCACTTAACATCTGGTGGACTGCATGCTCGTTTGCCATATAACTAGTAAAAAATAAATAAAAAAATATAGAAAAACACCCAACCTGGAACTACTTGTTCCAGGTACGTGTTTTAGATTGTTTGTTTGTTTGTCATTTGTCCCACAGCGGGAATCGAACCAGCCACCTCCTGCATCTCAACCGGCTATTCGCCTACTGCGCCACCGAAATCGTGGGAATACTAACCCAGGATACCAAAAACTCAGGGAGGCTATACCCAGCGGTGGCTAAAATCGGTCTGTGATGGTGTTGTTGATACCCAGACGACCTCTGTGGCAAGATGGGCGAAACGCCGATTGAAACGAAAAAAATTTGCGAGATGGACAAATGTCAATTATCTCATAGTTCCATAACCCTAATCATACGAGTAAGAACTTTATTCTCAGTAGGTTTACGTAGACGGTAGTAATCTCGTAGGTATTTATCTTAATTATGCATACTTAGTTTTTTAGGGTTCCGTACCCAAGGGGTAAAACGGGACCCTATTACTAAGACTCCGCTGTCTCTCTGTCCGTCCGTGTGTCTGTCTGTCCGTCTGACACCAGGCTGTATCTCATGAATTGTGATAGTAAGACAGTTGAAATTTTCGCAGATGATGTATTTCTGTTGCCGCTATAACAACAAATACTAAAAACAGAATAAAATAAATATTTAAGGGGACTCCCATACAACAAACGTGATTTTTTGCTCGTTTTTACTCGATATTGATAACCGCAACAGGTAGACGCTTGAAATATTCACAGAATATTTAGTTATATATTAAATTTAAAAATAAATAATTAAATTATAATAAAACACACATTTATGGGGTTTCCACACAACAAACGTGATTTTTTTACTCGTTTTTATAGATGGTACGGAACCCTTCGTGCGCGAGTCCGACTAGCACTTGGTCGATTTTTTAGTTATGGCCTGTTTATAGGAATTATGTTTTTATGTATTAAAAAATCTTGTTAAAAACCAACTATTTTCCTGGCCCAACCGGTGGTAGGATGATGGCCTGTACTTACAAAGATGGTGACATTTTATGACGCCTATCTTTGGCTTCTATTGACTAATCTGGCTTACTTTGCTCTGATAGGTAACCTCACACTAAAACCACCCTTACTTCGCTACTTTTAAAGCTTGTAATAGTTTGGAAGTTATGTAATTTGTTGATTGAACAGAGTAATTAATATAAATTGATGTAGATAAATAGGTTCGGATACAATCAATTTACGTTAGTACAGTTTCGATTAAATTAGGCGGAACATTACACGAATGGAACGTGTTAAGTGGAATTAGTGGATTAGTTTGTTGTTTATAACATCTGAATAGATTATTATATACCTAGGTCTATTTTAAAGCCCCAAAAATTCCATGTTGAATGTCTAATACAAATATTTACGTCATCAGAGAAGCAAGAGATTCAACTGATGTATATATTCGTATTGTTTCGTATATAGAGGGAGTTCACTTGGATCGTTTTCTTTCTTATTCAAGCAGTCAATATAGTTTTTGCATTTGATTGATTGATTGAAAATACTTTATTGCACTTATAAAAACAGTACAAAGGCGAACTTAATGCTAAAAAGCATTCTCTTTCAGATAACCTTTGTGTATGGTAGATAAAGATGTGTTGGTAGTGCAAAGAAACGGTAACTAATGAAAATTTGCACAGGACTAATAAAAATAGCATAATATAGGTACATACTACATAAATAAACCTACTTAAATACTACACCCTTTTGTTTGGTCAATTGACATCCTAGTAGCTATGAAAAGTAGAAAGCGGTCCACGTCTGCTTTGATTGGACGCCATCGTCTAAGTGCGCTTTGATCAGTGTTGTCAAGATCAAAGTAATGTCAAAGTATTCTAAACTTCTTTGATAAGCGAACTTTGACCGTGTCAATGCGGCTTTAGACTTTGGTAAGCGGGTGATTCAGAAGAGAAAACCACAAAAAACGGCCAAGTGCGAGTCGGACTCGCGCACGAAAGGTTCCGTACCATTATCTATAAAAACGGCAAAAAAATCACGTTTTTTGTTTGGGAGCCCCCTTAAATATTTAGTATATTCTGTTTTTAGTATTTTTTGTTATAGCGACAACAAAAATACATCGTATGTGAAAATTTCATCTGTCTTTGACCCTTTGGGTACGAAAACTTAAAAACAAGCATAGTGCTTTAGATCGCAGTGTATATTCTCAGTAGTACCAACCTCTTTATAATGCCAATTACACTCCGGTCTCTTGTTTTCCGCGGTAATAGTATTTCCCGATGGAATTGTACAGAAGTGTATTTCAATGTTCCTCCGCGCATCAGCAGCTCCATCGATCTTCATGAGTTTCAGCGTAGACAGTACTGATATACGCAATCTGTATTTTTAGTAACCATGGCCTTGGCAATTTTACATGTTGAACTCTAGATGGAAAAACGGTTGCTGAGAGCGGGTAGTTATATTCCACATACGACATATCAATGCTATTGGCTATCAATGCCGGGGTACCTCAAGGGTCTGTCCCTTCAGCAATTCTATTTCTCCTGCACATGAACGATCTGTTGAAACCCGGTATACATGGGTATGCGTATGGCAGTACAGTTGTTGAAAGGTATTTCTCTAGTCCACTTGCAGGTGCTGACGAAATCCGCATTCTACGTACGGATATGGTGGAACGTTTGAATCTTTACCTGAAGTTTGTGTCTGACTGGGGTGACGCAAATCTGGTCAGGTTCTACTCCACTAAAACTCAGGCGTGTGTGTTTTCCGCAAAAACGGTCTCCATTTTATCTCATTTCCACCCTTTGTTACATACCACTCGTAATTACTGAAAGTCTGAGCTTGTTGGGCGTCGGGCTCACCTCCAACCTCAACTTCGGCTCGCACATCGAGTTTAGGGCCAAAATTGCTGCCATAAAGCTGGGCATTCTAGCTAAGGTTCAGCGGTAGGTACTTCTCACCGGGACAGCTGCTCGGTCTCTACAAAGCACAAGTCCGATCATGTATGGAGTACTGCTGCCATCTCTAGGATGGCTCGGCCAAGTATTAGCTTGAAGCCCTTGATTCGATTGAGAGACGTGCTGCTAGACTCATTGGTGATGACTCCCTAGTGGAAGCCAATTTACAAAGTCTTGAACACAGGCGTCGGGTAGCCAGACTTTCAGTTTTTTACAAGATTCATTTTGGTGAATGTGCGCAAGACTTTATCCCGCCTTCCCCCTTCAACCACCGGACAAGCAGACATACCGAGAAGTGCCACTCATACCTGGTCGGCATACCAACTTGCCGTACCAAACGATTTGCTTCAACTTTTCTTGTAGGAGTAAAAAGTGGAACTCACTTCCGGCGTAAGTTTTTCTGAAGCAGTATAATCTCGGAGTCTTCAAAGCCAGAGTGAATAGGTTCTTTCTAGGCAAGCGTGCTCCATCATCGATCACACTATCACTTACCACCAGGTGAGGTAGTGGTCAAGCGCTTGGCTATCATCAATGATAAAATCTTTGGTGCCAGCCTATATTGTGTGGTGATACGTATAACGTCCTATGGCTGATATAATGATCATCATCATCACCATATCAGCCGTAGGACGTCCATTGCTGGACAAAGGCCTCCCTCATTGATCTCCAGGAACTGCGGTTGGAAGCAGCCTGCATCCAACGCCGACCTGCGGTTCTTACCAAGTCGTCTGCCCATCTTGTGGGTGGACGCCCTACGCTGCGCTTGCCGGTCCGTGGCCTCCACTCGAGAACCTTTCGGCCCCATCGGCCATCTGTTCTGCGCGCTATATGGCCTGCCCATTGCCACTTCAACGTGCTAATCCGTCGAGCTATGTCGGTGACTTGAGTTCTCCTACGTATCTCCTCATTTCTGATTCGATCCCGTAGAGAAACCCCGAGCATAGCCCTCCCCATAGCTCGTTGAACGACTCTGAGCTTATTCATAAGGCCAATAGTGAAGGACCACGTCTCGGTTCCATATGTCATCACTGGTAACACACACTGATTGTAGACTTTCGTCTTAAGGCACTGAGGTATGTTGGACGAAAAGACGTTGCGAAGTTTCCCAAACGCTGCCCATCCGAGTTGGATTCGACGATTGACCTCTTTCTCGAAGTTGGACCTACCTAATTGGACTGTTTGTCCTAGGTATACATACGCGTCGACAACTTCAAGAGCCGAGTTCTCAACCATAACTGGGGCAGGGACGACATGGACATTCGACATGATTTTCGTCTTGTCCATGTTCATTTTAAGTCCTACCCGTAGGGAGACTCGATTGAGGCCTTCGAGCATCGTGCTGAGCTCTTCCATCGACTTTGCCATGACCACAATATCGTCGGCAAACCGAAGGTGAGTGATGTATTCGCCGTTAATATTGATGCCCAGTCCTTTCCATTCCAGAAGCTTGAAGGCATCTTCCAATGCGGTCGTAAACAGTTTCGGAGAGATGACATCTCCCTGTCTTACGCCTCTTTTTAAGGGAATCGCCTTCGAGCTCTGTTCGTGTACTCGGACTGACATAGTGGCGTTTTTATACAAACACTTCAACACTTCGATGTACCGATAGTCAATACGGCATCGTTGGAGAGACTCAAGCACTGCCCATGTTTCGATCGAATCGAAGGCTTTCTCATAGTCCACAAACGCTAGACATAGCGGCAAGTTATACTCTTCGGTCTTCTGTATGACTTGCCGCAGCGTATGTATGTGGTCTATGGTACTGTAGCCTTTACGGAACCCGGCTTGACTTGATATAATGATATGCCTCGGTAAATTATTTAAGCAGAAAATAAGCTCATTTACACTCCTCAAATAAATAAGCGTCAGAATTTAATTTCCAAATCAACCTTCGTTTCTCTAGAATCTCCATATTTACGAAGAATAAATTATTTTAAGTAAATAATATCAAAATTACATACAGAAATAATATACATAATTCTATGAAAAATAAAAATGGAATAATGGTATAATCAAAACTGTTGGAAATTAGGAAGAAATGTACATTTTGATTAAAATAATTTCTATTATTTCGTGCTCTCAAATCGTATCGAATATAATTGCAGATGTCTGATGTTTATAAACTTTATAAGACAGAGCTCTTAAATCGGGTAAACCCAACTTACCATAGCCAAGCGTGTCAAAGAGCATATCGCAGCTGTCAAAAATCACCAATCAGCGATAGCAGAGCGTGTGGTAGACTCGGGACCGAATCATTAGATTGAACTTCATGATCCTAAGGTTCTCTCTAGTGAACGCCATTATTACAAGAGAATGGTTCATGAAGCGATTTAAATCAAGAAATTTCCAAATTTCATTCGGGAAGATGGCGATAGACTCTCTGCGTCCTGGACCTCGGTGATTGCTAGGTGTGCGCATCGTGATCGGTCGTCTCAGTGCGTAGATTTAGTGTAGTGTGTCGTAATATGAACGAGGACATTTCTAATTGTGAAGACCGTTAGTACAGGGTAGTTGCTGCAGCTGCTATCACTTCTCGACGGTAGCTCCAAGTACTTCAGTCAACCCGTGACCACGACTTTGGCAATACAGCCGAAACGTCGGGAAAACAAATAAAAGAGGTACATACTCGATAAATACCCGTTTTATGCCGGGTTTCTATATCCGGCGGTAACCGACTACGCCTCGTATCTCCTTGAAAAAGTGTCAAACTAGTGTCAAACTTTTTACAGGTTTTCAAGGAGAAACGAGTCGTAGCTGGTTACCGACGGATATAGAAACCTGGCATTAATCAATAATTATGTACAGTGATCGCGAAAGTTTGAAAAATACTAATTTGCTTTTGTTTTACGAATTATATATATATTTACAGATGGGTTCTACGCGCTTAAAAAATTTCATAAGACTGAGTAGTAAGTGCCTTTTGAGTCTACTTACACCAGCCAAGAAGTATAAGGTTTGCAACAGTCCTGACATAGTTCAATTATCTATTTTGTAGATACAATAGTCATTTATTATAGTTACTTATTGTAGTACTTATTATAGTTACTTAATTTAGTTAAGAAAAAATATTTATCACAATTATTAACATATTCTTTTTTTATCTAGCTTATGCTGTCCCACTGCTGGGCAAAGGCCTCTCTCTCATCCCTCCACTTATCTCGATTCTGTACCAAATCCCGCCAGTCACTATAAAAAGCGTCCAAATTATCGCGTCAACGCTTCTTAGACGTTCCACGGTGTCGCTTTCCTATTGCTTCCTACCTATTTGCTTGCATTCGAGAGACATGACCCCACTTTAACTTGGCAGCCTTGATACAGACGTCAGCGATGCCGTTCCTTGATCGAATCGCACTATCAAAATGACTATTTATACTTCCACCACAATTATAAGACAGTCATTGACGTATAATTAAAAAAAACTTACGATTATAAATGCACATACAACTGAGTAAAGTTAACTTTTTAATTTTTTTTTACTTTATAGGCTAGCGTTTGAACACGATCTCGCCTGATGGTAAGCGATGATGCAGTCTACGATGGTACACGCTTGCCTAAAAGAAATCTATTCACCCGCGACTTGAAGACTTATTCGAAAGATAGTAACATCTAAAAACAGATGTTTCGGCATTCAACCTACCAAATAACGAACTATACGTGACAAACCTTAGTTTGCTCGTAAAATCGAGATCGGTCATAAATTGTAAGTGTTATAAACGTACCGACATATAAGATAGATACCTGCTGCTCGCAAATTCATGGCCCATCTCTACTGAAGGTTTCAGTGTGATATCCAAAATTATGGTTTCAATACTTGGTTTCTTTGATTTAGGTCAGTAGTAAAGGTCAATTCCAGAAATACAAATTAGTTTATCTTTATTTTTTATTGTCTAAAAGAACTTAGGAAATGTTAATGCATGTTGCACATTAATTGATGTCAAATGTGTTGTTTTGTGATTATATGTCATTAGATAGGCACAAAGTCTAATAAACTACGAATTTAAAGGAGGGTTTAATTTTCGTGACTATTTTCCTAAATACTTCATATTTAAATTAATTTTTTTTTTCAGATAAAGTGGTTCAGTGGTTCACTTTCATGTGTAAAATATAGGTACATATAAATTTTGTACGTTAATCTACGAACATGTGTAAAAGATAATAAGTGCTTGGAGTGGCGTAGCTAGGTAACTAAAGGCCCTGGGGCAAACAATAAACTAGGGCCCCAACTAAACTATTTAGAATTGTTGGCACCGTATTTGTCTTGTTCCGAATTTTTCGTACTCCAGATTTGTCGTGATCCATATTCGTCAAATATAATCGACTCGGTAATAAAATAAAAACCAAATACAAATTGTAACTTACTCCTGGAATCTGGTTTAATTATATTCCGAAAGTGGGAGAAATTTTCACTAGTTCAACTTATACTTTGTAAGTCAAAGTCCGACGGGCCCGCTGAGCTTGATGGCCTCGGAGCACTGCCCTGTGGCAGTGCTCCGAGGCCCTCAAGCTAGCCCTCCGGTAGCTACGCCACTGGGTACTTATGAGTTAAGCAATATCAAGTATAGGTAAGTAGAATGTAAGCAAACAAATCACTTGTGAACAAACGGCAGTATAACTTTAACATTCTGAATTCGAGTTTGTCCTCAATTTACGACTTCAAACGTAATTCTACGAACTGTAATTTCTAAGAGAAACATAGTTAATGCCACATAATAATAATTTAATGTGTTTCAAAGGCTATTAATTTAACTCGTTATTAAAATTCCGAATCTGTACATTTTCAAATCTGGGTATGCAAGTAGTAAGTAATCAAGTTCTTTGTAAAAGAGTTTGTACAGAAAAGTACTACCACCGTATATGCCGCCAAGTAGAAATGCTCGCATGGCTCCCGTTGGGTATGGGTACCAGTGAAATTATAGATAGATGTGGCCCGCGGCTTCATATACGTGGTATGTCAATAGAATAAGAAGAATAAGATTATTTATTATGCCAAAATATACAAATACAAAAGTTCAATACATTATAAGTGCAATACATAAATACATAATTGTACATAATGCCGTGGCGCGCCAGCAGTAGAATGTTGCCCCTCCGCTCTTGCCCGTGGATGCAGTAGGAATCTGCTAAGAGATACCTCCGAAAAATGGGCAGCAGCATCTTTTCGTGTTTTCAATATCTTATACTGCGCTCGCCAACCCGCCTGCCAAGCGTGGCGAGTATGGCAACAACCCCCTCATGATAGATTTGCAACATAAAACCAGGCCCCGAGTCCTGGGCGGCCCCGCTAATCCTGGCTACGGTAGTAGTCACGGTAACGGCGGGGCCAGGGGTGCTAAGAATCTCTGGGAAACGATCGGCTAACAAACCCTACGACGACCACTGGCCCTGGTAACACACAACATCCGCACTTTGAGGACAGACGAAAAGATTGTTGAGCTGGAAGAAGAAATTAGTAGATTACACTGAGACATTTTGGGGTTAGCAGAAGTACGTAGAGAGGGCGAGGACACGATATCCCTCAAATCTGGTAACCTACTATACTACCGGGAGGGCGACCAACAGTCCCAAGGTGGTGTTGGGTTTCTCGTTCACAAGTCACTCATCAGCAACATTATCACCATCGACAGTGTGTCGAGCAGGGTCGCGTACCTGACACTCAGAATATCTAAGCGATATTCGCTGAAGGTCGTTCAGGTATATGCGCCGACCTCTTCACACCCAGATGAAGAAGTAGAGTCTATGTATGAGGACATCAGTAGAGCCATACATACGAACAAAACTCACTTTATTGTTGTTATGGGGGACTTCAATGCAAAGCTAGGCATGAGAAGCGATGATGAGTTGAGAGTGGGGCAATTTGGATATGGGCAACGGAACCCCAGGGGACAGAGGCTGGCCGATTTTCCGGAGAAAGAAGGACTCTTTATGATGAAGTCTTTTTTGCAGAAGCCGCCTCACAGGAAATGGACCTGGATGAGTCCCAACGGTTCCACGAGAAATGAGATTGATTTCATCTTGACCAACAAGAAACGAATATTCAATGATGTCTCTGTAATTTACAGGGTGAAAACCGGCAGTGATCACCGAATTCTTAGAGCCACATTGAATATGAACGTTAAACTTGAAAGGTCCCGTTTGATGAAATCTATGCTCCGACCCACTCGCGCTTATATCCAAAACCTCGAGAGCTTTCAACTCGAACTTGCAAATCACTTTGACTGTCTAGAAGTAGATGCATCAGTAGACGAGATCAATAACAGGTTCGTAGAAACTGTCCATACGGTGGGGTCCCAGTTCTTTAAGACCCCCCGTACCAATAGACCTCAGAAACTCTCTGATGACACCATTAACCTCATGGCTGAACGACGTTTTTTGCGACTGCAGTCCCCCGATGATGCTCAGTCACATAGGCAGCTCAATAGAAAGATTTGGAAATCCTTGCGGCACGATATTCGTACCTTTAATACATCTCGTATTAAAGATACGATAGAGCGGAATAAAGGCTCCAAAGTGTTCGCGAGAGATAATTCTATTCCGCATGACGAAGCTGAAGAGGGAAGATGGCAGCATAACGTCAAGTAAAGCGGAAGTGTTAAGGGAAGTCGAAAGGTTCTATGGACGGCTCTACGATTCGGTCACTAAACCTGTTTGCAGTGCGGCCAACGACCCAAGAGTCAATCTGACCTGACGTTATACCGAAAATATTCCGGACATCAGCCTGTATGAGATCAGGATGGCCTTGAAGCAAGTTAAGAACGACAAGGCGCCGGGTGAGGATGGAATCACTTCAGAGCTTCTGAAAGCGGGTGGATCACCGGTACTTGAACTCCTTCGAAAGCTCTTTAATTCCGCCTTGCTTGAAGTTACGACGCCAAAAGCATGGAACGAGGGCGTGGTGGTTCTGTTCTTCAAGAAAGGCGACAACACCTTGCTTAAGAATTGCGAGATAAGCGAGATGGGTCTGTACCCATCTCGCTTTTGAGCCATGTTTATAAGCTATTTTAAAGGGTCATCGCGAACCGTCTCGAACGCAGGTTTGATGACTTCCAGCCTCCCGAACAAGCCGGGTTCCGTAAAGACTACAGTACCATAGACCACATACATACGCTGCGGCAAGTCATACAGAAGATCGAAGAGTATAACTTGCCGCTATGTCTCGCGTTTGTGGACTATGAAAAAGCCTTCGATTCGATCGAAACATGGGCAGTGCTTGAGTCTCTCCAACGATGACGTATTGACTATCGGTACATTGAAGTGTTGAAGTGTTTGTATAAAAACGCCACTATGTCAGTCCGAGTACAAGAACAGAGCTCGACGGCGATTCCCTTAAAAAGAGGCGTAAGACAGGGAGATGTCATCTCTCCAAAACTTGGAACTGCTTTGGAAGATGCCTTCAAGCTTCTGGAATGGAAAGGACTGGGCATCAACATTAACGGCGAATACATCACTCACCTTCGGTTTGCCGATGATATTGTGGTCATGGCAAAGTTGATGGAAGAGCTCAGCACGATGCTCGAAGGCCTCAATCGAGTCTCCCAACGGGTAGGGCTTAAAATGAACATGGACAAAACGAAAATTATGTCGAATATCCATGTCGTGCCTGCCCCAGTTATGGTTGAGAACTCGGCTCTTGAAGTTGTCGACGCGTATGTATACCTAGGACAAATAGTCCAATTAGGTTGGTCCAACTTCGAGAAAGAGGTCAATCGTTGAATTCAACTCGGATGGGCAGCGTTTGGGAAACTTCGCAACGTCTTTTCATCCAACATACCTCAGCGCCTTAAGACGAAAGTCTTCAATCAGTGTGTGTTACCAGTAATGACATATGGAACCGAGATATGGAACGTGGTCCTTCACTATTGGCCTTACAAACAAGCTCAGAGTCGCTCAACGAGCTATGGAGAGGCCACGGACCGGCAAGCGCAGCGTAGCACGTCCACCTAAAAGATGGGCAGACGACTTTGTAAGAACCGCAGGTCGGCGTTGGATGCATGCCGCTTCCAACCGCAGTTCCTGGAGATCAATGAGGGAGGCTTTTGTCTAGCAGTGAACGTCCTATGGCTGATATGTTGATGATGATGAATACATAATTATTAGGTAAGTACATATAACAAAAATGAAGATGATTACGTTACAACAATTATATATGAGCCTCAGTTGCCTAAACTAGACTAAAAAGTTTGTATGATAGGCAGCTGTGCTCCCCCTGCTTAATATCAAGCAGAATAAAATAACAATACATTAATTTTATATAAATAAGACCAATTATTATTATGTATATGT
Organism: Philereme vetulata; assembly: GCA_918857605.2. Classification (NCBI taxonomy): domain Eukaryota; kingdom Metazoa; phylum Arthropoda; class Insecta; order Lepidoptera; family Geometridae; genus Philereme; species Philereme vetulata. The sequence continues at coordinate 7,615,204 of OU975421.1, read as the reverse complement.
ATATATTCAATTAGAAGTACATTAATATAACTTAAAAACAATTGCGCGGAATCATATTTCATTTTGCAATAATAGAAACTAATAAAAAGTAGCCTATGTCTTAATCCCGGTTATAATTTATATGTGTACAAATTTTATTAAAACCAATTCAGCAGGTAAGACATGAAAGCGTACCACATAAATAAATATACAAACTCACTTTCACATTTATAATATTAGTGTGATGATAAGAAATTTTATCTATATGTCTCAGGGTGAGGGCGCAATGCGATGTCATGTAGTAGCTCGATATTGATAACGACAACAGGTAGATGCTTGAAATATTCACAGAATATTTAGTTCTTTAATCACTTTTAAATAAATAATTAAAGTAAAACAATTATTTAAGTGGGGTTCCCATACAACAGTCATGATTTTTGGCCGTTTTTAAAGATAATGGTATAGAACCCTTCGTCCGCGAGTCCGACTTGCACTTGGCCGGTTTTTTCGTTTAACCTGCCATCATTCGTTGCGTGTAACTCGCTAAAACGCAGTACATTGATATAAATTAGATATTTAAACATTTGATATGTATTCCAACGTTGTTTGGAATCGCTCAACGTTTCGTTTCATTATTTAAAAAAGCCTTAACTACACATCGTTATGTCATTTAGGTTAAGTCTAATTAGGCGTAGTCTGTTAGGTAATTGTTATAGTCCGCCTAGCATCAGGTGGACTAGTGGATCGTGCGTTCACCTCATCATCGTCATCTTGCCAGCCACTGGACGTCCACTGCTGAACATAGGCCTCCCCCATAGATATCCAGAGCGACCGATCTTGTGCGACCTGCACCCAACGGCTCCCAGCAACCTTTATCAGGTCGTCTTTCTAACTAGTGGGGAGTCTACTCGTGAACCTTTCTGCCTCAACTGCCGTCAGTTCTTCGAGCTATGTGCCTGCACACTGGCACTTCCGCTTGCTAATCCTGTGTGCTATGACAATGACTTTGGTTCGTCTACGAATCTCCTCAATTCTGAAGGATAATTCTAAGAAATTTTGACCACAAAATAGGTTTTAGAAAAGTTGTCTCGAAGCACTTTGACTGCACTTTGAGGGTTAATTTGTATCTAGGTTGGAAGTTATAACGAAAAATGGTTTATTTTTGACGACCTCCGTTGCGCAGTGGGCGAAAAGCCGGCTGAGACGTAGGAGATAGCCAGTTTGATTCCCGCCGCGGAACAAATGTTTGCATGATCTACAGATATTTGTTCCGGGTCTGGTTGTTTTATTATCTATACTTAATATTATAAAGAGGAAAGATTTGTTTGTTTGTTTGTATTGAATAGGCTCCGAAACTACTGGACCGACTTAAAACTCCTGGGAAGCTACACTATCCCCGGGTGACACAGGCTTTATATCCAACTGCGCAAAAGGAGGGTAATGTTTTTATTGAAAAACTACGCGTGCAAAGCTGCGGATTGGTCAGTTAATATATTATATGTATGTCAACTTAGTTTTTTTCTTATATCTCTGTTCTTTATTTTATCAGATATTTTTAGTCCTAAAATGGCATTTTTCTCTGGCAAAAAAGTAAGTTAATAGAAATAAGACGGATGAAATTGCAGTGCGCAGGACACATCTGTAGATTAGGAAACGATAGGTGGACATATCTGGTGACAGAGTGGATCCCACTGGAAGGGAAATGGAGACAGGGTATACCAAAAAGGAGATGGAGAGATATTTTTACCCAAAGATGTGGACCGGTATCGATGAACACAGCGAGAGAGGGATGTATGGAGAGATTTAGGGGAGGCCTACGCCGTGGAGGCAACTATTGCGGAAGAAATAGATAAGACCAAAATAGTGATAGTATAATTAGTATGTGTAATGTAAATGTTAAGTAAAAATAAGTGATTAAGTAATTTTAAGTAATATGCAGTAGAAATAAAGGCTTTTTTATTTGATTTATTTTCTTATAAGTATGTATTTACAAAATGGGTGGACGACATCATAAAGGTCGCGGGCCGTCAGTGGGTGAGACTAGCGCAGGATCGTGACGTACAAACTTGGGGAGGCCTATACCCAACAATGGGTGAAGTCAGGCTGTGGATGATGACGATGATGATCTATTTACAAAAAAAATATCAGTTATCTGGTTCTCATAGTTTAAGCTCTTCTTAATTTAGGGGTAGTTAGCGCTGTGTGAAGTGTCCAGTTATATTTATAATTATTCATTCACATATCAAGGATTGTATCCACTTAACTATTCTGCAGCTAATTATGCGATAGAATCGCGATTCTGTTGCGATACCGCTGCGATATCGCATGCGTGAGCTAAGTGCGGTGCAACACGCTATAATGGAATCCAATGGAATTATATTGTAACATGGTTAGGGGTAATAAAGTTAAACGAGCATTTTGGTTGAGAACGTACTTACGTACTCAATCATTTTATTGTATTTCTCCTATTTCTCAATGTAATATGCGGGAATGTTCTCAGTGTTTGTGACATGAATGCTTCTGTCATTGGCTATCATATTTTGTTAACATTTAACTAGTAACTAACGTAAATACCTTCCTTTAGGCTCTCTGTTCCAACAGAGTTCGGTATCAAAAGAGGTCGTACTTTTTAAGCTAATAATTTCACAAATTATGGGTAGCCCTCTTCAGCGAGTAAATCATAATACATCGGCGTAGACCGCCTATGTCGTAGAGTGGCTACGGTGTAAAGCTCTACGGCGTAGAAGCTCTACGAAGCTCTACATGGTGCGGCGTAGTCATCCGTGCCGACGCTGCCAACCCTATATACACATTACATAAAGCATTATAACAGTAAGATATACAGGGTATGGATATGAAATTGCATGCCCGTCTGCATTCATCATCATCATCATTTCCACGATCTCTGTACGTTGTGAAGCCGAGTTAGAAGCAGCGTGACCACGGATCAAATTACGGATCCCATTCCTACCACGTTAGGCACGACGGCACTCAGCTCTATATGTAATCGCGCTAATCTAATCAATAATTGTCGTGGTTCAACCCTAGTATATATGGGCCCCAGAGAATCTTTACGCTATAAGTTTAAAGAAATAAATATTATGACGTTCCCTTGTCAATATATCTATGAAAATCTGATGTATGTTCACAAATATATTAATTTGTTTAAGAAAAATAACGATAATTATAATTTTAATACTAGAAATAAAGATAAACTAGCTGTTGCCACTTTTAGACTTCAAAAAGTTAGTAAATCGTTTAAAGGGCAAGTTTGACAAATAATAAATTTGAAAACGTAATTAAACAAAATCTTTATAAAAAAGCCTACTATAAAATATCGGATTATTTAGATGACAGAGAAGCTTGGGATTGAAATTGCTTCAACTCACTCAAAAATCTAACAATTTAGACGTAATTTATTTTCTTTAGTGTTATGTAACTGTACTAAAAGGAACGGATGTACTAAAAGGATCATTAAAAAAACAACTAGCTAACTATTCCTTGCCTTTCTTTCCTTGCTTAGACGCGAAGAAACATACATTATTTGCGTTTCATAGTGACCCTTGTGGTTATAATGAATAAAAAGGTTTTGATTTTGATTTTGGTGTGAGGTCAAAATAAAGACTAACTAAAACTGCCACGTTGGTTCGCTTAAGTATTACTTGAGGCTAGAAAGATGTCTCTAGTGCGAAATACCGGCTATCATTAGACGATTCACAGATAAGAGGAAGATTTAAAAAAAGTCACAGCTTATAATAATCGTTAGAGTTTCACTTCTACGTATTTTAATGTGTTTGTTTGCAAACAAAGAAAAAATTAAATGCGGAAGATTTCTTATAAAAACTGGTTGTTATTTAAAGTAACAGGATATATATATATATAATTTGCTGGAAATTTCACACAGCGCTATCTAGCCCCAAACTAAGCAGAGTTTGTACACACGGCTACACATCAAGCTATACATTTCCAGTATAAGCTGACCTCTCATTCTACGAAAAGTTTTCACAATGCGAGGTCTGCTTATACAGGAAACGTATAGCTTGATGTGTAGCCGTGCTATGGGAACCATGTAACTGATAGAATACTTATATACATTTTTTTTGTAAATACAACATTTGTTCCGCGACGGGAATCAAACCCGCAACCTCCTGCGTCTCAGCCTGCTATTCGCCCACTGCACCACGGAGGTCGTCGTGTATTTGAAAGAGTGATTCAGGATTTGAGGTGAAACGTGGATGGTATATTCATTCTTCTGATTTAATATGTGTTTCGACTACACCATTTAGACAAATCATTATTTTTTCTTATTTATAGGTGAATAACTAGGCTACTAATTTATATACATTAAGCCTCGAGGTTGGGCTCACCATTAACATGTCAAAACTTATGACGAATACCACACAACACAGGTTGGAGGTAAGTTGTGGGGGGATTGCATACGTCAGTGAGTACTTATACCTAGGCCAAATAGTATCCTTCCAGAGCAGGCAAGATGCTGAAGTTACAAAACGCACAGATAACGCCTGGAAGGGCTATTGGGCCATGAAAAACATGATGAAGGTTAACCTTCCACTCACATTCAAACGTAAGCAGTAAAGCATTCAAACGTTCAGTACAATCTTGGAGTCTTCAAGTCCAGAGTGAATAGGTTCTTTCTAGGCAAGCGTGCTCCATCTTCGATCACATCTTCACTTACCATCAGGTGAGGTAGTGGTCAAGCGCTTGGCTATCATCAATAAAAAAAAGCTCATGGACGCGTGCATTCTCCCCATCCTTACCTATGGCGCTCAAAACTGGTCTCTAACAGATCAACAAAAGTCCAAACTCGGGGTTTGTCAGCGAGCCATAGAGCGCAGTATCCTAGGAGTCAATTTAACAGACCGCATTAGAAACAGTGAACTGCGCTCTCAAACACAAATCGTGGACGTCGGGCACCAAGTAGGCAAGTTAAAGTGGGACTGGACGGGTCATCTCTGCCGCATATCGGAGGAGTTATGGTCAAAATCCACCACCAAGTGGATCCCGAAAGACAGAAAACGATCACGTGGCAGACCACGACGCCGATGGAAAGACGAACTCGACTCCTGTATGGAAGACTGGACTACACACGCGCATGATAGAGTGGAGTGGAAGGAAGGAAGGGAGGCCTTTGCCCTGCAGTGTGACAGTACAGGCTCCAAATAATAATAAAGTGAGAAAGTTCAGAGTGGAAAAAGTGGTAGTGGGCAGGGCATGTCTGTTAGGGCAGAAAAGTGACTAAGTGAAAACCACGTATTGGAAAACACTGCGGGAGCCGTTGGATGGTGGCCGTATAAGGATGATCACACTAAAAATGAATGAGAGAGACTTATGTTCTAAATAAAAAACGGACACTGAGGCTTCCGTAAAAATATTTTATTTATATGATACTAGCTTCCGCCCACGGCTTTGCACGCATGGTTTGTCAATAAAAAAACGCTAATGTGGTAATCCTGATTATAATCTACGTAAACACCAAATTTCATCAAAATTGGTGCAGCTGTTACGACGTGATTGAGTAACAACAAACAAACAAACGAATAAATAAACAAACATGTTTGTTTATTTGGATGCATCCAAACTTTCGCATTTATAATATTAGTGCGATGGTAACTACTAATTAACGATTTTCAGACTTTTTCCTTGCTGGTGCTGTGAGACCATACTTCTTGCCAAATTTAATAATTCTAGGTAGGGTTTGATTTATTTGCGAGCAAAACATTCGGCAAAAGTGACCGTAACTTTTGATTGCGTTGACTTGATTTTTTCACAGCTCTAAGGGACCGTTGACCTTTGTTCTTGATATTAATTTCAACTTGATACCTCCACGCGTTCCTGAAAAAAAGGAGCATTTTCTACCGACTTGATTTTTTTGTATATTTGGTGCATCCAAAAAAAAACAGCTGAATTTCTGCCAATTGTTTATCGATTTTGATGATATTTTTTTTATTCTAGATTATAGTGTACCTACTTCCACGATTGTCCTATATAATTTTGGTGAGAATGTGATGATGGACAAGCTTGTCGACTTAGCTGATCGTGATCTTTAAAGATACTTTACAGATGTCCTTAAGGACAAACAGCCGTATTGCGTGTATTGTAATTTAGACATTTTGTTGGGAATTACAGGCAATAGCCGCTTCTTTGTTATCGCGGCATAGCCATTTAGGTCCTGACCCGTTGATCAGACTATGGGCTTTGTAGAAGACCATGGTCTGATCAACTGACAATCCCTGTACTGTTGGTATCAGTAAGTACGAGTTACGTGCGTAAAAAATACCGATTGAAACTACGACTTAAAAACAACTTGAAACATCTCTACCAAGAATTCCTTTTACAAAAACTCATTTGAATAATATCTAGTGTTAGAATGTTGATGTGTTTAGTAGCCACCACACATTCAGGGTTCATGGTTGGCTGGTCGTAGATGCTCGAAGGCAGTATGTTTGCGTCGCACCGGCAATCATTTCCTGTCGGCGTAAGTTATGACATGTTGGATTTTGGATTTTTTTGTTTTATGAAAGTGTGGCGCTTTTTTATCAAAAATCTAGTAGATTTTTAGTTTAGGGTAATGTAAACTTTACTATTGAGTACATAATTTAATATTTGTAAAGTTTTCGTTTGCTTATGAGAATTAATAAGTTTTTTTCTTGAAAAATTACTTTTTAAAAACAAACTTTTATAAAATTCATAATCGGAACCGCAAACAGATACAAATGAGCCCAAACACTAGTAGCCTACTATAATCCATTCAGAAGTTCCATTGTCTAGCATCTACCTCCATGGTACTATATTTTTCATTGTTACCGAAGTTGCATATGTATTCCAAATTTCAGTTCAATCGGTAAAGGGAGAGAGGTTTAAATTCAGTTGCAAGATTCCACCCGGACAAACACACATACATTGCGAGTTAATAAAAAGCTTGTAAAATACTGTGATGATGATAGATATCTGACTTTTGACAATTTTGTAAAGATTATATTGATATTTAAAAGACGACAGTAACGATGTTCTATCAGAGGTGGGTGTCTGGATATTGTTTGTTTTCGACTTAATAATGTAAATACTATGACGAGCTATTGCTTTTTTGTGACGAAATACGGTCAAAGTAATCGATGAAAATGTCGAGACTTCCACCCTAGAAGGCAAGAAAAAATTTCTCTTTTAAACTAGAAACTCAGCGCGAAAACTTAATTTTATGAGAAAAACTTAATCGCTTACTCTTACAACTAAAGTAACTCTACTTCATTAAGACGTAGTTTAAAATCTAATCTAGGCGGCACGGAGGCAATCTGGCTGAGGATAACTTAATCCAGTAGTAATGTCAACTCAGTTTTGTGGTGAATTGAATTGGAATGTCTATGTGAACGTTAACGTAGGAAATAGTTGGCAACTTGCTAGTTTCTCTCTTAGGTCTCAAAGGATAGATGTTGGTTCAGTGCAAGTTGATAGATATTTACTACCTATTAATGAAATAAATTATTTACTTAACTCTTTAAAAATACATATAAACAGTTGAATCATGTAAATATTGCAAACGATAGCTCAACTGCAGCACTGGCTGCATTGCTCCGCTGAATGGCACTTATACGTTGATTCTGATATCCGCCAGTTCTAACCACTAGGCATCTATTTACGTCATTATTTGCGAGTCTCCTCAATTGGCACCCACTTACGCTTACAACGTTATTTGACCACCGGGCAGGGTGGTCATCGTGCATCCCTCGGCCACCATTCCGTGATAGATATCCTCAAACGCCTGGCCTCCCTTTTAGCCATGCCTTTTTTCCTATGCGGCGGAACTTTTCAACCTGAACCCACCATCTCCTTTCTATCAACGGACAACCAGACGCTCTGCGGTGCGCCACCGCTATATGGTAGAAATACCTCTCATTCGCAAAAAGCGGTTCTCTTCGACCTTTATTATGCGCACCGCCAAAGAGTGGAACGACTTGCCAGAGTCTGTGTTTCCTGATAGCTACAGCCTGAGTATCTTTAAGTCGCGAGTGAATAGGTTTCTTCTAGGCAGGCGTGTACCATCGTAGACTGCATCATCGCTTACCATCAGGCGAGATCGTGATCAAACGCAAGCCTATAGTATATAAAAAAAAGGCCAGTATTTTGTAATTTATATATTTCAGTGAACTTTTTACATGTAACTAAAACAACATGTTACAAACTGTAAAATACATTACTAACATTCTGTGTCGCAGTTTTCAGTGCCCGTACATAGAACTAAATGATCCGAAATGTCCAGTCCATCTCCTCTTCTTCAACCTTGCGATTCGCATATCCGTCCATAACTATTTCGCGACAAACTTTGCTATTAGGTATGTGATCCAAGAGTCTCTTATCTTAAGCATTTATTGCTTTGGTTATGTCTTGGAACCCTAAGTGAGAATAGGTAGGACTCATTGGTTAAACACCCTGATCTTAAGATATTGACGGATTTTTGAGGCGGCTCCTTCCCAGTTGGATTCGTCTCGAGATCGCGGAAAATGAGTATGATATTGTGGTCTGTTATTATTATGTTGAATTAATTAGCATAAATTTGTTAAAAACCTCGGTGTAGTCTTATATCGAGTAAGAGTTTACTAAATTAAATGAAATCAATTTGTTTATTTGCAACTACAGAACGCAACAAGTTTAGGTATAGAAACACATAATTTATAAAGAGGAGTAATTCAAAGCTTGCTTGACCACAGAGTTCAGAAACAATGAAGTCATAGAATATCAGTCACGGCAACTATTAATTCCGAAATCAGGCTAAATGTCCTCTAATGAGCCGACCGACTCATTTGTAAGCGTCTCATTGATCTATTGCCCATCTGACCTGATTACTGGGTATGATATTACGCGTGAAAGAACATCGCCAGTGATGGACTTAGGGAAACGATAATTTGCCTGCGTCTGAGACACACCAAAAGGACGCGTTATGTGTCCCATAAATCTTCCATTGTTATAATAATTCCACACGTCAAAGCCAAATTTTTATTGATTGCTGCCACAGAGATCTCTTTGAAACGTCTTAAGTTAAGTCAATGTAAGTGACGGATAAATAGGCGCACAATTTCAGATTGGAAAGAACCAGTAAACGCATATACATTTTTTTTGGCAAACAAAGCATGCATTTTAATGTTTGACGCTCCGTCTCGTTCATGTCAATAAAGTTCGCCTATGTATTATTATGGTCTTGGCGGGAGACTTGGCTACACGTGTTGATGACAAATGGAGCAGGGCAGTGACTGAATAGTGGCCGAGGAGCGGGTATAGAAGGTAGAACGTCCGGCAGCGACATGGGTGGACGACATCGTAAAGGTCGCGGGCCGTCAGTGGGTGAGACTAGCGCAGTATCGTGGTGGATGGCACACACTTGCGGAGGCCTATACCCAATATCAATGGATGAAGTCAGGTTTTGGATGATGTTGATGTATTATTCTATTAGCGCAATAACGAATTTTCTATCTATTTTTTAAGTTACTTCCTCAGTCCAGCACTGCATATGGGAAGGTAATTAGGAATCTGAACAAACATTTTTTCTTGGCTAATGTCCAAGCTGACAGTCCTAACGACTGTCCACTGCGATGTGTTTCCTTAACTTTAGTCTTCATCACGTAGGCGTGCGGGATTTTTTTATTGTTGTATTTTTTTAGCTTGGAAATGTTACTCGAAAAGCATTATTTAAACTTAAATTTAACTTGAGGTCAGTCAAGAGTTTTATTGGCTTTTTGCCGAGCCAAGACAGAGGTGTATGTTTCGGCTCATCAAATGTTAATGGATGGACAGACTGCGTAGGCTTAGTAGTTGGGTCCCGATTGCACACATTTAATATGAAACCCAAAGAATGAGGAGTTAGAGAGGTTTTTAGGTTAATCTCGCCTTAGGCCCCTGTTTTTGTCTCTTGCATGTCTTTTGTCATCTTGTGATCTTGTATACAAGAAAGATAACAAAAAATGTAACGAAACCTACCAACTTAATGGCGGTTAAATTGACCTTGAAAGATAAATGTAGGACATGCCTTATTCTCTCAAGGTAACTTTATCCTTGTATCATGTTGTGAATGTACGCAGGTACTGTAGACGTTTCTGATTTTTAGTTTTATAGACTTAGTTTTTAGGTATCGTACTCTATATAAAGGTCGCAGGTAGAATTGCCTACGAAAAAGCCTACTATAAAATATCGGATTATTTAGATGATAAAGAAGCTTGGGATTAAAATTGCTCCAACTCGTTCAAATGTCACAAATTAGACGTAATTTATTTTCTGTGTTGTTATGTATTCCAAAGGATCATTACAAAATAACATCCAGCCTTTGTTTCTTGCCTTTCTTTCCTGGCTTAGTCGCAAAGGCACAGGCACCATGGGGTTCCAGAGAAATTTCCTCCCGTGAACACTTCGCTTGTGGAATGGTCTCCCTGCCGAGGTTTCCCTAGAGACTACAGTATGGGGTTCTTCGAATGGGGCTTTTTGAAAATTTTAAAGGGTCTGCAATGCGCGATTAAAACTTTACAAACGGTATTACAACGGTGTTACAAACGTTCATAGGCTACGGTAACTGCTTACCATCAGGTGGGCCGTATGCTTGATTTCCTAACTTAGTGGTATAAAAAAAGCAGTAAAATTGACGTTTCAAACTGATCCTTGTGATTTTAATGAATAAAATATTTTGACTTTGATTGACTGCCTTCATGAAAAAATATTATATATATTTTGTGTGTCAAAATTATTTTGTGTTTAAATCAATATATCTAATTTTATTTTGAAACAAAAACATGGTACAACAGTATAGAACACGATAGTTTTGCAGAAGTTATGAACTGTGTTAGTTATAATTCATAACAGTCCTATTATCTGATTCTACAGCATTTGTTTAGCAATTTAAAATCTAAAATAAATTTAATTTGGGTTTGAAGCTGGCTTGTATTTTGATTTCATATCTATAATTATTATCTTTCATGTAACAATTGAAAATTTGAAACAATTTTACATAATCGAGGGTCATTGAAAAATACCCACCAGATATCTGCTCCTAAAACTTGCCACGTACTTGACTTACTTCTCCAACTTTCTAAAAGGTTCCACGAGTTAATATGAAAATACTGAAAATATTTAGAAGAATATTTAAAGCGCCCTCAACCAATCTTGAGACTCGTAAGACGGGTCGCGTCTTGTATTATTTATGCATTTTATCAAGCCCAAGGCTACGGAACAGGCGGGATAGCTTCAAACATGTCTGAGAATACCGTAAAGTTATTTTTTTTGTAAGAACGTGTTTAGTCCGACAAATAAGGCATTATTTTACCACACGTATACAGGAAAAACGCTGAGATTAGGAGATTAGAAATAAGTGAAAATCATAAAATTTAAAAACAGCGCAGTACTGACCTCGCAACGTATGTTCACAAGTTTCAAATATACCACAACATCATTTTACATTATACATGTACTGTACCTTTTACATACGAAAACTACACCGTACGTAATTTTACGTATTTTTTTTACTATAAGTCCCTTTTTAGGGTTCCGTACCCAAAGGTTCAAACGGAACCTTATTACTAAGACTTCGCTGTCTGTCTGTCTTTTTCATTTCATTTCATTTATTTACCACTGTAGGTACATTAAAGAACACTAACAGCCAGTTGTTGGTTCGCCAATCAAATCGCAAATCAATTGACATAGTGTTTAACTTAACACTTTTGTTAAATCAAATCGAGTTTCTGGAAGGTTGATTAATGAATAATTAGCATAACAAAGGATCATCGTTTGATTGTCAAACTAGTGTTATTTTTATAGGGTGACACCACCTAAAATATTATTCAACATTCAATCATTCATTCCTTTACGTCATGAATTTGCTTATGTCAATGTCTACAGGTTTGAGATTTTTGTTGAAAATCAAACGTACAGTTTGAATGTGTGGAAATTATATTTATTTTGGTCGTTTTTACATCTAAAAAATAAATATGGCCTAAAAGTATGCAATTAGATACTATTATACTCGTTGCAATCCTATAGATAGGCATGGAAAACGTCGTTTAAGTACACCAAAACATCTTATAATTGTGCCTATTTCTTGTACTTATTTGTGATGTAAAAAGTTCTCTTACCTTGGAATCTCTTGTAACCAGACGATGGATGGCGTACTCATCGCCAAAACACCTCAACAATTGCAAATATCACTGATCTCATGGATCAACGCCTTAGAAACAGCTAGTCTTAGAGTGAGCAGAATGAAGACTGAACACATGGAGTGCTGTTTTAGTAAGGATAACTGCACAGAGAGGACTTCAACAGTTTACTATCACGATGAAACATCTGTACCAAAAGTCGATCACTTTAAATACCTTTAGATCAGTGGTAACATACTACAGAAGTGGAGGCAAACGTAAACCGCAGAAGCATTGCCTGGCAGAAGTGGCGATCCTTCAGCGCTCTACTTTGTGACCTTTGTGTTTTGTGAGTCTGCTTTGAGATTGCTCCTATACTATCTGTAAGCTGTTGACATATCTGAAAGCCGACTGAGGTGGTATGGTCACGTCATGAGAATACCTGAAGAATATGTGGTTAAAACAGCACTGTGTCTTCAAGAACACAAAAGAAGTTGAGGACGTCCCCCATCGGCATGGTGGATCAGCATGACCAGACTCATGAAAAAGAAACTACCTGACCTGACAACCCACAACAGACTAACCTGGCGCCGAAAATTAGGGGAGTAGACCCCACTTAATGTGGGAACATACAAAGAAGAAGATTTGTGATGTAAAAAGTCAATAAAAACGCTTGTAATTATGTCCATGATTTTTAATTTTGCGCCACAGATTGTCTACACGTGCAGGTTAAAACAATCCTATTCTGTTCTGGTATATTAATAATTCTGCTTGTGGTAACCACAGTCTGGAGCATTTTAATACATTGGGGCCTTACTTGACCAATATCTGCAGACACTACTTATTATTCGACAAGTTGTAGATTTATGTATACCCAAGCAATAAGCTACATTAATTTGTAATGCTCTAGTGGCGTAAAAACTTTGTCAATAGTAGTTGTTGTAGGGCGCTGATCGAGCTACTCCGCAATGTAGGTAAATGAATTATATAGAGTCCCCAATCAAGGCATTTCATGTAATCACAGGCTTTGAAACTCTATAGCGCATCTTGAATTATTCCTCAGTGAATTCCTCAGATGGTTCCACTCTTGTCCTCATCACTCTTGTCTGTTGTGGTCATCCTCATCATTGTTACTGGTTAAATTCGATAGAGACATCCTAAAAATAAATAATTTAAAGGTTAGGTTATGTAGCCAGTTAACAATAGTTTTTTAAGAGATAACACTTCCACAATTATATAGAATCATAATATTGTTACTTTTGGATTACACACCTGATTTATTTGTAGAGTAAAACCACTACATTCACTCGAAAGTAACCAAATTATTTTTGCTAATTAGAGCTTACGCTAATTAGAATTATTAATTTGACTATCGATTTGACAACCGATTAACGGACAAAAAACGGCTAATCAGCGTTCTTGCAACCCATTTTCACGTTTGACAAGAGATTTTGTTTGACTGATTTGACAACCTGTTTAACTAATCTCTAATTAAAATCAAATGAGGTAAAATGCGTTCCAGCAACCCAATTTGCACTTGACAAGAGGTTTGACCAATGGTCAACTGATTTTCGAGTTAATAATCCTTCCAACAACCGGGCGCAAGTTACGTCATATTCTGAATATATCAGTAAATTAATATTACAGTAGCTCAAACATACAGTTAACGGGACTAATTCAGTTATTCAACTTTTTGAATGTCAACTTAAAACAATAAAAATAAAACAAAAATAATTTTAACTAATAATATGATCATTACATATTTGGCATAAACATATTTTAATGTTCACCTCTGGGATTATGAAACTAGGAGATAGGTATTGAAGGGCTGAGCTAGAAATCTAATATCTAATTTCGTAGCTACAGCCCGCCTGTAAACAGGCGGACGTGTGAGAGACGCTATCTGAAATGAGTGTCTGAACACTTGAGCGGAAATAAAACGCAGCTTCCTAGCGTTTAGTTAGGTTTGTGTACGGAAAGGGGCGAGATTACTCTGGATTGCCATTTCCTTGTTCGCTATTTTATGAGGAATTCTGTGGCGGCGTAGTTGGCGTCCAACGAGCACTGTAGCTTCAACCAGCTGTAATCAAATGAAATGGTTTTCGATATTTGGTTAAATGCATGCTGGCTGGTGGGACGTGGCGAGTGATCGTGAGATACGGAGGAACATGGCCTTTGCATAGCAGTGGGAAAGTATAGGTTAAGAAAAAACATGCATGTTTTAATTCCCCCTCCTAGATTGGAATACCACCTGATAAAGGTGGCTGGGAGCCGCTGGGTGCAGGCCGCATAAGATCGGTCGCTCTGCAAATCTGTGGGGAGGCCTATGTGTAGCAGTGGACGTCCTGTGGCTGACATGATAATGAACCTTTTGAGTCTAAAAGATTGAACCCGATTGAACCCTATCTAAGATAAAGGTTGCTCTCACGGAATAGGATACAACTGAAATAGCATTAGCATTGATAAGATATTTTTTCCATTACAATTTTCTTTTCATATCGTCCCCTCTGATACCATTAAAAGAAACATCGAAAAACAAAAGCAAATATACAAAATCATAATAAAATGAAGTGCGAACCCACGTCCAAATGAAAACGGTCGCATTTTGTAAATATAATCTAATTTGAACCTTATTGCTTGGAAATAACGGCTACGCAACTTAGTTATTATGTTCGTATTGCAAAGGCCTCGGGCATAATGACGTAGCAAATTACAATCTAGTAGAGTAACTTTCGGCGGCGTTCTTTACTTCAAATGTAGAGCAGCAGCTCATATTTTTGTTTGTGTACTTTGAAGTTGGAAAAAAGTTCTTTGCAAGAAATTATATCGGCAACATCGATATCGGTATTCATGTTCCGAACATGAATACTGATATCTATGATCAAGTAATTTAGCTGCATAATCTGTAACCTTAAACAATTATGTTGCATTTAGATTCAAAGTCAAACTCTTTTCTACATTTTAGATATGTTTTGAGTTAGCACAAAATCCGTAATAACCATACTTAAGTATATGCGTGATACTAAGTTTCTTCCTAGAATATTTTTTTATTGAAAAAGTTTTCGCTCCTTTTTAGGTTACTATTGATAATCCGAATCATCATCATCATCATCATCCACAGCCTGACTTCACCCATTGTTGGGTATAGGCCTCCCCAAGTTTGTGCCATCCAACACGATCCTGCGCTAGTCTCACTCACTGGCGGCCCACGACCTTTACGATGTCCACCCATCTCACTGCTGGTCGTCCTACCCTTCTATACCCGCTCCTCGGCCACCATTCAGTCACTGTCCTGCTCCATCTGTTATCGCCAAGAGTACCGCCCAAGACCATTTGAGTTCCATAACTCGAACCCAACGTCATGAACCTTCGTTCGTCTACGGATCTCGACGTTTGGAACTCGATCTAACAGTCTGATGCCGAGTGTGGTACGCTCCATGGCACTCTGTGCAACTCTTAACCTGTACACAGCCTCCTGCGTAAGCGTCCATGTCTCGGCACTGTAGGTCATGGTGGGCAGAACACATTGGTTGAATAAGCGGGTCTTCAAACGCTGTAGTGTTTTACACTATAATCTGAATCACCATCTAAAAATTCTGTTTCTACCTTTCAATTTTGTGTTAACCGCATTTCCATAAAGTTTTCACACTGCATACAATTTTACACTGCCTCTGGCATACAGATTTCGATTTCTCTTTCAAATTAAAAGGGGACTAGGCGATCCCAGAAGGCTCTACGAATTTGGCCGCGATGTATAGCCATGTTCGTGTAAATGCAAACTGGTTATAGGATTAGTTGTGTTTATTTATTTTTATTTATTGAAGAACAACAAACAACTACATTAAACTGTTTAAAAACAATCCATGTATGTACATTCTGGGAATGTAAAAGTTATTGATAATGTAGCCCATAACGTTATCCACATATTAAAACAAATACTTGTTACAAATAAAGAGCAGTTAAAGAGTCTAAAAGTACAACGACAAGTGTCGAAGTCTTTCATATTTACAAGAGTAAGTAAAAATAAAGACCTACTTATGTACTAGAACATAGGGATACAATCTGAAACTATGCAACTAAAGTGGGTAACTAAGATGAATACAGGACAGAATTAGCACTAAAAAGGATAATATTAACTAAATTTTTAAATTTATAGATATTACAAGCAAAAATATCTATATCTACAAAGTATATGCTATACGACTTAACCATACGACGAATAGGGACACGAAGCTCCTAGTTAGTGCGGCAGGAGCAAAGCGCTTTAAATACTGATCGAATGAATCGTTTTATAATACTACATCGAATCATCTATTCTTCTTCTATTGTGACACTGGTAAGCTAAACTATTTCAGAGTAGTATTTTGCCACTTCAATAGCGTTGTGTGTGGCTTTCTTGAAGTCATCCCTAGTGCAGGTGAGGGCACAAGGGACATGAGAGCAGATGAGACATGAGATTCATCTATTTACTAGTGTTTCTGTGAAAACAGTAGACCAGACCCAAGTCCAAAAAGTAATTTGCGCAACAATATTAACAAAGAAAGTCCAATTTTAAATCGAATTCCAGGTGCTTGAACTTTCCAATAGGTTTACCTATGTAGACTTTTGAGGAAAATATTGGCGTAAGTTTTAGCGATTACTCGTGTTTCCTTGTTCCTAGGAGGTCTAATCTATTGTCTACGGGTTCGTTTTGTGAAGGCGGAAGGAGCTGCGTAGTCTCCTTAGTATAGGTAGGTATACATTTTCAAAAATTTAAATCCGTCCATATATAATTTTACAGAATTTTTCCTCCTTTTCCTTCCTCCACTTCCCCCTTTTGGAAAATTTTCACAACATCTTGTGTAAAATGAAGTCCTTAGAGTGCCTCTCAAATTTGATTAAAATCCATCGATAAATAACGCTACAGCCAACTTCTCCCCTTATCTCCCAATCAAAAATCGCGATCGACTAAAAATTTACATAAATCAAGGAACTAAGTGTTTTTTTAATATAAAGCTAATTTAACTGCGGTGTTTTTTAGCTATGTCAGATTTTAACGCCCGGCGCAAAATGAGAGTGTTGAACATCCGTCTCCATCATGAGATTACCTCCATAGTACCATATTTAATTGACTTTCTTTATTGACAATCTTCTTGGCGCAGTGGGCGAATGATCAGCTGAGACGCAAGAGGTTCATTCCCCGTTCGGAACAAATGTTTGCATGATCTACAGATATTTGATTGGAGCCTGGATGTTTTTTTATATATTATAAGTATGTAATAACAAAAAAAAGTATATACCTAGTCAGGTCATAAATTCTGTCACATGTTTAATATAAAATAATTGAAACAAGTTTATTCATTATGTAACAATTTATATACCAAAATGCACTTGACAAAACATAGATTCTTATGACATCAAAGTTTATTCAAAATGACCTCCGTGATTTTGAATACAGGCCTTCAATCTGCGCGGCTAGTCGTCTATCGCAGCACGAACGAGGTCCATGACAATATCGGCGGCTGCCTTAATCAAGGATGTCTTGAGTGACTCCAAATTGGGATGAGACTTTGAGCACGCCTTTTCCTCCAAGTGTTGCCATATCTTGTAATCTAACGGATTCAAATCTGGACTGGAGGAGGGCCAGTCTTCGTGCCGGATGAAGTCGATTTCACGCGCCGCCAGCCAGTCTTGTGTGCTCTTCGCTCTATGAGCTGGCGCCGAATCTTGTTGGAATACCCAGTGCCTGTTATTGAACATGGTATGAGAAACAGGTTCCACAAGGTTCGTCAGGACTGTATTTTGATACACAACTGCATTCGTTTTTACACCTTTCTCACAAAAATGTACCTCTGTTAAGCCCCAATAAGAAACTTCCAACCATACCATGAGCGAGGATGGAAAATGACCTCGTTGGACACGCGGAATACGGTTGCTCGCTTCTACACTACTGTGTGCGTACACCTTATCATTTTGTTTGTTGTAGCTCTCTTCTACGGTAAAAAATTTTTCATCCAAAAAAGAATTTCCCGATATTTTTATCCCGCGTACCGCTTCAACAAAGCGCGGCATCTCTTCAGTCTCAGGTCCATTAGACCAGCATTCAAACGATGTCCTGTTTTTTTTCGATATGCCCGAAGCCCTAAGTCTTCATTTAACACCCTTTTCACCGTGGTTCTGCTTAACCCCATCTGAAGGGCCAACAGTTTCTGCTTACGTTTGGGATTTCTTTGAATTCGCACCTTCACAGCTTTTATCACTGCTGGAATCCTAACAGACTGAGGGCGACCACTTCTTGACCTGTCATCTACACTAGAGTCTTCATTGTATCGTTTGATGGTGCGATAAAAGAATCTTTTGGTTATATTCAAATTTTTCAGTATGTCAAAAATTTGAATTGGCGCGTAACCGCAACGATGCAACGCAATAACTGCAACGCGGTCTTCTTTAAGCGTCCACTCCATATTTAAAAATGAGTAAAATTCTAAACAGTATACATTTTTATTTGTATGAACAATTCGAAATTCGAATTCTATAAACTTTTTTGTGGCCATCATTCTAAAAGAAAAGTTTTTATTGTGGCACAATACTTATGACCTGACTAGGTAAGTATTCTCTCAGTTAGCTGGTTCCCGTAGTATAAACTTTCCTTAGTTTGGGGCTAGATTGCGCTGTGTGAAATATCCAGCAATATTTATTTGTTCATTTATATTTCACTGAAGTAACATAATATGTGTTCTAAATTCCAATATCAATTCAGTTGCAAGATTTGACCGAAACTAAGAAACATTGCAAGTTAAATAAATGTATCTAAAAATTAGGGTGCAGATTTTGATTTGACACATATACAACAGTCTGTTTTAAATTTGAATATATAGATATATTTACGAATAATAGATAATATTAGAAAGAAAAACAGAAAAAATATTCCTAAAATTATTTACAATAAAAATACAGAAGAAACAGTGGAATCATACAAAGACCGTTGCAAACGATCGATAGCTCAACTGCTACAGATCACTACCAGGCGGAAGTGTCCCCAAGACACTGGCTGCATTGCCCCGCTGAATTGTAATGCTTATGCGTTGACCCAGCAGCCAGCTCTTGGATCACACGACGCTTCGAGCAGACGCCAAAACGCGATGGGCCTCGGTACCCCATGGACCCAGCACCTTGATCTCAAATTGCTCAAATACGTAGGCTCTGTCGAGACTTCCATATTTGCGCCGCTTGAGATCTTCGGCTGAATTTGCCACCGCACTGGCCCACAAGTAATTAAATTTAGTCAATTAGTATTTAAGTTGGGTACAGACCGCACACATCGGTCTCTCTGGAAATCTATGCGGATACTGTGTTGTCTTGTTTTTGTGAAATAGTACTGTTTTGTGTAGTGTGTAAAATTTACGTTTATTATCGACGAATGTATAGTACCTGCCTAGACAAACCTTTCACGGTTTTTAGAGTATAATATAAAGTTAGAATCAAAGTAACAATCTTTTATTCATTAAAATCACAAGGATCAGTTTAAAACGTCATTTTTACTGCCTGTTCCTTCGTGACCAAGCCAGGAAAGAAAGGCAAGAAACAAGGCTGGTTGTTTTTTAATGATCCTTTTAGAATACATTACAATACAGAAAATAAATTACGTCTAAATTATAACATTTTGAACGAGTTGGAGCAATTTCAATCCCAAGCTTCTCTATCATCTAAATAATCCGATATTTTATAGTAGGCTTTTTTATAAAGATTTTGTTTAATTGCGTTTTTAAATTTGTTAATTGTCAATTTTTGTACATCACTTGGTTATACACAATTTGTTATAAAAGCGAACACCTTGCCTTTTAAACGATTTACTAACTTTATGGAGTCTACAAGGGTCAACAGCGAGTTTAACTTTATTTTTAGTATTAAAATTATGATTATCGCTATTTTTCCTAAACAAATTAATATTTTTGTGAACATACATCAGATTTTCATAGATGTATTGACAAGGGAATATCATGATATTTATTTCTTTAAACTTATTGCGCAATGATTCTCTGGGGCCCATATTATAAATAGCACGAACAGCCCTCTTCTGCAGCACAAAAACGGTATTTATATCTGCAGCACTCCCCCACAGCAGTATACCGTATGACATAATGCTGTGGAAGTAGCTGAAGTAAACTAGTCTAGCTGTGTCTACTGTTTTTTGACTGCGTATGCCGCAGAACTAAGTCTCTTCGACAACTTATCAATGTGAGGACCCCATTAAAGCTCATTATCTAGTATTATACCTAAGAATACGGTGGTGTCCACAAGAGCCTACTCCTCGTCTTTGATTTTTATATCTGCTTTAACTTGTGTATCATTAGGTAATCTGATACGCTTTGTTTTCTTTTCTTTTAGAAGTAGATTGTTTACATTGAACCATTTTACGACCTTAGAGATTGCATTGTTTACATCGTCAAAATTGGTTTGTCGTCGCTTTAATTTAAATAATAATGACGTGTCATCTGCAAACAATACAACCTCATGATCGTCCCTTACAAGATGGGGAAGATCATTAATATATACTAAAAACAAAAACGGTCCCAAAATTGATCCCTCTGGTACACCCAATTTAACCAGAGACCCCGAAGAACGCTTCCCATTTACGTCAACTTTTTACACTCTGCCACTTAAATAAGAAGTGAAAAAGTCTAGAGCAACGTTCCCAATGCCATAATGGTGTAGTTTCCTGATCAATGTGTCATGGTCTACGCAATCAAATGCCTTGGACAAGTCACTAAAACTGACTTCTCCCAGGCATAAAATACGTGCGATATTAACTCTAAGTAATATACTAAGGTAAGGTTATATTTACTACAATGTAAGTACCATTGTAATAAATAAAAATAGCCTATGTTGAGAAGTGGACATCCTGTAGCTGATATGATAATGATTACAAGTCGTTTATACATTTTTGTGCTACTAGAATGAATAAGCTTTTATGTAGGCTCTGGCCACGTGGTTCGATCCAACAGACTTTCAAACATGTCAGTTTACTCACAAAGTTTCCCCTAATTGTTCGAGAACACGTAGAACTCTGAAAAAACAATTAACTACTTAGCCAGAAAAGCACATTAGTCGCCCATCACAATAAAACTCACATTTATTTTTCTTGCCAAAGTAAGCAAGCGTATCTTTGATTATGAATACACTAGATAACGGGTTTCAAATAAGATTATTGCGAAATGCTGTCCGATGACCTCTTCGACGAGGTGGGCGTTCGAGTATTCGCCACGGAACAAATGTTTGCATGATCTGCAAATATTTGTGTCACGGCGGGAAATAAACTCTGTAATCTCTTGCGTCTCGTCGAATTTTCAACGACCTCGCATACCATTAAACAATTGAAAAAGTAAAACGTGATATAATTTTAACTTATCAGTATTGTACTGTACACCATTTTCGATGAATAAATCATTAATTCACTCACTCGCCACAAAGGGCTTCGAAATCTATAATTTTAACTTATCAGTATTGTACTGTACACCCTTTTCGACGAATAAATCATTAATTCACTCACTCACCACAAAGGACGTCGAAATATATAATTTTAACTTATCAGTATTGTACCTACTGTACACCCTTTTCGACGAATAAATCATTCATTCAATCACTCACTACAAAGGACGTCGAAATCTATAATTTTAACTTATCAGTATTGTACTGTACACCTTTTTCGACGAATAAATCATTCATTCACTCACTCATCACAAAGGACGTCGATCTATAATTTTATCACACGCTTTGTGTGGCGTTATTTATCAGTGCCATAATATTCCAACACGTTATCTAATTGTATTCTTGATCAAAGAAATGTAATTAGTGATAGAAAAATATTGTGATCAACAACGTCTGGCTTTCCACGCCCGATGAAAGAATTACTTATAATAATATTACTTGGCTTCTGACTAGATAGGCTAGTGAGGTTAAATATAAACTAATTTGAAAATAATATCTTGTTATTAGATTCATAATGAGTAGATTTATATAGCTATCACTGGATTTTCGATAGTCAATCTTGGGTAAAAAGAGGTTTTGTTAAAAATCTGAATTAGTTTTTGCCTAGCGGTTACGTTCTTCAGGCAGCTAATCTGTTTATTCATATTTTTTGTAGTTGTGGTACTGTGCAGGCTACAGAACATAAAAAACAATAGAACTAGCATGATGACTTTTTACTAAGAAAACCAGTGTAGCTAAACTCACACATGTAAAAAATAGCACACTTAGAAATATAAGTTATAATTGGTTGAAAGAGAACGTTCAAAGAGGCCTAAAACCATAAAACCAATTTAACGGATATAAAACCTTAGCTACTATGGAACATGGTTTAAAATTCAATAAAATAAACAGTAACAAAAAATTAAAGTTTACTTCTTCTACTCGGCAAAAGATGGCACTTTAGAAAATATTTTTATTTTAGTCTCTATTAATTAGAAATAAGACTGATAATGCAATGGCTGTTACTTGATTACCCACAAAACAAAGCCACTCAACAACTAGCTGTCGCTAACGATTTTTGTTATAGTCTCTAACTGCAAAGAATAAGATTGATAATGCAATGGCTGTTATTCGCATGCTCAAATAACAGCGCTACTCACTTAGTGATGTACCAATGAGCATACAAGACGAATGTATCGATATAGATTATCACCTACCTACTACGGGTAACGAATTGTTAACGAGTTGTAACGAACGTTATATTTGTGGTGGTCGAAATAAAAAGCTTTTCTTTTCTTTCTTACTTAACATAATCACAAGTATCCAACTCATAAATACTTACTTAAAAAATATTATATTTCTGGAATATTATATACTGAATTATTATTTGAGGGGCACACTAAAAGTTTCCCGAATCAATAAAAAAATACTAATAATGGTCAAAAATTAATTTATTGTTTCTCAAAATATTCTCCCTTTGCGTCAATGCACTTTTTCTTCAGATTGAACAAATTTTGAAAATATTTGTGCCACTCCTCCGGTGGTGACGTCAGATACATGTTATTCATACTGTTCGACAGCCTCTTCTGGTGATGAAAACTGTTGATCGGGTAATTGGTTCTTAATTTTTGGGTGTAAAAAGTCACACGG
The DNA here is from genome assembly GCA_918857605.2 of Philereme vetulata. Lineage (NCBI taxonomy): Eukaryota > Metazoa > Arthropoda > Insecta > Lepidoptera > Geometridae > Philereme > Philereme vetulata. Next base: position 7,592,003 of record OU975421.1, on the reverse strand, counting down.
TGCCAGGTCATGACTCTGTATGCTGGATGACTCATAAGTTGTACGTTTTTCAATTTTTTTTATGTCTTGCGCCTTGGGGAAACTGAAAACAGAAGTTATTATATTATTTCACACCATAGGTCTAAAATACATTCAGAAAATCATCAATAAAACAACAAGGAATTAACGCCCTAAAACTTATACACCTTTTAATAGGGGGTAACTAATTAAAGCTATCGATAACACATTCATCAGTATATTGGGGTCACATCCCTAATTGAGTAACTTAAGTTGAGGTTTAAGAGAAACGCGACCTTAAGGAGTATGATTCACAGTCTATTTTGTTTGACGATTTTGCATTTTAAACAAAACTAACAATAAACAATAATATAATACTTACCGGTGATAGGATATGCCCCCTTTTGTTAAATTTTTGGTTCTGCTATAATATTTACACTCCAAAACGGCACAATATGGCATTTTTATATTTTTTTTGAAATACGTTTACCCCACAGTAATTGAAACACGACTGAAGTGAGCGAAGCTTGTAGTGCGTGAAACTCCGCGTACTTGGTGTTACGCGGGCCCCGCCTACTTACGACTTCTATTGTTTTTTGTGTTCTGTGGTGCAGGCAGTCATCCATGACATCCTATTTTTAAATGGTTCCCACGGAAGATCAGCGTTGTGCCAAAAGCACAACAAATGCTGAGTTGGACGCCTTTTTGTGACGTTGGTCATTTATATATAGATAATTGTGAGACACACATTTGTTAGGTATTGCTGTTTGTGTATGAATTTGTTCTATTGTGTGTATCTTACGAGTACTTGTGTGCTGTGTGTGTTTTGTACCGTCACAAATAAATGTTTTTTCTTTCTTTCTTTCTAATCCTGCAACTTGTCAGCATGTGCTTTATAAATCATCTTGATAACTGCTGGAACAGCTCACAGCTCATGAAGACTCAGCCAATAACAGCTCTTGTGAAATTACAGGCTCTTCAGGCTTTACACCTGTATGCTGTAGACACATTCCTAAGGGGCATGACTTACGAGGTAATTCAATTGGTGGGCATTTACTTGTTCCATCTTTAATTTGCATAAAAAAAAGACAAAAATCTAATTTTTCTGTATTTTTGTTGAATATTGTTTTTATGAAAGTTAAGAAAAGAATCATCAAGAATCAAGGTTAGAATCACTGTTTTTAGATTAGATTAGATAATTAATAGATTAGATAATTTGACGACCTCCGTGGCGCAGTGGGCGCATGACCGGCTGAGACGCAGGAGGGTTCGATTCCCGCCGCGAAAAAAATGGTTGCATTATCTACAGATATTTGTTCCGGGTCTGGATGCTTGTCTATATAATATAAGTATGTATTTACAAACAAAAGTATATAAGTATTCTATCAGTTATCTGGTTCCCATAGTACAAGCTCTGCTTAGTTTGGGGCTAGATATCGCTGTGTGTAATGTCCAGCTATATAGCTACAGCTATAATTTCTTTATTGCACACCATTAAATATAAACATATAAAAATACACTTTTAAATCATAGGTACAATGGGCGGCCTTATCGCTAAAAGCGATCTCTTCCAGGCAACCTTTGGATGGACAGGATCTATGTGAACAAATAAAAACGAATGCGTCTTTTTAACCCCCAACGTAAAACTAACGGGTGTTAGTTAAGTTTAAGCCTATGTCTGTTTGTCTGTCTCTGTCTGTGGCATCGTATTTCCCAAATGGATGGATCAATTCGAAAACGGTTTTTTTATCTAAAGCTAGTAAAACTGAGTAGGTATTTAGCTATGCCATTTTAATCTCCGACGCAAAATGAGGGGGTAGGGGGTTTTAGAAATTTTATATCTTATGTATCCTTTATCCTTGTTCGGGTCAACATACGTATTTGGAAGCTCATTGTATTCAAGTAACTTTTTAACAAAAATATAACCGAATTAATCAAACTACTTAAGTGATTTTAATGAAATCTATACCGTACGTGTTTCCTGTCACCCAGTGTTCAAGATGTTGGAGATTTGGACATACATTACGCATGTGCCCTACTAAAAAGATTGTATGCCCTAAGTGTGGAAAAGGCCATGCTAACTGTGAGACCACAATACTTAAATGTATTAACTGCACTGGTTGTCATATGTCGTTAGATAGAACATGCCCTATTTTTAAAAAAGAAAAACGTCTACGAGTCCTAATGGCGGAGTCAAACTATTCTTACAGAAAAGCCATACAGATGTATGTTCCCCCAGAACCCCCTGCCGTGTATGATGAACAACCAGCCTTATCTACGCCCTCATGTGAGTTGCCTGAGTCCGTGCCTGCCGCTACACCTGCTCGTTCACTAATACCTAATCACTCAAATATTAAGACTTCGTATGCGAGTAAAGTTAAAAATACGACGCGCCGTGACAATACTGACAGTATTGCTGATGCAACATCATCTACTCAACCATGCCCAATGGATATTTCTCAGTCTATGCAGGAAAAACCCCGAAAGAAGAAAAATAACAAAAGAAATCGTAGTCAAAATGAAGAATTTAACTGGGATGTTTCGTCTGAGTCAGAAGCAGGGCTTAGTAATGTTTCCGAGGAGTCAGAAAATGAAATGAGCGCAAGAAAAGAGAGAAGAGAGAAATATAAATCTAAGCTGAGTTTTAAGCAATTGATTTCTAAATTGAGTTTAATAGTATTTTCACATGATAGTATGAAGATAAAGATAGTCCAGTCAGTTTCATTATCTATTGAATGGTTAGTATCGGTGGCGGGGCAGTACCTCAGGGATCTGCCTTTTAAAAACCTTTTTAGTTTATAATGGGTTTAAAGTGTAAAATTAACATCCTACAGTGGAACTCACAGAGTGTTCGGCCTAAACAAGTGGAATTTGAACAGTTACTTTGTAGTGAAAAAATTCATGTAGCCGTTCTGAGTGAAACCTGGCTCAATAGTGAAATTAATTTTAGAATTAAGGACTATAGTATCTTTCGGCAGGATCGAGAGGACTCGTATGGTGGAGTGGCCATTTTAGCGCATAAATCCATTAAAACGCAATTAATACCCTTTCAATTATCAAACCCTGGAATTGAAGGTATTTGTGTTAAAATTTTTAACTGTCATTTTGTTAAGTATATTATTTCTATATATTGCCCTCCATCTGTACGAACCTCTCAAAGTGACTGGAACGAAGTATTTTCTTTTAAAACTTGCAATACGCTAATACTAGGTGATTTTAATGGGCATCACCCCAGCTGGTCCTGTAAGACGGATATGACAGGTCGTTACATTTTTGACTCGTTGGTAGATTATAACTATGTATCACTGAATAATGGCGGAGTTACGCGTTCTAAATATGTAAATGGGACTTTGCAGGAGTCTTCCCCGGATATTTCTATAGCATCGTCTGATATTGCTTTACACTTTGATTGGAAGGTTACTAATGAGTCACTGGGCAGTGACCATTTGATGATTATGATTGGTGTATCTTATCAAATTAATAGTCCTCAATTTATTAAAAAAAGAAACTATAAAAAGGCGGATTGGGAGGGATACAAGAAATACATTGAGTTTCAACTTACTAATTTTGAAATATTTAATGAGGATCCACAAACAACTTATGATTTATTCCTTAACACTATTAATGAAGCAGCTGATGCTCATATCCCTTTTTATAGAATTAGTCAAAATCCTTCACAGCATTTTATCCCAAAACATTATTGGAATCCCGATTTATCGAAAGCGGTTGCGGAAAGACGGCTTGCTCTTACACTATTCAGAAAAAATCCCACCCCTAATAATTTGGCTACATTAAATGATAAGATAAGAGATGCACAACGACTTATAAGAAGTGCTAAACGTAAATCCTATTCTGATTTCTATTCCTCGATAGATGAGACGACATCGGTAACTGAGATGTGGCGTAGGATGAAATGGTTGAAAGGTTATAGATCAACTAATAATTATGTCGACGAATCAATGGCAAATAAGCTGCTACATAACTTGACTCCTGACTTTGTTGGCCCAAAATATCCCACTTTTGCATCTCGTAATACCCAAATCGAATCTCCCTTGTCGCTGTGTGAACTACAAAGCTGTATTAAATCGAAAGACACATCGCCTGGTGTTGATCTTATTTCTTACTCAATGATCAATCGTCTTCCAGGCAACGCATTTAATATTCTTCTTGCATTATTCAATCTGTTCTATTCATTAAGTTTTGTACCCTCCCAATGGCGTGAAATACGTATTATACCTATACCTAAGCCAGGTCGTGACCCCTCATCTGAATCGGCATTACGACCTATTTCTCTTATGTCTTGTTTTTGTAAAATTTTTCATAGTATGTTATCGAAAAGATTGGAGTGGTTTATGGAAAATCGAAACTTGTTTTATGAAGAGACCACAGGATTTAGGAAAACTAAATCATCGACTGATAATCTTAGTAATTTGATATCTAGAATACAGTTAGGTTTCTCGAGAGATCAAATAACTTTAGGTTGCTTTATTGATATAGAAAATGCTTACAACAATATCGACATTACCGTATTGCTTTCTAACTTGGACCGATTGGGTGTTGGCTCTAAAATCTGTAAATACCTGTGGACATTTTTGAAGGAGAGGTATTTAAGTGTGCAAGTTGAAAATGTAATTTTATCCAGGTGTACAGGGCGCGGTATAGCCCAAGGAGATCCGTTATCTCCTTTGCTGTTTAACATTGCAACTCTTCATATTTGTAAGGAGATTACTAACGTAGTGATTTCGCAGTACGCTGATGATTACGCACTGTACATAACACGTAAAAATATTTCTGATGCAACAAAAGAATTACAATCGGCGTTAAACAAAATGTATACGATGTTAATTGATCTGGGCTTAGATATATCACCTGTTAAAACGAAGGTCTGTATTTTTAAAAAAGGTATTTACCGACAGCCGATTGTACTTAATTTAAACGATAGCCCAATAGACGTAGTTATTGCCGTAAAATATCTGGGGATGTGGTTGGACCGTTCATTGAAATGGAATAAACATATTGCGGAGTTGTTAATCAAAGTTTCTAAGTATTTAAATATTTTTAAAGTATTGGCAGGGTCTGGATGGGGAGTACATCCCAAACATCTACGGAAATTATATATTGCTATTATTAGGAGTCGACTTGATTATGGATGTTTTTTATATAATAATTGTAGTAAAACTTTAATTTATAAACTAGATAAAATTCAAAATCAATCACTAAGAATCATTGGAGGATTTATTAAAACAACTCCCATACATGCAATGGAAAGTGAAGTATGTCTCCCTCCATTGCATGTACGGAGAATGTACTTAGCAGGTAAATTTATGTTGAAAGCAAGATCTCGTACCAATAACATTACCATTAACATTATAAATGAGTTATCTCAATATCAAAACGATAGGTACTGGCGCAATAAAAAGAAACCGTTACTGTTATCATCGTACGAGTATCTTGCTGACACAAGCATTCATACGTGCCACCAATTAGAGATGTTTTCTATGAACACTTGGGTAAGCGCACTTGATTTAGGTAATATCGTTTGTTTAAACATTCTAAATCTTTCCAGACCTAAACGTAGTTATCATTCTTTTAGATTAAAATTAATTTGTGTAGATTTTATTAACCAGCATTATAGGAATTTTTATAAATTATTTACAGACGGATCCAAGGCCAGAAATGGAATTGGTGCAGCTTTCTTTGACCCACAATGTAACCTGAGTCAACAATTTAAAATCAACACAGATATATGCATAATGGAAGCGGAGCTTATCGCTATTAGCGAAGCTCTTTCATACGCGACTTCATTGGATAGGTACGATGACGTGGTGGTGTTTACCGACTCAAGAAGCGCGCTTCAGCATTTGGCTCGGTGTGCTTCGGGTATCCGAGGCTCACCGACAGCCTATTCTGTTCTGAACACTATTATTGAATTGACATCTAATTACAGATCGGTTAAGTTGCAATGGATTCCCTCTCACTGTGGTATTGAGTATAATGAACAAGTTGATTACTTAGCAGCACAAGCTACGACTGACGGAATGGAATATACCATATTACCATATTATACTGATTGTATCTATTTGATAAAGAGGCAGTGTTACAACCTCTGGAAAGAATATTTTGATTTACGTTCAAAAGAAATAGGTATTTGGTATAAAACCGTCCAACCGCAACCCTTTAGAATCCCATGGATTGATAATCATAATATATCTAGAAGAGCCGCAGTAGTGACGATGAGGCTTCGTTCAGGTCATATTCCATCGAAGACATTTGCTTTTCTAATGGGTAAAGTCCCGTCACCGAACTGTGACCTCTGCGGTGTACCGGAGGACTTAATGCATGTCTTGTTGGAATGTGCCCATAACGAGGCATATCGATCTAATAATTGTAAACAATTTCTGAAAGAATCTGCTGATTGCAACATTATATTGTCAAATCCATTTTCAGATAAAATTAAATATTTAGTAATGCTTTACGAGTTGAAGTTCAACTCAGATCATTGATGGTCTTAGTTGTATTTCATTCAAGCTAGGGTTGTTGATTTCTAGATTACCTACAAATTTGATTAGTTAGTAATGTGTTTTTGCTGTAACAACTGAGCGGCATAATTGCCATTGTGATTAAGCTCATTAATAAAGATTAAAAAAAAAAAAAAAAAACTACCTGGCAACTTATACTTAAAAAAACGAGTGTGCTTTAGACCATACAACTGCAGTAAAACTTCTTTTTCAATATATGAATTTATGTAATTGATCAAGAACGAAATGAAATTACGAAAAATAATCAAGAAATCACTGTTCGCGTAACGCTAGCAAACGAAGTAAGCGAAGTAGCGTAACGAGAAGAGAAAAAAAAATGTGCGCGTGCACTGATCTCACTTGCTCCTACAGTGTGATACAGACAACAAGCCTGCACTGTGTTTTAGATATAAAAAACGTAACTGGCTATGAGAGAAAAAGAGAATAAAAAGCGTGCTCGTACCTCTCTCTCTTGCCCCTACAGTAATATACGAAACGTAACTCTCTCTCTCTTTCTATCTTCACTAACTTATCACCCTCTCAACTTCCGTTCGCGTCGCCCGATCACACTTTTCGTAACGCTCTCGTCGAGCATTCAGTAGCTTACTCCTCAAGTCCAGCATGCGTAAAGAAGTTTTACTTCACCAAAAAAAGAATTTCTCGAACCAGCGTCTTCGAGTAATCGAGGAACATACATAAAAAAAGATTCCAACTAATTGAGAACTTCCTCTGTTTTTTTAACTCGGTTTAAAAGGGATAGGAAAGGATTGAGTCTTCTCTTATCGGAGGCCAAGACATTTTGCGTCGCTAAGCCAGCGAAGTAAGTAATAACTGTTTATACGCATTACGCAATGGTTAACTGGAAGATAATGCTATTTAGCATTAAGTTCGCTTATGTACAGATTATTTTTATTTTGTGCAATAAAGAATTTTCTTTCATTCATTTTCAATCAAGTAAGTATTAAACCTAAGTTAGAGACAGTAAAAGTTAAATAAAATCTTATAAGCCTGCTAAGCGGTGCCCAGAGATTATCTTAAACAATGTTAAAGTATAAATCCTTATAGTAGGTATTTACAAAAGTTGTCTCATGAAAATAATATGAACGTTCCTACGAGTTCATATAACTCCAGTCTCGTTGAAACGCGAGGATCTCCCGTTGAATTAATTCGACCTTTATACGACTTCGAGGATTTATAAAGTTATACTGAATTCTGTTGTATTACTGGAAATATGGCAGATATAACTACTTAAACCTATCGTAATTTCAACTCAACGTGTAGGTATCTATCGATGAGAAGTGAAGTCAAAGTCAAAATCTTTTATTCAATAAAATCACAAAGATCACTTTGAAACGTCAATTTTACTGCCTGTTCTTTCGCGACCAAGCCAGGAAAGAAAGGCAAGAAAACAAGACTGGTTTTTTTATGATCCTTTTAGAATACATAACAATACAGGAAATAAATTACGTCTAAATTGTAACATTTTGAACGAGTTGGAGCAATTTCAATTTCAATCCCAAGCTTCTCTATCATCTAAATAATCCGATATTTTATAGTAGGCGTTTTTATAAAGATTTTGTTTAATTGCGTTTTTATATTTGTAAATTGTCTATTTTTGTACATCACTTAGGAGTTTGTTAAAAAAGCGAACACCCTGCCCTTTAAACGATTTACTAACTTTATGGAGTCTACAAGGGGCAACAGCGAGTTTATCTTTATTTCTAGTATTAAAATTATGATTATCGCTATTTTTCTTAAAAAGTTTAATATTTTTGTGAACATATATCAGATTTTCGTAGATGTATTGACAAGGGAATGTCATAATTTTTATTTTTTTAAACTTATTGCGTAATGATTCTCTGTGTTCAACGATTGTTAAATAAATAAATTGGTCAAGCACGTGTCGAACCACGTTCAGTGAAGAGTTCCGTTGCCAGTACGGCTCTATCTTAGTCGTATTAAATTACAAATTTAATTATATACTACTCTGTTTGTTTGTTTTAATTCTTGATTGCACAAAAAGAAAACTGAATAAGTAGAGGACTTAATGCTAAAAGCATTTTATACCAGTCAACCGTGTCAGGTAAAAAACTTAGGTTAGAGTGCTTAACTAGGTACTAACAAAAGGTATACATAAAAATAAAAAAACTACTAACTACTTGCCTACTTAAATATAATAATACTCACAAATACAATATAATTATAAAATACACAATTATAACACAAAACAGATAACATAAATTAATATAAATATAATGAATAAATAAATCTATTAATAAATAATAAATAAAGTTTTACGGAAAGCTCAAGTGGAATTAGAATTTAAATAGTGACTATGGACAGAACGTTTGAAAGCTAGTTTCGATTAGTGGTTCGCACCGAACTGAGATCTCACGAGTCGTCACAAAAACAAAAAATATTATTTGTACCTAATCTTTGACCATCAAAAGAGTGCAACAAAATATATAACCAAATCACTTGATCTACAGATTCATTTAAAGTATAGGTAACGGGAGTTCATGTATTTGGTTATTCTTTTTTGGGGTGGAAATTGCAGTTAAACTGGGTTTCAGACTTTTCCTTATATTTGTGTCACTAAAGCTACACGCATACCATACCACCAATTTCAGCAATGTAGAGCGAGTTCGGGGCGAACCACTAGTTATATATTATGCTACGCCCTAAGATCAGAAAACACCTCATTTTGTTCTACCAAAAACAAACTTTCACAGTAATTGGTTAAATTATTCGTTCACTGTGTCTACAGTGCCCATTTCAAACACATTCCATGTAATTTCAGCTAGAACTCGTAATGAGTAGGTTGAAAAACACGACGAATAATGTTTAAAATGTTTGTACGACAAACGCCCGAGTCATTGTGTCGTTTAGACAGGGCTGCCTCGTGATCGTTACTGGAACTCTGTGGTATTGCGAGGTTTAGATATAGTTGAAGCTTAAATTTCTATAACCGTGACGTTCTTCTTGCATAATGTTAATGTTAAATATTTAGGTACGATCATCATCATCATCTACACCCACTGTTGGGTATAGGCCTCCTCTTTATTACGCCATTCTTTCCGGTCCCTTGCGAGTCTCATCCGTTGACACCTAGCTAAGCTTTCATTGTCATTCGAGCATCGGGCGGGTGGTCTGCCTCTTGGTCTATGCACATCCCTTGGCCACCACTCTGTAATCGTCTTCGTCCACCACCCGTCAACCCTCCTAGCCAAGTGTCCAGCCCATCTCCACCTTAGCCCTGCGATCCTCATACCCACGTCTACAACCTTTGTGCGACGTCGGATTTCGACATTGGGTATGTGGTCCAAGAGTGATATACCGAGCATGACACGCTCCATTGCCCGTTGAGCTACTCTAATCTTATGCATGTATTCTTTTGTGAGCGGCCATGTCTCGGAACCATAAGTAAAAATGGGCAGGACACATTGGTTAAATACCCTGCTCTTAAGGAATTAAGGAATTTTAGACTTTAGGACCTCTACTAACTTACTAAAAGCGGCCCATCTGAACAGGACTCGTATCGAGATCTCTTGTTTTAGAAAAAGTGAGCCAAAGGATAAACAGTGTCCAAGATAAATATAGTTGTCCACTGCCTGCACTGGCAAGATTGGTCATAATCTTGGTTTTGGACATGTTCATCCTAAGACTCACCTTTGTAGAAGCTAATACGATACTTTAACAATATTAACGCACCTACCTGTGTGATCCCAATAAACATTATTTGTTTATTTTGATATTTGATTTGACTTTGAAGAAGAAATTTATGCGGAGTAGTCTTCGATGACAATGCCTATCTTGACCATTTAGCGTATTTAAGTGAGTGTTAAACGTGACGCAAACCCTGTATCATCTACAGGGGTTATTGTAAATACATTGTTAAAACAAATTGGATGGGAACTATTAATTTTATTTACTTCATTAAAACTAATTTTGAAAAAAACATGCTAATTTTATTTCACAATTAAGACAACCCTATAAGTTTATACTCGTTAGCTTTCATAAATTAAATGTAGTATGTTGTGACATCGGATACTTTGTTACTGGAACCTAGTTAGGAAAGGCTTTTAAAAGTTATGACGACAGCGGAAGTTGTTTTCGATATTTTATACCAAAACCACATTATTTAAGTGAGCTTTAATAAAATTTGTAAAATCTATTTAACTTTTTAAATTATTTACCATAAATATCTTAAAATAAAAATGTGCATGCGCTGTAAAATAAAAAAAAGCATTAAAAACTATTTCAATCAGGCATTTTGGAAAAGCGTAGAAGTCAAACTCATAACTTTTCTTACTAATTTTGAGCTTGCTATAAGTATGTGTTATGTTTGCGAAAAAAAAACAGAATTTTGATTATTTTTGTAAGAATAGATATTGCGATTATACGGTCGGGTAGCAACAACTTTGTATTGGGTCAGGTATAGTTCAGCTTTCCTGATACACTTGCCAGTTTAAGGGCGGTGGGAAGAGCTATAATTACAATAATAACAATGAGAAAACATTAAAACACTGTAGTGAGCGAGTGTCAGTTTCGTACGCAAAGAATTTAGAAGCAGATTTGCCCGGTTTTAGTGCTCGACCGATCGTCGGTGCGTACGTCAGTCGTTTGGTTTTTAAATCAAAATACCTAACTGGTTTCGATTTTCTCTTTTCTGAAGTCGTTATTTTAGTTAAAAAGTTACTTGTCTATCACACTAATATTATAAATGCGAAAGTTTGGATGTTTGTTTGTTTGTTACTCAATCACGCCGAAACGGCTGAACCGATTTCAATGAAATTTTGTGTGGACCTAGATTATATACTGGATTACTACAAATACTACTATTTGTCCCATAAATCAGGTTTCATGGGATAAAAATAGGGTGACAAGTCAAGTTGCAACAGCGAGTTTAGCTTTATTTCTAGGTTACCTACACATTTAGTAGTGTAACGCGTACGAAGTCGCGGGCAATAGCTAGTTAAACATAAAGTTACACCTCGTTCAAGTACAGCTTTCATAAGGATATAGATAGTTCACAAGCTAAAGCCTGAGTAAAGATTTAAACTATTCATTAAATTAATTTAGAAATAATCTGTAACTTTATAATGAAACGACGACGATGTATTAATTTATCTAAGTAATTATGATAGAACCACGCAGAAATAAACTGACTAACACGGTCATTATGAAAATTATATTCGCAAACACAAACTACAGCTTCATTTAAATTGTGTAGAATTAATTAGAAATATCAAACTTTTACTGCCATTGTAGAAAATATCGCCAGTACCTCAATTTGAACACACTGCTTGAATTGAATCTGTTAAAATTCAAATTTTGAAGTGATCTCGATGCCTGTCGACCTGCCTGTTATGTGTAACGTAACCGAAAGATTGTAATGCAAAACTATTATATTGTCTGTGTTTGGTGCAGGGAGGTTGCGGATGCAAATTTTTGACATCGACATCATGCGAATTTTTGAAGGCTCACATCCGCGGATGCGTATCTTGAGATTTATTTCAAGAAACTTCGTTTTGGTGCAGAAATAAAACAAAGCTATAAACTATTATTAAGACAGAACTAAAGCAGAAAGCTCGCTTAAACATACAATACTCACTGTATACTCATGATAACACTAAAAAACTGCAATGTTCATACGCTAAGCGCAAGTATACACGTTATGATTGATTAACAAAATACAAATGATACACATTAACATCTCGTCAGATCTTGTCATGGAAATCTTCGCCCCTATTGGTCAATCAGCAAGTGGCCACGGCACGCACCACTCGCAAGCCCCACCCAATTTCTTTCTTGTCGCGACCTGCGCTGCATCTCCACCAGCATGCACATCCACATCGATTATTGTGGATGCGGATGCAGATGGCCAAATTGATGCGGAGGCTCCGCATTTGCGGATGCGGATGCAGATGCGGATTCGAATATTCACAACATCCCTGGTTCGGTGTACCTACTCTCCTGCGTGGTGTATGTTTTGAGGTTTCCTGGTCTTGGGATCGTCAGTGTATTGGAGGCGCTGGCTTTTAAATGATATAACAATTTGTTATCAAGTTATCAGTTTGGCAGATTTTACCGTATTTTTTTTGTTTTTGTTGTTTTTTTTCGGATGTACTATTCTCGCTATTGTCCTCTGAGGCCGTTGCAGCTTAAACGAACTTTTGGCGAGCGCAGACGGCGCTCAGCCACTTAGGTACGAAACTCGGCTTGGGCCGTTGCCATGATGGGGATAGGAGAGAAACGCCGGGGTACGTGCTTGTACCTCGTATAGGCGGCGCCTGAAGGGACTCGTCGACCTCGCTGGCAAGGTCAGTATCTGTGAAGTGTTTGCTCTGTCTAATGTAGATGACTCAGAAATCTCTTCCGCATTAGCGGAAGTGATTTCGTCATCCGTCTCCAAAAACGTGTCTTGGACGACGGAGGGTTTACTATGAGCTATGTATATAGCTCGTTTTTTTTATTATACATGAGGCTTGGTGTGCGTCTTAATCCTCAGCGCCATCTGTATTCCCATGTCTGAACCATCTCGTATTTTATTTAGGTAAGTTGAGTAAATCCACATCTGTGTTTTACTTAGTTCCACCATTCGTTACTAGGTGGTGCGGTCATCAACAGCCTGCTCTCGTCGTTTCCACATTGTCGGTTCTATTTTAATCCATAACACAAAAAAGGGTTAAAAAAGTTGAAAACGGGTAGTTTGAAATATTTGTCTGCCTCTGTGATGGTGGATTCCTAGTTTCTAAGCGGATGAGCCGATTTTTAAACAAAAAAAAACACCTGTGTCGTTAAATAATGTTCAAACTATGTGTGTGAGCTAATTGTGCAGCTTAAAAAGATGCATCACTGTTTAAATTCACATTGTGATTCAACTTTGAGCTAGAGCCAGAAGCTGTGACAAAGAACTTTGTGTAACTTATGTTAATTCTGTTTTGAGTACTCCATCATGTTTATATTAGGTATCTATACCTACTTTGGTGAGCGTTGTTTAATTTTGTGCAGTACGTTAACCTCTGTCTACCCACAGGCCCTAACTTATTATAATTAAAATCTGTGCCAACGTCACCTGTCTACTTCAAATATTGCTATTTTACCATTAACTATCCACTACACTTCGAGATATGTTTGCTAACCTCCAAGATTTCATTGAAATGAAAAAATCTTTATTGCCATAACCTAAAATACATTAAAATAAAACCGGCCAAGTGCGAGTCGAACTCGCGCACGAAGGGTTCCGTATCTATAAAAACGGCAAAAAAATTACGTTTGTTTTATGGGAGCCCCTCTTAAATATTTGTTTTATTTTAATTTAATTATTTATTTTAAAAGTGAATATATAACTAAATATTCTGTGAACATTACAAGCAACAAGTAGTTGTTGCCGTTATCAATAACGAGCTAAAACGAGCAAAAAAATCACGTTTGTTGTATGGGAGACCCCTTAAATATTTATTTTATTCTGTTTTTAGTATTTATTGTTATAGCGGCAACAGTAATACATCATCTGTGAAAATTTCAACGGTCTTACTATCACGGTTCTTGAGATACAGCCTGGTGACAGACGGACAGACATACAGCGGAGCCTCAGTAATAGGATGCTGTTTTACCCTTTGGGTACGGAACCCTAAAAACGAGTGTGCTTTAGACCACACGACTGAAGTAAAACTTCTCTTTTAAAACATTAATTCATAAAATTGTTCAATTACAAATCTGTCCACACGTCTGTAGATTGATCAGTCTATGTTCATTCTGGACAGACGCAACTCGCACTCGCACATTAGCGTTTAAAAATATACGAAACGTAACTCTCTCTCTCTCTCTATCTTCATTACCTTATATAGCCCTCTCAACTTCCGTTCACACTTTTCGTAATGCATTCACCAACATACTCCCCAAGTTAAGCGTGCGTAAAAAATTTTACTTCAAAAGTAATTAATACTTAAATAGAGAAGGAGGAGGTACTAAAGGAGTAGACGACATCGTAAAAGTCGCGGACTTTCAGTAGGTGAGACAAGCGCAGGATTGTGGTGGATGGCATAAACTTGTTTGATACTCAATCACGTCGTAACGGCTGAACCGATTTCGATTAAATTTGGTATGTACGTAGATTATAACTTGGATTACCACATAAGCTACTTTTTATCGACAAACCACGCGTGGTGGGGTTCTGTTTTGTGATATACCCGTGCGAAGCCGCGGGTGGGACAGCTAGTCGCCTATAATACTCCGGCCTGTCCCCTAGAGTCGTTAATATAAGACTCAAATCCATATTTCAGTAGACCATCCGATATGATTTGCGCCTATTACTGTCATGTAAACGCAACGCTCTGCCAAATTAGTTTAACGAACAGCTTTGCCAGCTGAATTGCTGCAGTCGATATTGGCAAAGACTTATTGATGGGAACACTGGGGTTACAATATGCATTGGAATATTGTTTTCACCCCCCCATCTCGGAAAGAGTATTTTTGCTCTTCGATATCTGAGTGCAAAAAACCGTTTTTATCCGCTAGAGGATAAAGTAAATTGAATTTAGAACATCGTGTGCGTGGTTGTGAATTCAAAACATCATTAAACCTATTTACTGCTACCTCTATGGTGCTGAATTTATAATACAACCTTTTTTAATTTTTTAAAACTCAGACTCGGAACCTTCAAGGTGTATTACTTTTATTTGCATTTAGACATTTCCTCGCTGAGGTGGGATGAAAAGTTGTGTTGCACTCGAGTGCAAGAAAATTTCACCTCGTGCTCTTTTGATTCCCTCGCTAACGCTCAGGATTCTAATTTTTTAATCACTCGCTGCGCTCGTGATTCAATTTTATAATCCTTTGCTTGCTCGGTCATCAAAATTGAGCACGTCGTTAAAAAGCAACTTTGCACTCTTGTTTATCAAATAACTATTACATCACACTAAAGGATAGGATCTGGAGCAGTTGAGCTATCTATAGATCGGTTGCAACGGTCTTTAGATGATTTAACTGTTTCTGCTGTATATTTTTTGCAAATAATAATAATATTCTTATATAAATAATAATATTCTTTCAGTTATTAAAGCATTGTTTATTTTATATCATCTTGATATTACACAATGTTATAAAATGTGAAAGTTTGTATGTTTGTTTGTTTGTTACTCAATCACGTCGTAACGGCTGAACCGATATCGATGACATTTGGTATGTACGTAGATTATAACCTGGATTACTACATAAACTACCTTTTATCCTATAAATCAGTTCCAATGGGATAAAAATGGAGTGACAAATCAACTTGCAACAGCGAGTTTAGCTTTATTTCTAGGTTACCTACACATTTTGTGGTGTAACGCGTACGACATCGCGGGCAACAGCTAGTTATTTATATAGCAGCAGTGAGGCTTTGCGTCGTGTTGAAATGAAAGGAAGCCTTTGCGAATTACAAGTAGGTATAGGTACCAGGTCTAAGACCGGCTTGCACAACGATTCCGAAACCTATTTAGCGACTGAACATGGTTTTATTTACTAATTTGTATGATTTGGCATCTCTCTTAAACATATTTAGGTTCTAAATACGATTAGGCATCGTTGCGCAAAACACCCTAAGTATGTGTTGACGGTTTTACCAGTGCACTGTCGACGAAATTTCATATCGACCGTAAGTCATATTTTTTTAACCTATAATTTTGGCATTCACCTCTCCTCTATATTAACTTTAACTATGCCACATCTTACACTCCTTAGTGCGGACAATAAGCTAAGCCTAAAAAGAGTAGGTACAACAATTTTTTTGTACGTGGAAATACTAGCAGAAAAAAAATTGTACTCTTTCTCTTCACATTGATATGCATAGTCTTTTAGAAAATGAGTGACAAACATCAAGCATTTTTAGGGTTCCGTACCACAAAAGGTAAAAAAAGGAACCCTTATGAGATCACTCTCTTGTCCGTCTGTCCGTCTGTCTGTTCATGTGTCACCACCGATTTTCTCAGGAACGGACCTAGCAAGTTGAAATTTATACCAGTAACTAAAATTTATCGTCCCTATTAGGTGTATAAAAATCAAGGCTCTGAGTCAACACGATACAAAGATATTGACAAATTTAGATTTTCGCGAAAGCTTGTGAGTACCAAAATTTACCTTAGTTTTCAACTTTTTTATTTTTCGCAATTTTCCCTTTGCTTGTGTAAGACCTTGCTTTTAACCAAAATTGACAATTCTAGGTCAACCAGAAGTACACTATAGGTTTTGGATCGAAAACCTATATGGTAGTTACCTTTGACCTAGAATCATGAAATTCGGCAAAAAGCAGCACAAATAAAGGGAAAATTACAATAAATAAAAAAAGTTGAAAATTAAAGGGTGTCCCCAAACATATACAGTTGACGCCAATTAAGATAGTCCTCTGAGTTGTATGGGTGCTCATACAATTTAGAGGACTAATCGGCACCAACCTCAAATAAGGTAAATAAATAAAATTGTGCTGATGAATAAAATAAATATTTAAGTTGGGCTTCCATACAACAGACATTATTTTTTTGCCGTTTTTATAGATAATAGTACGGAACCCTTCGTGCGCGAGTCCGACTCGCACTTGGCCGGTTTTTATTATACTTATATCCTATAGGTAAGTCTGTAGGTGCGCAATAAAAACATTATCAGATTCTACCCTTTCACTCGTACGTAAAGATCAAAGTAAGCACTGACCGTAGCTACAGTAAGGCCGGCATTGAATCGGATTTACTACCCTAAAGTTCAATTTGATTTGCATGTCAAAGATTGATAAGAGATATTTTTATACGTGCAATGCTTGTGCCATGTGTCTCAAATTTCAACCTTATTATTTTTCATGTTTTTAAGACAAAACAGGTCTTTTCGCGCACAGATTTATATCAAAATTATATTTTTGACTAACCTCGACGTTTTGGCCAAGTTACATCGGCCGTGGTCACGAGAGACTGAAGCGGGCGGGTGTCATTGCCGGGAAGCGCGAATGTTGTCACCAACTACGCGCACTTGGTTTTCTGAATCGCACGTATCAACTCACTCTTGAGGTTAGTCAAAATTATAATTTTGATATAAATCTGTGCGCGAAAAGACCCGTTTTGTCTTAAAAACATGGTTATACTTCGCGAAAATTAAAAAAATAACTATTATTTTTTCTTCTTCTAATCGCCTTTTGTATCTAGTATTGCATACGTTCCTTCGGAGCTGCGTGTCGCCAGCAAAAAAGGAGTTCAGTGACCCTAATCCTATATCGGGATGGTGTAATAAGAAAAGGGGAAATAGGGTCCCTAACTAAAGGAGTATTTACGCGATATTTAGGGCCCTGAATAACGCAGCGATAAATAACTGCCGGAAATTAAAGTTCAAAGTTGAAGCGCGCAGCAAAAGTAAGTGGCTCTCATTCCTACAACTTGAACCGTCAAATGAAAATAGGTTACGCAATGTAAAAGGAAGGAATCTATTTCAAAGTAAAACCTTTTATTTTATCAACGCTTACACAAAAGAGCCAACAAAAATAAAAGAAATAAACAACGTTTAGAGTCCCGTAAAATTATGGCACTTTGGTGCTTAGGTGTAGAGTTTTCTCATTCTTTTTATTTCTTGTTCCTTTTAAAATTATTGCGGGAATGGCTAAAGTAACTGGAAAATTCTGCTATTAGTTGGCACTGTAATTGATCGAGCGAAGCGAGATCTCTATATCAACTTGGGCAAATCAGCGTTGTATGTATCTATGTTTGTTTGAGGAAAACTTTCGAAGCGTTTATCCGATAAAATTTGGTATATAGGTAGGTAGTGATAGCACAATTTAGCTATGACTAAGCTAAAAATATTGGGGGGTTGGGGGGTTTGTTGAGATGTTGGGGTTCAAGAGGGGTAAAAATAAAACAAAATGGAACTATCCAGTCAAATGGTATTTGTAAATTTGTATTTGTAAATGGTAAATGGTCAATGGTATGCGTGTAGCTTCAGTGACACAAATACAGGGAAAAGTCTGAAATCTAAAATAATTGCCATTTCTACACCAAAAAAGAGTAACCAATTACATAAACTTCCGTTACCTGTAATTTGAATGAAACTGTAGCTCAAGTAATATGGTTGTCATGTCGTGTAACTATTTTATCAGTCAAAGATTAAGGCCGGCTTCCACAATGATCCCTAAACGTATTTAGCGACTAAACATGTTTAAATTTTGCGTATTTGTATGATTTGTAACTCCTTAAATCATATTTAGCCACTAAATACGTTTAGGCATCGTTGCGCGAGTCGCCCTAAGAATATTTTTTTTTGTTTGTTGGGAGACTCGCATGATCACAGTTTGGGGTGAACCTCTTAGTATTAAATGTATCAACACTCTGTAAACTAATCACGCACTAATTTATCTTAATTAAGAAGCAATTTGCATTTAATTTCGACTTAGACAGAGTTACCAAAATTCTTATTTATTGATTGAAACCAAAAAGATATATCACGATGATAAAATGATAAAATTAAAATGATAAAATTATGATAAAATTGAATATCAATTCGAATTAAAGAAATATAAAGATTAAAATCAATTAAAAATAGAAAGATCTGTGATACAGGATCGGTGGTTCTGGAAATCTGTGGGGAAGGCCTATGTAGCCTATGTGTTGAACCAGGTTATAATCTACGTACATACCAAATTTTATCGAAATCGGTTCAGCCGTTACGACGTGATTGAGTAGCAAACAAACAAGCAAACATCCAAACTTTCGTATTTATGAGATTAGTGATCCTACAGCATTTGATCTAGGCATAGGCTATGTCAAAAACTTCAACTGCTGTACACGTTTGATATCTAGTTTTATGCGTACGAAGTCGCTGGTCATAACTAATAAAAAATAAAATACCTTATATAATTCGTAAAGGCAGAATAAACGACCTTGTAACAGATTATAATGTCCCACAGTCTTTGTAAATTCGATTTCGTAACCTATTTTTCCGAAATTAAGCCTTTTCTCCGAAAAACATCTGAAGCCACGTCTATGTCAAAAACTTCAACTGCTGTACACGTTTGGTATCTAGTTTTATGCGTACGAAGTCGCTGGTCATAACTAATAAGAAATAAAATACCTTATATAATACGTAAAGGCAGAAGAAACGACCTTGTAACAGATTATAATGTCCCACAGTCTTTGTAAATTCGATTTCGTAACCTATTTTTCCGAAATTAAGCCTTTTCTCCGAAAAACATCTGAAGCCATGTCTATGTCAAAAACTTCAACTGCTGTACACGTTTGGTATCTAGTTTTATGCGTACGAAGTCGCTGGTCATAACTTATAAGAAATAAAATACCTTATATAATTCGTAAAGGCAGAAGAAACGACCTTGTAACAGATTATAATGTCACACAGTCTTGGTAAATTCGATTTCGTTACCTATTTTTCCGAAATTAAGCCTTTTCTCCGAAAAACATCTGAAGCCATGTCTATGTCAAAAACTTCAACTGCTGTACACGTTTGGTATCTAGTTTTATGCGTACGAAGTCGCTGGTCATAACTTATAAGAAATAAAATACCTTATATAATTCGTAAAGGCAGAAGAAACGACCTTGTAACAGATTATAATGTCACACAGTCTTTGTAAATTCGATTTCGTTACCTATTTTTCCGAAATTAAGCCTTTTCTCCGAAAAACATCTGAAGCCACGTTGTCGAAGTTATAAAAATAAAGCTGAACAAAAGGAGGGTAAATAAAAGAAAAATTGCGAATGACAAAGAAGCGGTAGGATATTTTGGAATTAAATCAAGGAAGACGACACGCGACCGAAATAATAACAAAATGTCGAAGCCGCCCCGTGAAAACCGTTACGCAAATACACAGACGCATGAAACGTTGGAAAAGATTTCGGGATCACTATCAAAGTTTACACAAATACTACAAATGCGAATGTTTTGATGTTTATTATTGTTATGAGCTGAGGGTTCGGGATAAAATAATGAAAATCACACCAAAATAACACCTTTATTCGACACTAAAATGATAAATACACGTTCTTAATCACAAGGATTCACAACACACTAAATCACACCACTGTTACACAATAAACCACTAAAAGTCACCGAAATATTCGCACGTATCGCCAAAACTAGACTCCTTCGAGCATCTCTACGCACTATTTATACCGCGCATTTCCAGAACCTTCTCGATATTTCCACTAGTAACTAGAAAAGTGTAGGTATTTCAACTGACTACTATTTCTTATTTTGTGCAACTGTAGGTAAAAACGTGGTATGTAGGTATATGCCACACCACGTATTACCTATTCTGTGACACAGTAGGTATAACTTCAAGAAGCCGACTATACTTATTCTGTAACAGCCTCGGCGTAACATTATTCAATCACGTTGTAAAGGCCGATTTCACCGATTCCGATGAAATTTGGTATACTAGATAGATTATGACCGAGATTAAAACATAGGCTTCACTTTTAGTTACTTAAATACTTTTGGAAAAGATATAACCACTTTTCACACTGCTATACAGTGTTTTTTAACTAGGACAGTATCGAGGAATCTGGAACCATAACAGATTTTGAACGGGCTCTAGGAAGTGGGCACCACCGCCTTACTTTTATCTGCCGCCAAATAGCAGTACTTGTGCTGCTGTGTTCCGGTTAGATGGTAATGGTATGTCCCTGTAATTATTGGCTCATAGGCATAACAGCTAAGTCATATAGTATGCCAACGTATCTACATAGAGATCAAGACAACATAATAGCTTGTTTTGAATTCTATGTGGATATCCATGGGCTGCAGTAGCCACTTAACATCTAGTGGATTGCATGCTCATTTGCCATATAAGTAATATAAAAATAAGAAAAAAAAAGATACAAACTAATTGTCTGAGGAACCATTTAGTCTTTTTTTATGGTTCCGTACCAAAAGGGTAAAACGGCACCCTATTACTGAGGCTCCGCTGTCTGTCTGCCCGTCTGTCGCCAGAATGTATCTCATGAACCGTGATAATTAGACAGTTGAAATTTTCACAGATGATGTATTTCTGTTGCCGCTGTAACAAAAAATACTAAAATTATACATTCATTTCAAAAATAAATAAATAAAATAAAATAAAACAAACATTTAATACCTTCCATACAACAAACGTGATTTTTTGCCGTTTTTATAGATAATGGCATGGAACACTTCGTGCGCGAGTCCGAGTCGCACTTGGCCGTTCTTTTGTTAGTAATAATTTTGGTAAAGTGATTAGTTTTAGTCAAAGGTGAGTTTGCCATACAAATAAATAATGTTAAAATTTTTTTGATGATCATTCGCAAATGCTTCCATGTTAACCAAGGGTGGTGGAACTCATGTGGAACTGAGCACGACATTTGGCTAGACGAGGTGATGGCAGATCGAGTAAATCTTTAACCGAATGGTGGCCAAGAACAGACCTAAGAAGTCCAGGACGCCCGACGGCGCGGTGGATCGACGACATAAAGAAAGTCGCGAGCAACTCCTGGATGCGCGCAGCACAGGACCACGAAGGATGGCGTGGGGAGGCCTACACCTAGCAGTGGGCACTTACAGACTGAGGGTGATGAAGTTAAACCTACTAATAAGTCTTCCCTTTATTATTAGATACTTATGTTTCTCAATAAACCCACTGTTCTATCTACATCTAAATCTAACTATAACTATGACAATCACTGCCAATTTAAATATCTAATGTGATAAATTAACTAATACCCCGGCGAAGTATTAAATGGTCTCTTCCAGTAACTGTATATCGCAAAAGGAAGGATTCATTTGTAAACAGTGCGCACGGATTGTTTCGCCCGTCCGTCCGTCCGTCCGCCCGGACGCACTTCCTAATTCCACTCGCGGATCTACTAATGGCAGGTGGTCAGATGTGGCATTGCGCTGCCAGAATACAAACGGAATTAGCTGCTGCTGATCTCATATTCCTAAAGCAGTTCTGACTTTACTGCATAGTTTAAGAGTAGTGGAGTTTCTTGTGAAATGGCTCGTTCGGGGAAGTACTACCGCCATACCTATTTGTGCCGCCAAGCAACATTGCGCAATAACTTTAAAGAAATAAATATTATGACATTTCCTTGTCAATACATCTATGAAAATCTGATGTATGTCCAGAAAAATAATAATTTGTTCAAGAAAAATAGCGATAATCAATTTATTAGCCAATAATTTTAATACTAGAAATAAAGATAAACTCGCTTTTGCCACTTGTAGACTCCATAAAGTTAGTAAATCGTTTAAAGGGCAAGGGGTACGCTTTTATAACAAACTCCCAAGTGATGTACAAAAATTGACAATTACCAAATTTAAAAACGCAATTAAACAAAATCTTTATAAAAAAGCTTACTATAAAATATCGGATAATTTAGATGATAGAGAAGCTTGGGATTGAAATTGCTCGAACTCGTTCAAATTTGTTACAATTTAGACGTAATTTATTTCCTGTATTGTTTTGTATTCTAAAAAGATCATTAAAAAACAATCAGCTTTGTTTCTTGCTTTTCTTTCCTGGCTTGGTCGCGAAGAAACAGGCAGTAAAATTGACGTTTCAAAGTGATCCTTGTGATTTTAATGAATAAAAGATTTTGATTTTGACTTGACTTGCTGTTTTAGTTTGAAAGGTACGATTACCGGTGAAATTGTAGGCAGATGAGGCTTTACACCTGTATGCCTCAAGTTGAGGGACGCTGGGCAGTGCATCGTAGGGCACGTTTCTAAGGTACGTGACCCACGAGGCAATACTTTGTTATAGGCGATGCTTACCACTTAACATCAGGTGGGCCATAGGGTTGTTCCATCTCGAGGTGGTAAAAAAAATTGAAACCCCGTTTTTGGTGCGGTTTACTCTACCTACCTACCTTAGACCATAAGACCTAGGTTTATTGCTTCATCTTTACCAGATACTCAAGTAATAGTGAACTTATTCTTATAAATACGGGATTTAGACGTACTGTGTTACACGTTCTGAAAGGAATCTGAAGAATGCAGATTACGATCACTAGCCTGATGGAGAAACTCGAAACGTTCCTTGAGAGGGAGAGATAAATGATTTTTTTATAAACAGACCATCATCTACTATTCTATTAGACGCTTCGTATCTCCATGTTACATATCTACAGATGCCTATAAAAACTCATTACAAACGAGTTTCCAGTGACAATGGATTACGTATACGAAGTGACCGGTGTGGATTAGGAAACCCGGGCGTTATATATGTAGGGGGATATACGGGATACCTATGCCAACATGAATCTCATCATGTGATATGTTCATAATAGATTTTGGGCGACTTACGCATCGATGCCTAACGTACGGCTAAATATGATTTAAGGAGTTGTCAAATCATACAAATACGGCGAAATTAAACATGTTTCGACGATAAATAGGTTTAGGGCTCGTTGTGCAAGCCAGCCTTTGACATGCTACACTTTGACATTAAAATTTTGACAGGCAGGGTCTTTTTGGTTCACATTTTTTTTAAAACTGTCTGTGAAGTATTTTCTGAGATACAGGAGTTGGCAGACTGGGGTTTTCGGTCACTATTTGAAACCCTTAGTATTGTTTTGGTATCACTTAACGAAAATGCCCATTTTTAACCGAAGTCGTACTTTTTTGTACTTTCGGCGGAATCTAATTATTGTTTTAGATAAGTTTTTTTGTATTAGGTAATGTAGGCCTTCTTTCATATCATTTAATCTCAAACAATAAACTATTGTGTCGGAACTTGTCATTCTACAATTAGAAAATACTTTACAAATAATTAATGTGAAATAACAACCGTATTGGTAAGCACATATATCCCATCAAAAACATAAATGTGAAATGAAAGCCAAGTTCAATATTATTGTATGTGCCTTGGTGGTTGACTCAACGACAAAAGAAGTGAGATCTAAATGGGTGCCAAGTTCAATGGTCAGTCCTGAAATTTATTTATAACAATATAAAATATTACATAACAACTTAAAATATAATTTCTTCTTATAACTTAGGATAATACATTGAAGCCTAAAGTCTGACTTGGCTATTTGCTTTCATCTGGAACTGGGATAGAGTTTTGATCTATCTATAGGTCGGTCGGTCAGTAATAAAAATGTCGATATTTGAACGTTAATATCTAAATAACCGCTTAAGGTGTGTTTATGAAATTTTAAGTACATATGTATCTTGCAAATTTCAATATGTGAGCCAAAAATGACATGTTTATGTGAATTAGTATTTGAGTTATGAGGTGGTCAAAAGTGACTCCAAATGGTATGTGTAATATTACACACGGTGCTACTCGCCAGTTCTGTTAGCTTGAACTTTGCTTGACACGCTACCGCGTGTCTAGATATTACAAAATGATAATTAATAACCTGCCAAAAAATTAAAATACAATATGATGATATATCATGTCAAGTAGATAAAAAAAATGACAAAATATAAATTATTACAATGTAAATATAAAAACTAAATTAGATATAAAAGATTAGCATCAGATGTCTTGCTGTTGGCTCCCATATTAAGAATTCTCACTGGAAATTAGATTATACGACAGCCCTCCACTAAATGGAAAAATGGCCTTAAAGTTTGATGGAAGCAAACGCACAAGATCGATCTAAAAATCTATGGGGCCTATGCAGTGGACGCCCCATGCTTGGTATTAGACGATGAAGTAAATCAGTGTGAGAGATATGGAGCTATGGCACTGCAGTACAGTAATCTTTGAAGAAATACTGCCCTACCAATCTCTTTTATTGAAGTAAAACTTCTTTACGCACGCTTGACTTGGGGAGTGAGCTGGTGAATGCGTTACGAAAAGTGCGAACGGAAGTTGAGAGGTAGATATAAGTAAGTGAAGATAGAAAAAGAGAGAGTTACGTTTCGTATATTTTTAAACGTTAATGTGCGAGTGCGAGTTGCGTCTGTCCAGAATGAACATAGACTGATCGACCTACAGACGTGTGGACAATTTTGTAATTGAACAATTTTTGAAATTAATATTTTGAAAAATAAGATTTACTTAAGTCGTGTGGTCTAAAGCACACTCGTTTTTAGGGTTCCGTGGCCAAATGGCAAAAAACGGAACCCTTATGGATTCGTCATGTCTGTCTGTCTGTCTGACAGTTCGTATGTCACAGCCACATTTTCCGAAACTATAGGAACTATACTATTGAAACTTGGTAAGTAGATGTATTCTGTGAACTGCATTAATATTTTTACCCAAAAATTGAAAAAAATAACAATACATTTTGGGGGTTCTTCATTCTTAAAACTGAAACTCAAAACTATTTTTCATCAAACCCATATGTACGTCAACCCCATATTCGTATCTATGGATAGGTCTTCAAAAATGATATTGAGGTTTCTAATATAATTTTTTTCTAAACTGAATAGTTTGCGCGAGAGACACTTCCAAAGTGGTAAAATGTGTGTGCCCCCCTGTAACTTCTAAAATAAGAGAATGATAAAACTAAAAAAAAATATGATCTTCATTACCATGCAAACTTTCACCGAAAATTAGTTTGAACGAGATCTAATAAGTAGTTTTTTTAATACGTCATAAATCGTTAACCGCAATTTACTTTTTTATATATAATGGTACGGGACCCTTCGTGCGCGAGTTCGACTCGCACTTGGCCGGTTTTATTTTGTATTCATACCCGTAGTTGTTCGTGTATTACGATAAAACATCTGAGTTCCCAGTAATATACGCACAAACTTCCAAGCTAACTTTATCGTCGCGCAGTGATCTAGCAATCAACGATAGCATTCCAGATTTATACGTTTTCACCCACGCTCTAGCCTTTAGCTATAGACCGAAGACATTGTAGCGAACACTACCTTCATCTAATACCAGCTACAGAGATAGCTCCAACTCAGTCAAAAATGTTACAATTGACGACCTCCGTGGTGCAGTGGGCGAATTGACGGATGAGAAGCAGGAGATAGCGGGTTCGATTCCCGCCGCGGAAAAAATGTTTGCATGATCGACATATATTTGTTCCGGGTCTGGTTGTTTCTCTATATAATAAGAGTATGTATTTACAAAAAAATAGTACAAGCTCTGCTTTGTTTAGACCTAGGTAGCGCTGTGTGAAATATCCAGCAATATTTATTTAAATCATTTAGATGTAATTTTTTTATCGTTTTCACACTAATATTATAAATGCGGAAGTTTGGATATTTGTTTGTTACTCCATCACGTCGTAACTGCAGAACCGATTTCGATAAAATTTGGTATGTACGTAGATTATAACCTGAATACATATGCTACTTTTTATTGACAAACAACACATGCTAAGCCGCTGGCGGCAGCTAGAATAAGAATTCTAAAAGAATCATTAAAAAGAACAACCAGCCTTGTTTCTTGCCTTTCTTTCCTGGCTTGGTCGCGGAGGAGCAGGCAGTAAAATTGACGTTTTATACTGATCCTTGTGATGTTAATGAAAAAATACGTTTTGATTTTGATGGCCATTTTGCTAAGCACATAGCGATAATACCACCCGTTGTACATTTCTGTTGTTTTTATTTTTTAAGTATCGTTTTTTTGTATTGTGTTCTATGAAACTGAATTATATAGGTACCTACCTTAAGAGAGAGTAATGTATATTGTATGTCAGTAAATGTATATTCGGCGGTCTTATAGCTACAGAAATCGGTCTATCCCAGACAGCCAGTAATTTTGTAATTATTCTTTTGTTTTGTACAATAATTTGTTTATTTAACACCCTCATATTAGAAATGCGAAAGTTTGGATGTATGTTTGTTTGTTACTCAATCACGTCGTAACGGCTCAACCGATTTCGATGAAACTCGGCATGTACGTAGATTATTACTTGTATTATAACAAAGGCTATTTTTTATTGACGAACCACCTGTGAAAAGCCGCAGGCGGAAGCTAGTCTATGATACAGGGAATCCTAGTGTGAAGACAATGTGAATAATGAGTATTAATATTGGTCATGTTGGTACCCTATGAGGTTTTTTTTTGGTTTCAAAGATCTTTATTAACATAAATTCATATACTAGGTTGGGGAAAAGGCTTTTTCATTATAGTATGTATGTCCTTGTAATACAATCTCTTTGGCTATACTATTTGTATCTGGCTGGTTTTGGTATCATTCAAAGTTTAAATTTTAAAGAACATAATTCTAAATTGAAATTAGGAAAATGTGTGATTTTGACGCCAAGTGTGCGGAGCTTTGAGCAAAATATACGAGTATAAAAGTTGTCGTCGTGTCTAGTCGCCGAGCTGTCGTTGTAGCGTGTCGCCTAGTGTGCGCCTACACTAAAGTGGTCCTCGCTGTACGACGATGTTTGTTTTTGTGTTTTCGAAATAAGTTTTTTTTATTGAAAAAACAAAAAAATATCTGTTTTTGGATAAATATAATAGGTTGGGGAAAAAGTATTTTAGCATTATACCTATAGTATGTATGAACTTGTATTAAAATCTCTTTGGCTATACTATTTGTATCTGGCTGGTTTTGGTATCATTCAAAGTTTAAATTTTAAAGAAGATAAATTCAAATTAGGAAAATGTGTGATTTTTATTTGTTTTTCGTACCTACTGTAAAGATGAGTGAATCTAATGAAGAAATTCGATACATTTAAAATTTTACTACAAAGAAGGTAAAAATGAAACGCAAGCCGCGAAAAAATATTGCGATATTTATGGACCTAGTGCAGTGTTTGTGAGAGTAGCATAAATTTGGTTTAAGCGTTTTAAATCCGAAAATTTTGATGTCAAAGATGCACGTCGCTCTGGTCGCCCTATCCCTGACCTTGCACCTTCAGATTTCCACCTGTTTCGGTCTCTTCAGAGTTCTTTAGGCAGTGTCAGGTTAACATCACGAGAGGACTGCCAAAACTACTTGTCGCGGTATTTTGATCAGAAGCCCCAAAATTTCTATAGCAATGGGATCATGTCCCTGCCTACAAGATGGCAAAAAGTTACGAACAAAATGGTACCTATGTATATACTTTAGTTAAATGTAAATAAACTATATTAAAAAATGTTTTGAATTTTCATAAAAAATGCGAAGAAACTTTTCCCCCAACCTAATATAACAAAACATCGCTAAACACAGTCAAGGTATTTTAAATAATCTAATAATCCACTGACTCGACAGGCTGGAGCGTCTCTAAAAGTCTTTTGACAAAATTGTTATTTATTCACGTTGTAAATCTAGAATTTATAGCATGCTTTTTATGTAATTAGCTTGATAAACATAATTTTAACAACCCGATGAGGTAAATTTATCTACAGTGTCCACTCGCTCTATAACATGTGTCTTAAAGATCTTGTTTTTATCGAAGAAACAAATTGCACAAACTAGCAATAAAACTGGCAGTTCGACATAAATTAGCGGCGGACAGCGACCTCATGAGGTCCTTGATTTGTGTCTTGCTTACCAGATACTGTAGGACAAAATAAGTAACGACGGTTTGAGCCGTATATATATATTCCGATTTTTTTATTTGCGTTTCTCCTCAATCAGTATATTTGAACTGAGGAGCCACACTAAAATAATTTATCTTTCTAGTGTTCCGTACCCAAAGAGTAAAACGGCACCCTATTACTAAGGCTCCGCTCTCTGTCTGTCTGTCTGTCACCAGGCTGTATCTCATGAACCGTGATAGTTAGACAGATGAAATTTTAACAAATTATGTATTTTTAATGCCTCTATAACAGCAAACACTAAAAACATAATAAAATAAAAATTTAAGGGGTGCTCCCATACCTCAAACGTGATTTTTTTGTTCGTTTTGCTTGATATTGATAACGGCAACAGGTAGACGCTTAAAATATTCACAGTATATTTAGTTATATATTCACATTTAAAATAAATAATTAAATTAAAATAAAACAAATATTTAAGGGGGACTCCCAGACAACAAACGTGTTTTTTTGAGGTTTTATAGATAATGGTAGGGAACCCTTCATGCGCGAGTCCGACTCGCACTTGGCCGGTTTTTTTTAATTTCAGTCTCAATTCTTTGACATTCATACTTCCATATATAAGGTAATTATAACGATCAAGCTGAAATCTAAATTATTTATTTTATATGATTTAGTTGGTTCTATTCTCACTCCGTTGGCTTCAATTTGACTTTGCTTTACTGCATAAGAAAAGTCTTTACATGATCACCTTACAGTAAACTAGATTATTTTATATTTGTTTATTTTATTATTTAATCCATAAAACAGATCACAATCCACTTAGCACTATTTAAACCAAAGATACAGTTTTATTCTTTAATGAACACAAGAAAATACATTTAAAAATACAGAAATAGAGATCATGTACAAAGGCGAGCTTAACCCTAAGAAGAGTTTTCTTCCAGCAAACCTTTGAGGCTAGAGAGAGATGAGGTTTTATACCTAGATTGTAATCAAATGTCTGAATACGATAAAAAGTATAGCATTCATTAAAATTAAATTATACTAGAACTAGAAACCGCAAATTTAGACAAGACATAATTAATTTAACAAAAGCATTCAGACAATTAGACAACATGTCATATTTTTGCTTTAATAAAGAAGCAGGTATTTATAGATGCACCGTTTAAGCCTACAGGTACCAAAGATATCCACGTCATGTAAAGCAACCAGCTCGTTATATAGACGACACGTTTGATGGTGAAGATTGTTTGAATTTAAATAGATTTATTGAATTAGGATTAAAATATCTAAACTTTGGAAACGAGTGGTTATCTAATCAAGGGTAAAAGCATAAATGGGTCCTATCTAAAGTTCGCGAAGACTTTCCACAATTCACTCATTTATTCATACTCGTGTAACCTAAAAAGCCTAACGAAAACTCTGAAATTTTAATCAGAATCTTAAATTAAGAGTTTCAAAGGTTCCTGATATTATAATCCTCATTTTCGTGTCCAATTATTGTGTCCGGCAGTTTTTGACCTCCATACAACTTCATTCCTTTATTATTCGCGAAGGACAAAAGATATTACAGATTTTATCCTACAAGAGGATTATGATGAAAGGGACGTTTTGGTAACACTAAGTATGAATGTGTGTTTTCACTACTATTTTGTATGAAACAAGGGATAGGACGTTGTGTGGGCATGGTTTCAGGTAAATTAACTTTTGTGTATGGATATTATTCGTCTTTCAAGGTGGTTTTTAAACCTAAAAGCGTTATCACACTGGTGATTAGCGAGCATTTTTCCAGGAAGGTGATCAGTCAACGTGCTTGATGCACGTGCGCAGTGCCCTCGCCACGCGTGTTACGTGCACGCGGCACTTTTCCTTCAATACGACTGACTGACTGTGTGGCGGCGCGCGCGAGTATAATGTATTTGTGAGGCAAGACGTTGTTCGGAGCGGATCGCACTTACGTAAACGGTACGTAATAAATCCCGTATATTGTATAAATAAATATATAAATTATGTATTAATAATAATATATAATATATTAATTATATTATAAATTATGTTTAAAATAAACCACGAAAGTTTTCTAAGTAAAAATATAATGTATTTATTTATTCGACAAAAAGTTACATACTAATAGTAGGTAATACACAAAGCACTGTAAAGACACTCGAACCGCTATAAACTATTCAGATACCTATAGACCCGTCACCTTTATTGATCGAGCGAAGCGAGATCTCCAAATCAACTTGGGCAAACCAGCGTTGTATGTATGTATGTATTGTATGTATGTATGATGTTTGTCCGAAGATAACTTTCGAAGCGTTAATCTGATCATCGTGAAATTCGGTATATAGGTAGGTAGTGATAGCACAATTTTGTTGTGACTAAATGAGCTAAAAATGGGTTGTAGAGATATTGGGGTTCAAGAGGGGTAAGAAAAACAAACAAAATGCGACTACCCGATCAAGTGACACGTCTAATGAAAGGTATTGTGAGTACATTTTGACCCGGTTTTATTTTTAGTTTTGACCTTGTAGTTTTTAAGTAGTCAAAGATTACGAATAATATTTTTTTGTTTCTAAGGGATACTCGCGAGATCTCAGTTCGGGGCGAACCACTAGTCTAAACATAATTTTATACTAAGTAAATAGTGTATCCATAGGGCGAACGCGGTGTCCGCGTTGCGGGTCGCGGCGAGCTTGCAGCTCAGGTCACAAATCGCCTTGCAGCAAATACGCTTGCAAATAACCAGCACGATCGCGCCGTGGGCATGTATAATTGCTTGTATAAGGTGGAAGGCTGGCTACCAGCTCACCTTTGTGTAACGTAGCTTTTAGGTAGCAACTAGTAACATTTTTCGTTTAAGTATCCAAGTCTTAATATCCAGCATAAAATATAATATAATAATATCAGAAAAAATATTGCGATAAAAAGGTTTTTAAAATAAAGCCATTTTATTGCGAATTTTTACGGCTACGCAACAAAAAAACAATCAAAAGACAAGGTCCTCAGTTCTTGTATCCAAGTGTTCGTATTCATTCTTACCTCTGCGTTGACCATAACTTTTCCCATCCACAGTCCAAGTCCCAACGAAAACTACCAGCCTTATCTATCTAGATTGACGTGGGCAAAAACCCTTAACATTTCACCAAGTGAGCCTTAACTTTGGACAAAGTTTCAGCAAGTTTCTTCGAAATCTCTCACCCAATCTTGAGCAACCTTCAAGCATACTTGAGCTGGCTATTTGGAGCAAATGTATACAATGTATGAGCATCGTTACGCCGCTTAAATTGACAGTAAAACTCTCATTCTGAAAGACCTAGACGGTTTTTTGTACCTAGGACTGAATTTATTTACACATTTGTTCTAGGTACACTTATTCTGCAAAATGAATTCTTGAAGCGTATTTTCAGTGGTGTAGAAAAAGTTATTTTAAGTGCCATGTTAACGACATTCAATTGACGAGCGTTATGGTATACAATTATCAAGAGTAGTTGAGTTCCAAGCAGCTTTGCTGTGTTTCTGTTTGAAGGGAAATTGCTGTTGAAATTACAGGCACATAAGGTTATTTTTTTAAAACTGTATAAATCTTCGTTTGACCACAATCTCACCTGATGGTATGCGATGATGTGTTCTAAGATGAACCACGAACATCTAGAAGAAATCTATTCACTCTTACCATAAAGAGGCCCGGATTTTATTCTTTAGGAAAAACAGACGACGGCAAAGTGTTCCAAACCTTAGCTGTGCGCATCAAGAACGTAGAACCAAAATGGTGTGTGCGAAAGGGTGGTATATTAAGTAGGTACGGATGGTACAGAGCTGTGCGACTGCTTGTCCTTTGATGGAAAAAAGATAGCGAAATGTATTCTGTAAAAGATCGATAGGCTAGCAACTTTACGGCGGTGTTCGAGACTTTGGGTCTTAGTCTCCGCCATATATTGCTCACTCATAAGCCTAAAAGCCCGTTCTATCGAGTGTAAGGTAGCGAGCTGGTATTTGGCCGAACCATTCCAAAGGTGGCAGCAGTACTCCATACCAGACGGGACGAGTGCTTTGTAAAGACTAAGAAGCTATCCTGGTGTGAAGTATCTCCTGATCTTG
Organism: Philereme vetulata; assembly: GCA_918857605.2. Taxonomy (NCBI): domain Eukaryota; kingdom Metazoa; phylum Arthropoda; class Insecta; order Lepidoptera; family Geometridae; genus Philereme; species Philereme vetulata. The sequence continues at coordinate 7,559,009 of OU975421.1, read as the reverse complement.
TGGAGGATGCCCAGCTTTAAACCTCTATGCCTCAAGTTGTACGCAGGGTATTGGATCGTATGTCACGATTGTAAGGTGCGTGACTTACGATGTACTTTGCTATACTCGTAGTTGATGGTCAGTTATCATTAGGAGGGCCATAAATGTTTGATCCATCTCCAGTCGTAACAAAAACTAATACCCAAAAAAAGAAGAGCAATATGAATTTGTAGTTACAAATTCATATTGCTCTCCTTTTTTTACCAGTCGATAAACAAGGAATAGTTTTGCCCATCATCCGGAACAATAACCTGTGGACGACTGCGGAAAGACGACCTTATAAAGGTCATCTGCTGGGAGCCGTTGGGTGTAGACCGCATAAGATCGGTCGCTCTGGGTGATGTCATCCAGGCCGATTTCGGCTACGGCGACTTTATTTCTGCTATGTTACGTTACGTTGGTGCGCTCTAAGATGACTTGAGTAGCCAATCTTAGTTTTAAATGTGTGTGCACATAGAGTGCAAGTCAGAGCGCCGTTAACATAATGGTACGTTATGTTTGCAGGCGGTGTCTCTTTAAGTTGGTCACGTATTGTATCCTGTTCGCGCCTGCGTTCATCTTCAAAAGTATAGACATTTTGCTGAACAAGTCTTCTCCATTTTGGGCTCCAGTGAGCTCTTCTTCAAGCTTCTCTTTTGAGCGTCTTTGTATCGGAGGAGTTGTCCACCACTTTTCCGCTTTCCATTTAGAAGCTCCGAGTAGAAAACGCGCTTCGCCACTCTCTCGTTGGGCATACGCGATACATGCCCGCACCACCGCAGCTGACGGCGCATCAGGTACGCTTCCATTCCCCAAACATTAGCACGTCGAAGAATATCAGTATTACTAACATGATCCGACCTTTGAATGTTCATAATGTCACGGAGACACTTGAGATGAAACCTGTCAAGGGTTTTTATGTGCCTGCGGTGAAGGCACCACGTTTCTGCAGAGTATATAATATTTGGTAAGATGATCACCATATAAACCTTGATTTTTGTGCTCAGCTTGATATGATGGGAATGAAAAACTTTGACTCGCAGTTTTACAAAAGCAGCGGCGGCATAGTTAACCCGTGAGAAGGCGCGCCGTATGTTGTTACACGGATAAGCGCGCATTAGCAAATTGCTCACACTAATTTTAAATGCTTAATTTTTTGCATTTTTGGTATGTTTGGCTATAAATGGGATCATAATGAATAAAACAATATTTATTTAATACGAAAACAATAGATTTAATTAAAATTAGAAAATATAAATACAACTTCTACCGCAAATAACAAATTAAATAATTTCGAATCTTTCGCGTCTTTGGTAGTATTAAAGAAATCACGATAAATAAAATTACGCAAATAAAACTTAAAAATTTCACTCTTCTATAAAATAAGGATAAGTGTGCCTCTTGAAACACAATGAACACATGTACGTTATGTGCTCGGTGCACAGTAATTGCTTGCACGAAGTGCATGCTTTTTTTGACCGTTTATTCATACATCTAGGCCATACCGCACAGAATGTTGTAGCGGAAAACAAAAAAACATTAGCATTAAAATAGGACTTTAGAGTACTTATGTAATAAATAACCAATTTAATACAATTTAACAAAAGAAAAACAACGTAATACATAAATAAAACTAAATAATTTGGTTTTTATACGAGCAAAATAACTTACGCGGATGGGCGCGCGATGAGCAAATTGCCGCGAGACGGTGCAGGGCCTCCACAAGTGCTTTACTGCGCAGTCGCAGTGGGATGGAGCAGCGCGTGAGTTGCGCGAGGAACAGGGGCTGAATAGTTAGGAAGGTACCTAGGTGCTCGGGAAGCTATGAAGTCAGGATCACCAAAAACTTTTGCAATCAATTTTAGTGTGAGCAAATTGCTCATAGCGCGCCTTCTCACGGGTTAACTTCAGAGTCGAGATCAGTTTTAGTTGTGATGGAGCTACCTAAATACTTAAATTTGTCTACCTGCTTTAAAACTTTGCCGCCAAGAAGTAAATTCGGCGGAGCACGATTGTCTGCATCCATTACTTCAGTCTTAGTAACACTGATTTTTAGACCGAATCTACAACATGTAGCGCCAAGTTTATTCGTCAGGTTTTGCAGACCCTCTGATGTTTCAGCAACAAAACACAGGTCGTCAGCATACATTATTTCAGTGATTATATCGTATGATACCTTAGTGTGGGCTTTGAGCCGGTCTAAGTTGAATATGCCTCCGTCAGTGCGAAACCGTATTCGAATACCATCTGTATTGTCACATAGTGCTTCTCTGACAACCACTGAAAAGTAAAGAGCAAATAATGTAGGTGCGAGGACACAGCCTTGTTGTTCGATGGGTTACCTACCTCTAGTATAATTTACAGACTATGAAAAACTCAGTGGCAAAACCACTGCGGTAAATATGAAAATACTATATAACTTTTGAATGTTTAGTTTTAGTATAAATAATGAAAATACTAGTTGTTACCCGCGACTTCGTACGCGTTACGCTACTAAATGTGTAGGTAACCTAGACCTAATAAAGTTAAACTCGCTGTTGCAACTTGAATTGACATCCCATTTATATACCATGGGACCTGATTTAGGGGATAAAAAGTAGCCTATGTGTTAATCTAGGTTATAATCTACGTACACACAAAATTTCATCGAAATCGGTTCAGCCGATATGACGTGATTGAGTAACAAAAAATCTATGCTAATAATATTGTAAAGAGAAAAGATTTGTTTGTTTGTTTGAATTGAATAGGCTCCGAAACTACTGGACCGATTTAAAAAATTATTTAACTTTTGGGAAGCGACACTATCCCCGGGCAACATAGGCTAATTTTTACCCAACTGCACAGAAGGACGGTAATGTTTTTATTGAAAAACTACGCGTGCGAAGCTGCGTATTGGTCAGCTAGTAAATAAATAAATAAATATCCAAACATTCGCATTTATAATATCACTGTGATAATTTACAGTTCATGTTCCAGGGTTACAGTTTCAAAATTAAAAGAGTTTCCAAGAGGGCTAATGGGGTTGACCGACCTCAGTATTTTGTTAATGTATTTTTTATTAAAAATACTTGAAAACAAAACATGTCCGGTACAAGTTCAAAGACAATGTAATGTTCCCTGCACTGAAACACGCTTTATTACTGAGCGAGGGAGGCCATGATTTATGGAAGATTTACAGGATTTATCGTCCATGATGCATCTAGTATATCAGGCTTTGAGATAAGAAGTCTTATTTCGTAGGGTTTTCGTTTAAATTGAAGTGGTCTGAGTTTTTTTAAGACTGGATAGATTTTCGTTTGACCACAATCTCACCTGATGGTAAGCGATGATGTGGTCTAAGATGAAGCACGAAGATCTAGAAGAAACCTATTTACTTTGACCTTAAAGGTACCATAATACTTATGTCCTTTGCATTCGCAGACGACCGTGGCGTAGTGGGCGAATAGCTGGCTGAGACGCAGGAGGTAGCGGGTTCGATTCCCGCTGCGGAACAAATGTTGGCATGATCTACAGATATTTGTTGCTAGTCTGGATGTTTTTCTATATTTTATAAGTATGCATTTACAAAAAATCCAGCCAAGTGCAAGTCGGACTCGCGCACGAAGGGTTCCGTACCATTATCTATAAAAACGGTAAATAAATCATGTCTGTTGTATGGAAGCCCCGCTTAAATATTTATTTTATTCAATAGAACAATTTTATTTATTTACCTTATTTGAGGTTGGTGCCGATTAAGCTAGTCCTCTATATTGTATGAGCGCCCATACAACTCAGAGGACCATCTTAATTGGCGTCAACTATGTTATGTATGGGGACACTCTTTAATTTTTAATTTATATTATTTTTTGGAGTGTTTCCTTTATTTGTGCAGTAAGACCTTGCTTTTTGCCAAATTTCGTGATTCTAGATCAACGGGAACTACCATATAGGTTTTCGACCCAAAACCTATAGGGTACTTCCGGTTGACCTAGAATTGTCAATTTTGGTTAAAAGCAATGTCTTACAGCATAAGTAAAGGGAAAATTCCGAAAAATAAAATAGGTAAGTATTAAAAACTAAAACAAAACAACTAAAGTCCACAAAAAGTGAGCTTAGTGTTAAAAGCATTTTCCTTCTAAGGTTAACCTTCTTAACGTAAACCTTCTGAGGTTAGGGAAAAAGGTTTGATTTTTATTTTATTTGTATACTAGCTGTTGCCCGCGACTTTGTACGCGTTACACTACTAAATGTGTAGGTAACCTAGAAATAAAGCTAAACTCGCTGTTGCAACTTGACTTAACACCCCATTTTTATATACTTACTACATGTACCTACCCATCAAAATTATTTCCGGGCGTCTGGCCGAAGCGACGTGTGATCCGAGAGCTAGCCCTTATCTGGGTCAACGTGTAAGCATTGCGATTCAGCGGGGCAACGCAGCCAGTGTCTTGGGGACACTTCCGCCTGTTAGTGATCTGGGGCAGTTGAGCTATCTATAGATCGTTTGCAACGGTCTTTAGATGATTCAACTGTTTCTTCTGTATTTTAGTCATGTAAATATTGATTGTTATTAAAGGCATTTTGCCATTACACTACAAAATACATTATAAAGTTGAATTAACAGAGGCTCATGATCCGTCGATCATCCCAGTCGCGCAAGCGTTCAATTGCTTGCGACCTTCATGTGTATGAGTAGGTACGCTGGCGTTCTAGATTGATGCATAGCAGTGCGATATATGGCTAAAAAAAATTATTTGCATGGAAAATATTTGGTTATTTGTGTGTACTGTGTTCTGTCTCTAAATTGTTACTTGTCGCAAATAAATTATTTTGCTTTATTCCATTTTTTTCTATAATATCCTTAATCAAATGAATGTTGTTTGGTAGCATGGTCACTGCAACAGGCCCGGGAGACCTTTGTCTAGTATTCTGTGTAGGTAGCGGACGCGCTCCGCACCTCAGGTGCCGTTTCCTGCTGCCTCCTCTCTGATGTACCTACTCCTTCGTTTAGGTTTTATTTTACGAGATAAATGTAAAATGTGAGAGCTATGGCAAAGTGAACTGTACGATGCTTGATTACAGATAAAAAATGGGTATTTATCGCGAACAGCGCTTTTGTAAATGCGAAAGTTTGTATAGATATATGTGGATGTTGGTTACTCTTTCGCGCAAAAACTACTGAATGGATTTTGATGAAATTTGGTGTGTATGTAGGTTATAACCTGGATTAACACATATGTTACTTTTTATTGACAAACCACGCGTGCGAAGCCGCGGGCGGAAGCTAGTAACATATAAAGGTATGGAACCAGATTAACACCGACACAATCGTTCTGAGGTTTTGTCGACAATAGGGAAGGTAATTATGACAAAAAGCTAATCAGCCGCTATTATCTTGAGTTAGAACCAACTCATTTGACAATTATTGAATGCGTTTGACAAAGTTGTATAGGTCCTATGTTTTTCTTGGTCATCTTTTGTGTAGAATTTGACAGCTAAAATGATCTTTGAAACATTGCCTGCGCAATAGTTATTTGTTATACATGAGTGCAAAGTTGCTTTTTAACCGCTTGCTCAATTTTGATGACCTAGCAAGCGAAGAATTCAAAAATTAGAATCCTGAGCGTTAGCGAGGGAATCACTCGATTACAAGTGTATAACACGTAACTTTTCATCCCACCCACAGACCACTTAGATGTACTACATCCCACCTCAGCGAGGAAATGACTAAATGCAAAAAAAAGTAATACCTACACCAAGAAGGTTCCGAGTCTGAGATTTTAACAAATTAAAAAAGGTTGTATGATAAATTCGGCACCATTGAGGTGGAAGTAAATAGGTTTAATGATGTTTTGAATTCACAAACTTAGTGCACACGATGTTCTAAATTCAGTTTACTTTATCCTCTAGCTAGCGGATAAAAACGGCCTTTGCACTCAGATATCGAAGAGAAAAAATACTCTTTCCGAGATGGGGGGATGAAAATGTCATTTAAATACAACATTGTCCTGGTTTGCACAACGATCCTTTAACGTATTTAGCGACTAAACATGTTTAAATTTGATGTATTTGTACGATTTGACAACCGGATAAATCATATTTAGCCACTAAAGGCGGGTTCCTATATCCGTCGGTAACTGACTACGCCTCGTATCTCCTTGAAAAAATGACAATCTTTTGACAGGTTTTCAAGAAGAAACGAGTCGTAGCTGGTTACCGACGAATATAGGAACCCGCCCATTGTTGCGCAATCGCCCGCGCGCCCTAAAGAATGTGATATTTGTATAAAATAGGTATATTACCTATTATTGTTTATTGCAGTTACGCTTTAATAAGATCGTCCATTGTGCAGGTACCGTTGGGTACCAAGTAAGTATTCATTTAAAAGTTTCACACCGTTAACCGACTCGAAAATTTGTAAAATACATGGGGTATTTTACAAATTTTCGAGTCGGTTAACGGTGTGAAACTTTTAAATGAATTTACATTTTTACATTACCCATAAACCTGTGCTAAAGTATTCCCGTAACATTTTCTGAAACAACCCATAAACCTAATTCGGGTAAATCACATCAAAATTATTATAAATTGTGGTATCAAAGAGATTTTACAGCCAACTCTGCAGTTCTTACATACGATATCTCGATGCTTGCGGTATGCCGCAGATTTTACTTCGCTAATGATAACTGCCATATTGTATTACTGGTGTCTAGGCTTTGGTTTATTTATTGATCGAGCAAAGCGAGATCTCCAAATCAACTTGGGTAAATCGGCGTTGTATGTATGTATGTTTGTTTGTCCGAGGATAACTTTCGAAGCGTTGGTTCAATCACTATGAAATTTGATATACTCGTATAGGTAGGTAGTGATGGCACAATCCTGTTGCGGATAAATGAGCTAAAAAAAAAGTTGGGGGAGGGGGGGGGGGGGGGAAGGTTGTTGGGTTCAACAGGAGTAAAAAAAATCAAAATGAGACCATAAGATCAAATGGGACATTTCGACCTCGTTTTTATTTTTAGTAAGTTTTTGTGTCTCACTGTTCACAGAGTACACCAGTGACCCCACAGTGCTGAAATTTGGTATTCGTGTAGCTTTAATGACATAAATGTAGGAAAAAGTCTGAAATCCAGAATAACTGCAATTTCTTCCCCTAAAAAAGTAACTACATTACATTAACTCCCGTTACCTGTAATTTGAATAAAACTGTAGGTTAAATAGGTTGGTTATTCATTTCGTGGCACTGTTTTGATCGTCAAAGATTACAAATAATATGTTTTTGTTCTTATAGAGGTTGGTTTTAACCGATGAAAACGTTCGAATCATTATTCCAGGTTATAATATTTTCGACGATAATAATATTTTGCAATCGGAGTTGAATTTTTCCCAAATTAAGATTATTATTGTGGGGAGTCCAATAATAGTCTTCATCTTCTGTTTCGATCAACTAGCTTTGACGGATGAGTTCATATCTTGAGATAGTACGCCAGTTGACCGCAATTTTTCTATAAGAGGAGATGACGGCACATTCCCATGGGCCACCTGATGCTAAGCGGTTACCACTACCTATAACAGTAATAATTGCATTACCGCACAGGTAACGTCCATATAAGATCGACTTCAGGGTACTGCGTTACCGCCACTTTGAGTTTCAAGTGTCTGTAATTTGAAAAATGAAATGAAAATTTCACCACATGCCGCATATTTTGCGTCGTATGTAACCACACTCATACATAAAAACTTTATACCCCTTTACCGCATCGTTACGACCAATAAAGTATAATATTCCCACAATTCCCGCGTCAAGTAAATCTGGCAGCCACTTAGAGGAATGTTCGACATGTCTCCAGCAACGAGAGAAAAAGCACTTTTCCTTGAAACAAAATCTTAAAACAGAACGCGTTAACAGGTTTGACATAGCGAGGCTTGATTTTCGGGTATGTGTGGAAGACTTGCGCATAAGAGAAGCGATTTTAAAGAATATTCTTGCTATGAAGGCTCAAGATTGATCAGTTTTGGAGGTATTAGCAACCTAAGGGCCATCGCAAACTGGGTGACTTGTCGCCGCGTCTTGTCGCGGCGACAAGACGCGGCGTTGTCGTTTGCATCTGGCGTCATGTTGCCGCCGCGATTAGACGCGGAGTTTAGTAGTAGAGTATTCGAGAGAGACGGCCGTGTTGTTCATCTTGTGAGTGAATATGGAGCCTCTAGTTGCACTTGCCTTGGTGCTTATCTTGCGAATGCGAAGGTGCACGGTAATGAACACATCGACATCGAACGTATCTATGTTGAGATTATCAAAAAAATAAACACGTGCACCTTCCTCAGCGCTCACATCGAGACTGACGCAGTGCACGGTCGCGCAACTGTCGTCGTGTAAGCGCGTACACAGCGCGACTAGACGCGGCGACAAGTAGCGAGCGCACTTGACTCCCCTAGCTTGTCGTCGCATCTCCGCGACTCTGACGCCAAGTGTACGGAGCTTTGAACAAAATATATGAAAATTGTCGTCGTGTCTAGTCGCCGAGCTGTCGCTATCGCGTGTCGCCTAGTGTACGCCTACACTAAAGTGGACCTCGCTGTACGACGATGTTTGTTTTTGTGTTTTCGAAATAAGTTTTTTTTATTGAGAATCAAAAATATATCTGTTTTTTGATAAATATACCCTGTATACCCTATATACCCTAAATATACCTGCTGTTTTAGGTGTAAAACACGAAGTCAGACTTCTCCCACAATCTTGTACCATTATGTTGAGACCATTATGTTGCTGTAGGCACACAATCAAAGAAACAGTTTAGTAGAGACCAGGGTTCAAAGTTTCGGATTTCTTTATTGCAAAAAAAAAATGATATTCTACTTTCTTTTGATGGAAAGCTTAAAACACGAAGTCAAACTTCTCTCACAATCTTGTACCATTGGTAGGCACAGAATCAAAGAAACAGTTTAGTAGAGAGCAGGGTTCAAAGTTTCGGATATCTTTATTGCAAAAAAAATGATATTCGACTTTCTTTTGATGGAAAGCTAACAGTTTCATTTGTAGAATCAGCTCTCATCAGGTTAGTGGTATTTCTAAGCATCCCTTTTCTCGGATAAATGTCTTCCATGAAATGAGTTAATATCGTATGACGCGATGCTTGTTCAAAATGAAGATTTCATCTGTCATCATCTCGTGTTCAAGATAATTTCTGATTAAAATATGTAAAGTGTACATCGTAAAATATCTCAAAGCTGTTAAGGAAAGCTTTAGTTTTATAGCTGACAATTAGAACTTCGTGAAACCCCTATTTTTTCGAAAAGTCCACGGATAAACACATTTCAGCCCTTACTTAATAGTGAAGCACTGAATGTATGCCAGCTCGCCCCTGTGCCAATACCGAAACCAATCGCCGCTTGGGAGATACCTAACTCTAAATGTAAACTATTTATGAATAACCAAAATAAACAATTTTATTATGTAATTATTTATTTATTGGCACTTAGATTACATACCTCGTTCAGTGCTTTACTCTCTTGAAGATACTTCCGACTAGTAGTGATCTGGAGCAGTTGATTTTCGATCGTTGGCTTTAGATCGTCTTTAGATGCTATTAAATTAATAATAAGTCGTTATATTTCTATTTTATTTTTTATATACTTTGATTCACAATTACATTACCGTTTATTATAAACTAATGTACATAGTACTCAACTTAAACCAAATTGAATCTACAATTTGTAATACCACAGACCAATATAATTTAAATAGACTGACAGCCTCAAACAAGATAATGTAACTCGATATTTGATTACCTGCTAGGACGCGAGATATCGCTAAGAGTTACAAATCATTAAATACTAGTATGCCACCCTGTAGCTTACTACCGCTCATAATGGTACGAAGAAAAATAGATGGCGCTATTTCCAATTACACGTGCGCGATAATATTATTGCGGCGTTGTGACCTTTACGTTGTGCGAGGTTGCCGCTCTTCAGTTTTGTTAAAACTTTAGTCTCTAGCAATTTTTAGAGATTTGCACACATTTTCTCAGAATTGCCAGAGCATGAAAGTTTCCGTCAAAATAGGGATTTTTTTAGGAAAGGAATGGATAAATATATTTTATTCATTACATACGTCTATGATCGCACCATTATCACTTAAATGCGGAAATACCTACATATTTGTAAAATAAGAATACATATTTATAGTGATGTACAGATAAGTAGAACACTTTTTGAAAGAAAATAAAATTAATTTGTAAGTACCCGGCAAATGCATACCTACTACAAGATAATACGTTCTATTAATTTGAACTGGAAACATAACTACTAAAATAATGAACTCAATACGTACACAATATGTACATACATTATGTACAACAAAATATCGACTTACTAGTCGCGACTTTTGAGAAGTGAGGTTTGGCAACACAGCATGTAACAAATTTAGGTACAAAATGCATGACTTTGCTTGCTTCCCGGCTGTCAGTCAGTTCACGGTTCTCTTTCGTTCCCTTGGATTCGGACTTTGTGTTAATTTTGTGATAAACGCCATCTAGGTAAAAACAATGTGCTACCTTCCCACGCCATCTGTGATTAAGCATATGAAAGTGGTAAATCATCAATATAAAATAAAATCGTTAAATCTTATTTTATGGACAATATTACTTATTCTAAAAAATATTGAAATATTTTGGTGTGTTTTAGTGGAAGTTTATTTTTATTTGTTGGGTGCAATGGCCGCTATGAAAGTTTCCAGGCTATGAGACAGCGCCATCTACAAATAATACAGGACTTTGAGCTTTTTGCGGGCTACGTTTTCTTATATGGACATTGACAGTCTATTGATATTACTAGTACTAGTCTCTGGTAATACTAAACTTTTAAAAATATGACGCGGCAAAGTAACCCGTCTGGTAACTATAACATACTTATTTGAAAGTAGTTTTCAAGAGAAACTGAGTATTAAAATCTTTTTTAAATATATAAATTACTAGCAGCCCGTCCCGGCTTCGCACGGGGTAGACAATTATTTATTTATGGAAATTTGGATATAAAACACTTTTTTTCACAAATATTTTTATTTATTAAAAAAATATTATTTATTAATTATTATTAATTAGGATTAATATAAACACATAAATAGCATGGTTTGAATTTGGTTAGCATTTTCATTATTGTTTAAAATGATAAAAGTTGTTGTAGTGACATAACTACAATAGTTGGACATATGCTACCGCGGAGTTTTTTGTAGACATTATGATGTTCTTCAATATTGTTATACATTATTTTGTTCTATCGCTAATAGTTTCGGCAGCGCATTCGATGAAAGACATTTTAAGACTCATTTTCTATCTACATCTACACCTTCGGTTACATTGTTCAAATTTTACCAAGGATCCCTAATTTTTTTCAAAATGAAATGTAGCCTATGTCAAATTGGAAGAATGTAGCATTCTATTGGTGAAAGAATTTTTTAAATCGGCCCAGTACTATTTGAGCCTATTCATTACAAACGTACAAACATACAAAAATAGGTACAAATCTTTCCTCTTTATAATATTAGTATAGATTAAAAAAAGTGCCCCTTGAACTACAATGTTCGCTTGATCGCATTTGGAGTGTGTGTGTGTGGTGTAGAATGTATTGGTGAATGAATGAAAATTCTTTATTATACCTTACAAGCTAGACACAACAGATATAAAAATAACAAGAAAACAAATAAATGTAAGCATAATGGGCGGTCTATATGGCGGCATATGGTGTTATGTTTCAAAGTGTTAATTATAAAATAATTTGAGAATTGCAACAAAAAGCAGGTAGTTTAGTAAAGTGCAGTTAAACCCGCAAATAATAATAACTAATTAACCCCCCCCCCCCTCTTTGCATCTACTCGTCACAAAATAAGCATAAAAAGGCAAAAGACGAAACAAAGAAACTAATATAAATAGTAATTACGCGTACGTACAGTTTACATTTCCTTAAAATGTAAATGGAAGTTCCACTCAGACCACACCCGAACGGGTGATTATGCCAAATCGCCGACATCCGTAAATGGAGGAGGCAATGGCATCGCGATCGTTTGCCTGTTGTGCCGGTTCACTCAACAAGCACTTTGCTTTACTTGCTATTATTGTAGTAACCAGAGTGTGTTTTTGTTTGTGAAGGCAAGAGTTTTATATGTTCCTGCCAGCCGCTTAGTCGTGAAAACTTGACAAACAAAGATACAGAATTACTTTCGAATTTAGAACAAACAATCTAATTTGTTATGTACTATATTAATTTTAAACAAATATCATAAATATATCCGGTAATCGATACATTTCCAATAAACAAATTTTAACGTAAATTGGCGGTGCTTTTGCGTCGATGCGGCTTACATGATGAATTATTTGTTTACCTACGTTATACAGGCTGTTTCATTGATATTTTAGGACTTGAATGGGTTGTTTTAAAAATTTTAATTTTGCTATCATAATGAATTTGAAATAAAACCTATTTTACAACAATAGTCCATTTAGTCTACCCGTGTTTTCATTACAAAACACGTAGATAGTTGAAAACTACAATAGGTGCTTAGTACAAAAGAGGAGATTACAGCATTTTTAGAGTGTTCGACAATTTCTTCAGTGAAAGGCTAGAGTTTGGGGCTTATCCGGATTCTGGCGAGTCAGTGACGCCGAGGTGGGAACTGAGGATCGCTTCCATGTTAAGGACAGGGGAATGTACGGAGTCGATACGATTCTCAATTGCCATTCAATGAATTCATAGGAAAACGTTACATCGTATTTAAGAACATATTTATGAATATTTACTTTTGTTTTGCGTGGTTTTTAAATTAAAAACCTAAGTGTTTTTTGTAAGAATACATAGATAAGTGTTACGATTTAGATAATGTATCTGTGATGTTATGCTTTATTAAATAAAAGTGTTAGTCGGTAAGCATATTTAGCAGCTCGATTGTCCCCATCTACATATTTTTGTTTTTAGTTGATAAGCTGTTATAATATAAGTTAACACTATTTGTTTATGTATATGTTAGCAGACTTCCGTGTCTTACTCACAAAGGTTCTAACGAAATACCAGCGCTGTGTCGGATCCTTTTTGGTGCAGCAACCAAATAACTAATATCTATTTTATTTATTTGTTTTTCTCTATTTTTGTGTTGTTATTTATTGGTTGGCTTATTAAACATTTTATCTTTCTTTCTTCAATCAATCAGCCGACGCCCAGTCACTCGGTTACTATTTGATAAGGTTATAAAACTCAATGAGAAACCATCTTTAAGAAACTAAACTTTTTTGGCGCGTTACATGAATCAGATAAAGTTGGTGCAAGCGTTCCCGCGCGTCGAACGAGTTCGCTTTGTTTTTGTGCTGTCTGTCTTATCTTATCACTGTATTTTATTAGCTACCCACAATGAAATTTCAACAAACTCAGTACGGTGACTAAATATTTATATAATTTAATTTGTTTAGTAAACAAAACAGGAAAAGAACAGAATTAGGTACAAGTTACATCTAGGTATGTTAATTCTAGTCATGATCTATTTCAGTTCCCAACACATGTTTACATGCCATGATCAAATTGTTTACCAGAATGGGCATTGGTTACCTTGTTTGCGGATGACACGCATGTAGAGGTCAAGGACAAAAAACTTGAAGTCGTTGAAGACCAAATAGAGGTTGTTCTAATAAAGTTAAAACAGTGGTTTGAAACAAATGGCATAATTTTAAATGCTGATAAAAGTACTATTTTAAAATATACAAGCTCAAGAAAAAATCGCAAGGACATTATAAAAGAAGTTACATTTCTAGGGTGTACGTTGGATTCTACTTTATGTTACGATAGTCATATAGACAAAATATGTAAAAGACTGACTAGCGCTAATTATGCATTGTTTAAGCTAAAACCAATAGTGGATAGGAAAACTCTCTTATCGGTTTACTACGCCTACTGCCACTCTATTATAAGTTATGCAATAACAGTTTGGGGAAATGCTTCAAAAATTGAGAGAGTTCTAATTTGCCAAAAAAGGTCGATAAGAATTATACACGGCTTACAGAGATTAACTTCAGCTAGGGCTTATTTTAAGAAAAGTAAAATATTGACAGTTATATCACTATTCATATATAACTCTCTTATAGAAATATATTTAAGGAAAAATGATTTTTCAATTAATAGTCAAATTCACAATTACAATACCCGAAATAAAAATAAAATATATGTACCTAGAACTAGGCTTGCTAAAACATTTAAACAAGGCGTCTGCTTAAAGCTCGCTATGTTTAACAAACTACCATTAGAAGTAGCACGGCTACCGCTAGCCCAATTCAAACTAAAATTAAAATTATTCTTTCAACAAAATCCGTTTTATCACATTGACGAGTTTATGAGCTGTTCCTTCTCTGATTTGTAGGTGCGAGTGTGTCTCTAAGCTGTACCTGCTTATGTAGATGTACCTATGTTTTAGTTTAATTTAGTTAGTAGTTTGACATTTATCTAAATTATTGTGTTTTTTACTATGTACCGACCCTATGTATCTTGACTTGCCAATGTTATGCAATGTAACTTTATGGTTTAATAAATGAATATGAATATGAATCAGGCAAGACACGGTGTTATTCATTATAATTGGTGATTGTTTGAAGATAAGTTATCTAAGTGAGGGCTCCAGCTGCACATTGCACGCGAGTCAATGGGTGGGCAGTATGGTGTGATCTTCTTTGCTGCCGCCATGGAGGGAGGTGTTGGTGGCTGACGCAAGCTGGCCACACGGATTGGCTCCTTATGGGCCATCGCGCACGAGATTATTCTGGCGAATTGATCACAGTGGATGGTTTTAGGGCGTCGAACCGCACATAACCCGTTTGCACCCTCATGCAGCGGGTATCTTGCTTGCAGACTTTTTACAACACAAGTCCCGTACTTAGTGTAGGTACTGCACGCCAATATTCATAACAAGCTAATAAAATGTATTCTGTATTGCTGTATTCTTATAATGCTTGATCTAAGAAATAAATGAATTAATTTGTTATTTTTTTAAATTATATGTATGTTCTATGAGGAATAAAAACATTTGACTTTGAACTATGTGATCGGATTAGAGCCTCCACAGTTTTCCCTGTCTGACAAAAGAGGCAGGAGGCCACATCGTGCCACATCGGCGTAAATCTTCGTTTGTCGGAGAGTCCCGCCATCTGTTTGTAGGTTCCGATTCGTGGCAACCAATGTATTTTTACTGTCTTTGTCGATTTACGGGCTATAGATTAACGGGTACTTTCAATGCAAATGTTGCAGTCAGATCCTTTAAAGCTATTAGTGGTATTGAACGACACAGCTGTGTAATGAAAGTAAGCTTTGTTGTCCTGCTTTTGTTATCATTATCATCATCATATCAGCCATAGGACGTTTATCTACAACCTTTATTAGGTTACGCTATGCTGTGAAGTTCGTGGTCTTCACTCAATAACCTTTCTGCCCCAACGGCCATCAAATCTGCGATCTGTGTGCCCCGCCCACTGTCATTTCAGCTTGCTATTCATCTAGGTGATGTCAGTGACATCATTATTAAGTTTAAAAGTAAATGTAATCTTGATGTTTATTAAACGATGCAGTTAGTTAAAAGGTGATGAAGATGCATACAATTGTTAAAATAAAAACCGGCCAAGTGCGAGTCGGACTCGCGCTCGAAGGGTTCCGTACCATAATTTATAAAAACTGCAAATAATCACGTTTGTTGTATGGGAGGCCCCCTTAAATATTTGTTTTATTTTAATTAAATTATTTGTTATTGAAGTGAATAGGTATATAAATAAATATTCTGTGAATATTTCAAGCATCTACCTGTTGCCGTTATCAATATCAAGCAAAAACTAGCAAAAAAATCACGTTTGTTGTACAGGAGACCTCCTTAAATATTTATTTTATTCTGTTTTTAGTATTTGTTGTTACAGTGGCAACAGAAATACACTATCTGTGACAATTCCAATTGTCTAACTATCACGGTTCATGAGATACAGCCTGGTGACAGATGGACAGACAGACAGACAGCGAAGTCTTAGTAATTGGGTCCCGTTTGACCCTTTGGGTACGGAACCCTAAAAACGGCAAATAAATCACGTTTGTTGTATCGGAGCTCCCTTAAATAGTTATTTTATTATATTTTTAGTTTTTGTTGTAGTAGCGGTAACAGAAATACATCATCTGTGGAAATTTCAACTGTCTAACTATCACGGTTCATGAGATACAGCCTGGTGACAGACGGACAGACAGCGGAGTCTAATAGGGTCCCTTTTTACCCTTTGGGTACGGAACCCTAACTAGTAGAAGAATGATTTCCAAATTGTTTTTTATTACGTGTCGTGTGCTTAGATAATACTTATCTATAAAATACAAACTATTTGAAAATCCAAGCAATTAAACTCAATGGGGACTGCGCAACTGCGCATTAAGATAATTGCTAAATAAACTAAAACAAAATTGCCAAGCAGCATTGCTGTGTTTTGGTTTGAAGGGTAGCCGCTGAAATTACAGGCACATGAGGCTTTACACCTGTTGCCTCATGTTGATGGACGCAGGGCAGTGCATCGTAGGGCACGTTACTAAGATGCGTGTGCGTGACTTACGAGGCAATACTTTGTTATAGGCGATGCTTACCACTTAACATCAGGTGGGCCATAGGCTTGTTCCAACATTAGGAGGTATATAATGAGTTTAGAACAATTATTACAAGGCGTTAAATTCCGGGAAATAAATGTATAAAAATGAACTGATTTTATACGTTTTCACTCTATGTTTAGTTTTTAAATCGTTAATTTGTTAATCATATCTCTCTTGGGAGTTTCTGCACCAAGTACTAGACCAGAAGCGGCCACAACCTACTATCGTGATAATTCATTAAGGAAGCACCGGAGGGACAATCGCCCATACAACACGTACTACCAAGATCATTTCTAATTGGAGCATATTTCTACCTTAATAAGGTATTATTTTAATTTGAATAATATTTATCTAGGTTCCCAACTGTTTAGGCCATAATTAAATAATAATATGTGGGTAGGACCACAGTGACTTTCTGTCCTTTTCTCTCCCTACCTGATATCTCCCTCTCCCTAATTACCAACTTAGTCATAAAATGGATGTTTAAAAAACGATACCTGTGTCAAAAGTGCTCTGTGCCAAAATAAGTAATAAAGAAACTGCTGTGAAATAAGACCAGAAAAGAGGAGTGTTGTGTGCCTCGCGAGGTGAAGAAATTGAATTACCTACTGGAAGAAAACGATTGGCGATATTCGACCAAGTTTCTGGAAACTAAGGTTGGTCCTGATTTAATCCCACCTTTCCAGTCACTGTGTGTCCGTATTAAAATATTAGCAACTAGGTATCCGCCTAGATCATTCAGAGCTCGCGCTCAATCACCATCCATATATTAGATCAAAATATTTACCTAAAATGAAATAGAAGCGTATCGCATTCTGCATGTTTTTACGTCATAAAAGACCTATTTTCAACCTAGGTAATTGTTTCGTATTAAAAACAACAACATCTTACGTATACTAGTCATGGGAACATAGATTATATGGTCTAGTTACAGAATAACAACACAATAAGATAAATACAACAAGTTTTCAGTCATCATTTTTGGTATTACGGAATACGGTCAAAATCTAATCAAATTTAGCATCGTTCTATTGCTATCACTGTCGCTCTGCGTGGCTAAATTTCGTCACTAAACAGGGATAGCGATATTCAGGCCGAAGTTTTTGACGCGGCCGAATTGATGTTGCGCTCAGGGTTCGCCGGCGCGTTAAGAACTAATTATTTCGGAGTGACCGCGACTAACAGCCTGTTGTTGGTACGCCAATCAAATAGCAAATCGGTTGACATAGTATTTAACTTAACACTCTTGTTAAATCAAATCGATTTTCTCGTAGTTTGATTATTGAATAATTAGCTAACCAAAGGATCATCTTTTGATTGTCAAACTAGTGTTATATTTGACAGCTTGATTAACTAATCTCTGATTAAAATCAAATGAGGTAAAATACGTTCCAGCAACCCAATATGTACTTGACAAGAGGTTTGACCAATGGTCAACTGATTTGCGAGTTATGGCGGGTTCCTATATCCGTCGGTAACCGATTACGCCTCGTATCTCCTTGAAAAAGTGTCAAACTAGTGTCAAACTTTTGACACATTTTCAAGGAGAAACGAGTCGTAGCTGGTTACTGACGGATATAGGAACCCGCCATTAATCATCCTTCCAACAACCGGCCGTAAGAAGCTTGCTTTTGCCGTGACGGCGACTGTGATCGTATGTGAGCGTGCGGCCGGCTTTGATTTGGTAACCAATGCACGCCTAAGTTCGTGAGAGCTCTAAAACAGTAGTCAGATATAGTTGGCCGTAGAAAGGTCAAAATTAAACCGAAACCACAGTGCAATATTGTGGTGAGAGCGAAATATTCGCCTCAGTATCGCCCACACCACTCATTAGTAAAATAACAAGCGAAGCTACATTAGCAGTCGGCAACGCGCGTGACTCGAATACAATCGGTACCGTTATCAAAAGAAACCTCTTTCATTTGTGATACCGATAAGCTTTGAATTATAATGGGAAAGGGATTAGAATGAGGAAGTTATTGGGAATATTTAGGGAGCATTGTAATGTGAGCCGTCACGAAACGACTGAATGCGGAAATTTCGCTTTTGGATTCCTCCTCCCAGTTTACATAGATACTTGTGAAATTTTATTGGCTATATACGTAAACATCAATTGATCTTATCTCGTTTTATCCGACGACAAAGGGAGGGTTATGTGTTTAGCAGCTAAGTTTATTTTAGTAGATGTCGCATGAAAGGTCGCAAAAAATACTGTCGTTCAAGTTCAGTCTCTCGAAGCGTGTGTTAATGAATAATTAAATATTGATGGACATTTCACACAGCGCTATCTAGCCCCAAACTAAGCAGAACCAGATAAATGATAGAATACTTAACTAATAATTATGTTATTTTTAAATAAATACCTATTATGTAAAGATAAACATAACAATAATAATAATATAAACACAACATAACCCGGAACAAATATCTGTAGATCATGCAAACATTTGTTCCGCGGCGGGAATCGAACCCGGCTACCGCTTGCTTCTCAATTGGCTATTCCTTCATTTGGCCTCTGAGGCCGCATCATCGTTTGATATTATGGCTTCTTCACTCATCGCTTGTTCACGCGAACTTTGTTCTTGCGAACTCGCGAATAAACACATACAGGATGTCGAATTGGTGTCCTAACTGACAGTCGCACGCAGTTAAGGCGATCGATAGCATCTATAGACCTATGAAGGTTGTAGTTCAAATATTGAGAAGCAGACTTTTATGACTATCCTAAGGTTGTCTGGACGTAATCGCTCATAGGTAGGTACTTCGCGTAAATCATGTTTGCCTTTTATCGTCGTGTATCTTATAGTCTATACTAATATTATAAAGAGGAAAGATTTGTTTGTTTGTTTGTATTGAATAGGTTCCGAAACTACTGGATCGATTTAAGAAATTCTTTCACTGTTGGGAAGCTACACTATACCCGGGTGACATAGGCTAGTTTTTACCCAACTGCGCAGAAGGAGGGTAAAGTTTTTATTGAAAACTACGATTGCAAAGCTGCGGGTTGGTCAGCTAGTTAGGTAGCTTGGTTTTCCGTATGTGTTCGGATAACACTATAAATAAAAATACTATTTGAAATAAGCATCGCGACATCTCTTGTCAATGTACTGAACTGCAACGTTTGGCATTGAGCAGGTACAAAAAAACTATAAGTTTTCCTGTAGATGGAGCTAACGGCGCTTTAGTCGTAATTCTGAGTCATCTAACTAATTTCGACCTAGACGTGAATTAGCCTGGTAGCACAGTTGGATAGTGCATCCTCGTATCAAGAGGAAGGTTGCGGGTTCAAGTCCCGTCTAGGCTTGATATTTTTGTGATGATTTGAAAAATCTTGGAATTTTCCGTATGTGTTCGGTTAACACTATAAATAAAAATACAATTTGGTCAGCTAGTGTTTTATATTCTAAGTATTCAAAGACTTGCAGTGAAACCACAGAATAGAAAAGACCCGTGGGGAATAATAATTTACTTAAGGATGATTAAAAGGATTAATGATAATATTTAGATTTAATGTTTAAATCTTGATTCATTTAAGTATAAGGCTAATGAAGAGCTCTGATGCACCAACGCTACTGCCAGCTATCACAACCCGTTGCAAATGCAGAAAGCACGGTTTCATTACAGACGTACGAGCGAAACTTTGGCAAATAGAGGAAGCTGAATCCTACATACGTGCTCGGCGGCGTACAATTCAACAGATTTCGGTTCAAAGAGAACTAGGCGATAATTTTCAAAATAACCGCGCGGTCGGAAACTGCAATGCACTGTTTGGCAATGCATGCGCTTACAGAACGATGGTGAAACAGCGACAGAGAACTTTAGAGGGTAATAAAAGTAGTAACTATACAAAGAGAGTAAGTTTAATATGTCGTGCGTGAGGGAAAATTTCCAAAAGGGAGAGTGGAGGGAGCAAAAGGGGGGGGGAGGGGGAGGGGAAAGTTTGCTGTAACGTTATATAAGGACGGATTTCAATTTATGAATTATTTCTAAATATTTATACCTTCTTATATCGATCAGACTACGCAGTCCTTTACGCCTTCACAAAACGAACCCAGATTAGACCTTCTAGGAGCAAGGGAACGCGAGTAATCGCTAAAACTTATACCAATATTTTGCTTAAAAGTCAAGCACCTGAAATTCGATTTAAAATTTGACTTTCTTCGATTTTATGCACAAAATATTTTTTGGAATTGGGACGCGAGTTCTATTGTGTGCTCACATAACCACTAGCTTAGAGAGTTGTCAAATCATACAAGTACGTCAAATTTTAACATGTTTGTTGTGTAAGTCGGGCTAGGTCATTAATAAAGTTGCACGTCGAATGTAATTTATGCTGCCAGAGACAGTGGTGTGATCGACAACTATTCATAGACGAGAGTCTATGAATAGTTGTCGATCACACCGAATTATAGATCAATTGTACGCTTCTTGAGCGAGAATAGTCGATAGCAAGTTGCTTTCTCGTCGGCGGTAGAACAAGTGCCCAAATTGGTACTGATGTTTCTAATGATGTCACCTAATCTAATCTATATAGCATGGATTAGACTGGTTTTGGTGATTAGATATCATCTGGTGGTAGAGCTTTTGTGAACGGGCTCGAGGAAGTGGGCACCACCGCCTTACCTTTATCTGCCGCCAAATAGCAGTACTTGTGCTGCTGTGTTCCGGTTAGATGGTAATGATATGTTCCTGTAATTACTGGCACATATGCATAACAGCTAAGTCCTATAGTGTGGCAACGTATCCACATAGAGATCAAGACAACATAATAGCTTGTTTTGAATTCTATGTGGATATCTATGTGCTGCAGTAGCCACTTAACATTTGGTGGACTGCATGCTCGTTTGCCATATAAGTAGTATAAAAAAAATGGAGTTTGTACGTGGCTTAGAATGACACATGACCGGGATGAATGACATAAACAAAGAGACGCCTATGCCCAGAAGTGGGTTTGCAACAGTAAGTATTTGCTATTCTAATTGAGGAGGCGTTTCACAGGAACTAGGTACGTTGCGTCCTAACTTTCGACAGGGTGGAAAGGGGCTGAAAATGATGATGATGGTCAAGACTAATGAGCCATCCGGCCAATTAAGTCAAAGTGGTAGTATGACTGAACTCACTGCGCGTGCTGTCAGTCTCTGTGTAATCCATACTACTTAATACAACTAGTGGTTGTCCCCAAACTGAGATCTCGCGAGTCTCCCATATATACAAAAAAATATTATTTGTAATCTTCGACTATCAAAATAGTGAAATGCATAACCAAATAACTTGACCTACAGTTTCATTTTGGTAACGGGTAACGGGAGTTCATGTTAACTGGTTTACTTATTTCGGGTAGAAATTGCAGTTATTCTGGATTTAAGACTTTTACCTATATTTGTGTAACTAAAGCTACACGCATACCAAATAACAGCATTGTGGGGTCACTGTACCTACCCTGTGAATTTTGTCAAAGTTTAGTTTTTATTATGGCTAATAACTCAAAAACCACAAGAAATTTACTAAAAATAAAAACAGTCGAAATTTACTAATTAAGACCTTTTATTTGACGTCTCACTTGACCTAAAAGTCTAATTTTTTTTTTACCCCTCTTGAACCCCATTAACTCAACAACCCCCCAACATTTTTAGATCATAGTCACACCAAAATTGCGTCATCACTGTCTACCTATGTACCTATCAAATTTCATGATGATCGAATCAACGCTTCGAAAGTTATCCTCGGACAAACAAACATACATACAACGCCGATTTGCTCAAGTTGATTTCGAGATCTCGCTTCGCTCGATGAATAAATTCGAAAGTAACTCTGTCTGTTTGTTACGTTTTTATTACCAAACAGCTGAATTAATTTCGATTAAATTTGGTAAGCAGATAGATTATGACCTGGTTTGAGACATAGGAGATTTTTTGACATACCACGCGTACGAAGCTACTTTTACCCCTATGGAACCAACAAAGAAAGCGCAGGAAAAAACACCTATACATTATAGTTTTGTCTGGAAGAGACCGCGATGTTGTTAGAGAAAAGATCGTCCATTTGCCGTTACTTTACTGTTTAAGATGATAATTCATGATTATCATTGTTTATAAGGCGAACAATGAAGAATTTTCATTCATTAAAGTTCATTCAAAGCTTCTATGTCGACAAAATGTATAGAACAGCAGACTTTTTTGCGCTGACGAAGTGGGTTCCTTAATGATGAGTATTCATTTCTATATATTTTTTTCGCAAAATAAAATACACAGCTATATCTTTTTGCAAACGAATATCCTGAAAGTCTGGAGAGCGTGTAAATGATACATAGACAAGATGTGCGAGCCAGAGTGCATTTCTTTTTGAAAATTACTTTTACATCACTAAGGCACTTGTCTCACCGCCGCACAGTGAATTACCTAGAACTAGCCAGCTGGACAAAAGTCGATTCCTAGAATCGATTAAATCATAATCCTGTCTCATTAACCACACCTCAAAACTCAGAATTCCAGGTATAACACGTGCCTTACCCTTTGTAGCACACCGCCATAGTACTGGAAAGTGAGGTAATAAGGAAAATGCATTTATGCAAATAAATCAGTTGATAGTTTGCAGTGCTTACGACAACATCTTATGACCACTTGTGCTATTTATATTATTGTGAGTGTTATGGATTTTCTACTTGAAGGTATGTACTTTAAATTTCTTCATAAATTGGGATCATTTAACTTGTTGACGTTGATGTTTATAGGCTTTATAGAAATGGACATTTATATCGTGTAAATTTTTCTATTTAGTAACTTTCATCGAGTGTAACTTTTTTTATCCAAATATATCCAGGCCGTTATTTACGTATGTAATAGCCACAATATTTAACTTTAAAATGATATATAGTTTTGCCACCCCAACTCACCCCATTTTTTTTAATTATTTTTTTCAGAAGTTGTGATTTCGATTTCAAAAATCGATTTCTTTGAAGAATGGCGTAAACACAAGAAAGAGGACCGTAATTCAAAGCTCACAGAGTTTGTATTGAACAAAATCAACTGTTCAGATGTCACTCTTGATTCAAAGAAGAATATTTGTACGAAAATTTCAAGTATTTCTTCAAAATTTGCTGAAAAGTGGTCCGCATCGAAAAATACCCTCAATAGGTTTTTGAATAACAATAAGGATTGGTTAGAGGGTAATGAAATACAATTTGAAGTTCAAGTACATCGCCCGTCTGCGTCTTCGTCATCTGGACCAAGTCGGACTACAGGCAGACCCAGAAAAGAATTTGACGAATCGTCATTCAAAACCAAAAAACGGAGGGTTGAAGATTTAGTGCAATCGCGAAGTGCTAGTGAGTTAACCATAGCCGCTGAAGTAGCCAATCGAGTATCTGGTCGAAGAAATGTAGCTAGTTCAATTCATAAAATATCTGACAACTCTCCAAAAGCTAAAACAACCAATGTTGCGTGTGGTGGTCGTCAATTGAGCAGTGATGAAGCTTTAGCTCATTATGTTGATGCTAAGTGTACCAGCCATAGTTACAAACAGACGCGTAAGGTGTCATTGAAGGCGGGACATCAGATATTTCCATCTTATCATAGTGTAGTTAAGTCTAAAAAAATGTGTTATCCTTTAGATGAGTATATTTCTGTGACGGAAACGCGCGCTGAAATTAATCTACAAGGCATTTTAAACAAAACTGCTGATCGTTTAATTGAAGCGCAAAGTGATGTTATAAGAAATGTTGTGTCTTCTAATTCATCCCTTACATTAATTAGCAAATGGGGCTGTGACGGCAGTTCAGGCCACAGTACCTATAAGCAAAGGTTCGAAGATGCTAATGCTACTGATGAATTCCTGTTCATGTTTTCATTAGTTCCTTTGAAATTATGTGACGGCCAACATATTATATGGCAAAATCCACGGCCTTCGTCAACTCTCTATTGCCGACCAATCAAATTTATTTTTTCAAAGGAAACTAATGAATTCACCAAAGCCGAAACCAACAAAGTCTTGGAAGAAATATCTCAGCTTCTTCCAACTATTTGTAATGTTGAAGAATATGAAATTACTATAAAACATGACCTCTTACTGACTATGACAGACGGAAAAGTATGTAACGCTTTGACTGACACACGCTCCCCTCAAAAATGTTATATATGTGGTGCTACCCCGACAATGATGAATGGTGATTTAAAAGACGTAGTCGTTAATAAAGAACATTACGGTTTTGGTTTGTCTACTTTACATGCATGGATACGTTGTTTTGAGTGTTTACTACATATTAGTTATCGTTTGGATATAAAAAAGTGGCAAGCTAGGGGCGCTGACGATAAAATTAGTGTAAAGTTACGTTCAGAGAAAATTAAGTTAGATTTTAAAACTCAGATGGGGCTTATTGTAGACAAACCAAAACCGGGTTATGGTAACACAAATGATGGTAACACTGCACGTAGGTTTTTTATGAATCCGGAACTAAGCGGTGAGATTACAGGATTGGATGTTAATTTAATTAAAAAAATGTGTATATTACTTCGAACATTATCTTCTGGGTATGATATTAATTGCATAGAATTTGAAAAAGTTTGCTCTGAGACTCGATCTCTTTACCTTAGTCTGTATCCGTGGTATAATATGCCTGTTACTGTGCATAAAATCTTATTACACAGTACAGAAGTCATCCAAAGCTGTATTGTTCCAATCGGACAGCTATCGGAGGAGGCTCAAGAAGCCCGTAACAAAGACTGTCGTAGATTCCGAGAGCATCATAGCAGAAAACAGTCACGTATTGCCACGAATACAGATTTATTATATATGCTGCTGATAACATCTGATCCTGTAATCAACTCGCTTAGGGAAATTCCTAAGAAAAGACCTGAAAAATTGCCCGCAGAAGTGCTAAGCTTGATAGTTCCGCCTTCCATACCTACTACACATCAAGTACCACGTGAAGTTACTTTATGTGAGGAGAACGATTATGTGGTACCTGATTCGTCTAACTGTGACAGCGATGATGAATCATCTGACGATTTCTATTTGTAATTTATTATATTATTAAAGTGGGTGTAGTAATACACCTCTGCCACCCCTTCGGGGAATAAGGCGTGATGATATGTTATGTTATGTTAAGTAATTTAAGTTAAGTTTTTTAAATTGTGTAGATATATAATTTAAATTATTTCGTTAATATGTATTCTTCTAGACTTCTATTTTCAATAAATTTTTATTTCGTACTAAGTTTTTTTATTTTACCACATAACGCAAAAAAAATGATTCAGTATATGTTATTATGGCTGTAGCGATCATGTGAACCCATAAAATAATTTTGTCCAGCTACCATGTTCTAGACGATTCACTGTGCGCCGGCGAGTAAGCGATTACCTATCAACTATTTTCTCGCTCAAGAAACGAACAAAAGATATATTATTCCGTATCAGTAAAAGAGACACGTATATTAATAGTTGATCGCTGGCAGTTCACACTGCCGGGGAGAACTCGCTCTCCACTATTTTGTCGCAGCTACTGCAACACTCGCTCAGCGATACTTGCTCAGCGATACGCGCTCAGCGATGCTCGCTTGGCGGTCATAACACACGCCGTGAGATGATGAGTATCGCCCGCCGCACTCGCTCACTCGCTTTACAGCCCAGCGAGGCAACTTATTTACCTATATTTATTTAATAGTAAACGCTCAAAACACATTACAATCACTTACAATTAAAGATTACAAAAATGCTGTTTTGATCTGGATTGTAACATAAACACATGTGCGTACAGCTTAAATAACTTACAAATCAAGCAGACAACTTAAATTAAGCATCTGAGTGACAATATTTATTAAAATGGAGGATGTCTTTGATAGTTTTAACAAATTGGGTCAGTTTGGAACTAAATATATCAAGTTCTATATTCATAATCATCATCATCAGCCGGGAGACGTCCACTGCCGAACATAGGCCTCCCCCTTAGATCGCCACAAAGAGCGGTTGGTAGCCGTTTGCGCCCAACGGCTCCCCGCGATTCTTACTAGATCGTCGGTCCACCTTGTGGGGGGCCAGCCTACGCTGCGTCTTCCAGTCCGTGGTCTCCACTCGAGAACCTTTCTTCCCCAACGGTTATCGGTTCTACGAGCGATGTGGCCTGCCCATTGCCACTTCAACGTGCTAATTTTGAGAGCTATGTCGGCAACTTTAGTTCTTCTGCGGATTTCCTCATTGCGGATTTTGTCACGCAAAGAAACCCCGAGCATAGCCCTCTCCATAACTCGTTGAGCGACCTTGAGCTTGGTCATGAGGCCATGAGTAAAGAACCACGTTTAAGTGCCATAGGTCATCACTGGCAACACACACTGGTTGAAGACTTTAGTCTTCAGGCTCTGGGGAATTTTGGACGAGAAGATATCGCGAAGTTTCCCGAACGCTGCCCAGCCGAGTTGGATTCTTCGTGCGACCACTTTGTCGAAGTTGGACTTACCTAATTGGACAGTTTGTCCTAGGTATACATATTCATCGACAACTTCGAGAGTATCGCCCCCAACAACTACCGGTACGGGCGCAACATGGATATTTGACATGATTTTCGTCTTATCCATGTTCGTTTTAAGACCCACCTGTTGGGAGACCCTACTGAGGTCGTTGAGCATGGTACCGAGTTCCTCGAGCGATTCAGCCATAATGACTATATCATCGGCAAAACGAAGGTGAGTGATGTATTCGCCATTGATATTGATGCCAAGTCTGTCCCAGACCAAGAGTTTGAAAACGTCCTCCAATGCGTTCGTGAACAGTTTCGGAGAAATTACGTCTCCCTGTCTCACGCCTCTCTGCAATTGGATTGGTTCCGTACTCTGGTCCTGTAGACGGACTGACATAGTGGCGTTACTATACAAACACTTCAACACTTCGATATACCTATAGTCGATTTGGCATCGCTGAAGAGACTGCAGTACCGCCCAGGTCTCGATTGAATCGAAGGCTTTTTCATAGTCCACAAACGCTAGACATAACGGCCGATTATACTCCTTGGTCTTCTTTATAATCTGGCGTAGCGTGTGGATGTGGTCTATGGTACTAAAGCCTTTTCGGAAACCGACTTGTTCGGGAGGCTGGAAGTCATCGAACCTGCGTGCGAGATGGTTCGTAATCACTCTTGAAAACAGCTTGTAAACGTGGCTCAAGAGCGAGATGGGCTAGTTCTTTAATAAGGTTTTAACACCTTTTTTAAAGAAAAACACCACCACGCTCCTATCCCACGGTTTTGGCGTGGTTCCTTCGAGGACGACGGAGTTAAATAACTTCTGGAGGACTTGAAGTACCGGTTTTCCACCCGCTCTCAGAAGTTCTGTCGTAACTTATATATTACATATATAACGTAACTTACATAACGTATGTAGTTCTATATTATTTTTCGCTAATTCATTATATTGACGAGCCATCCTGGACAACGGATTATAATAAGTAACATTGTTCTTATAGACCTGTAAGGCGAACAAATTAGTTTGATTAGAATTACGTGATCTAAATTTAATACTAAAAGATATTTGCGACAACTCTGGGGAATCAATTATAGAATGTATAATTTTATAAAAATAAACAAAACCAAAATAAATTCGTCGGTTCTCTAAGAAGTGAACATAAAGTTAATAATACAAAACATAAAGAAAATAAGGACAGCCTTTCTTCGTAAGTTAGATCTGAGCGTCCGGGTTGTAGGCGATAGCTTAACATTCTTAGGCATTTTCTTTGAATTCTCTCCATCATCATAACTATAGGAACTACATACTCGCTTCTCGTTCCTCGCCAACTCGTTTCTAGTTTCTAGCTCTACTCGCTTCTCGGTCATCGCCGGCAGTGAGACAAGTGCCTAATGCTCTGAAAAATGATCATTGTTAGCTCGATGCGTGATGCGTAAATTTGATTTACGCTCTTAAGGCCGTAAGTAAATTTGTTCAATCCACTGCTGGGGAATGAGAAGAGGGAGGAATGGTATTTTTTTCGATATTATTCGGTATTACTTTAAAATACTCATAAAACAATAAAAAAAATCGAATATTTGAAACTAGCCGTTGCCCGCGACTTCATACGGTCGTTACACTACTAAATGTTTAGGTAACCTAGAAAACGTAGAAACAACTCGCTGTTGCAACTTGATTTGACACCCCATTTTTATCCCATGGAACCTGATTTATGTAATAAAAAGTAGCTTATGTGGTAATTACGGTTAGATATTAGGTTATAATAACTGTACACACTGTTTGTTTTCAAAGGTCTTTATTAACAGGAATTCATGAATAAAAAAATATTGCTAAACATAGTCTAGTTATTTTAAACATCTAATAATCCACTGACTCGACAGGCTGGAGCGCCTCTAAAAGTCATTTGACTAAATTATTATTTATGACTATTTCATGTTGTAAATTCAGAACTTATATAATGCTTTTTATGCACTGAGTTTGATAAACATAATTTTATGTGTAAATTAAAAATGTGTGCTAGACAAAGTTGTCTAGCACACATTTTGAATTTTTAGTTGTAAGTATCAAAAAAAATTACTACGTACATACTAAATTTGATCGAAATCGGTTTAGCTGTTACGACGTGATTGAGTAACAAACAAATAAATAAATAAACAAATATCCAAACTATCGCATTTACAATATTAGTGTGATTTATAAAAACAAGTGTGCCACACGACTGAAGTAAAACTTCTTTAGCTCTATCTATATTTATGTATACAGGGTGTGGCGTAATGAGTGGATAATAGGGTACCTGCGGGTAGGGGCCATTGTGGCGGTTCAGAAAAATATTTGTTATGCTCAGTAAAAGTGCCTCGGTTTTCGAGATATTCGACATTTTCGAAATTTAAGAATTATTTCACCCTTCGTCACTATTTTTGGCGCCAAGACTGCAAATGAATTTTTTTTTTCTATCTGTTTTTTGGATAGTATTCTTGGATAGATGTGCTATCGAATGGAAACTATTATTTTTATAACACAAGCACAGTTATGTTTTTAAAATAAGATTTCACTAAAATTTTACTTGCTTTCGTTTGTTTTCCTGACCTTTACCCTTCTGTGGTGTAAAAAAATGTATGGTCACTTGAATGCCAAATTTTAAAAAAATTAGCCTATTTCATCGAGATTCCGAAATGGTATATTACATATCATTGTCACAACTTGATTCAAAATTAATTCTTACCAAACTTATCAAGGCGTAATTTAAAGAAATATTTTTAACTATTATTAGCAATAATTGTCTACTGTTCGCAGAACTACTAGTAATTCTTGGAACAGATTGGTTCCCGGCCCAGCGGCAATCGACACTATGTCTATCTTGCTCTTTCATGCTATGAGTGAAAAAGAACTATCGTTTCGCGTAACGCATTTTTATGATTTTCGAGTCAGTGTGCTATCATACTACTCCCGTACAACAACGTGTTATCCTGTTTTGGATTGATACTCGTCGATTTTGTGCAGTGATTTCGGACTTTGTTTTGCCTAGCGATTTGGACGTCTTAATTTTGTGAACCTAACGATTTTGTGCTGTGATCTCGGACTTGATTTGCTTTGTAACTTGGATTTTTTGGTATTGCATATTGATTGCAATGCCTCAGCTATACACTGCGTCTGAATATGCGGAAATTCATTTAATCTACGGCGACTGTGGTGGTAACGCCAATCGAGCAGCAGCACTGTATCGGGAAAGATTTCCCAATGCACGCCATCCCGATTATCGTGTGTTTATTCGCGTACACAATGCTTACATGGAAGGTTGAATTCCTGGAAGTGGCATCGGTGGCACGAGTTCTGGGAGACCACAAGTACATAATGAAGAGGACGTACTTGATGAAATTGCTGCTGATCCGACCACATCTGTGCGCGTAATAGCCTCTAATACTGGCATGTCAGCAAGAACAGTGCACCGAATTTTAAAAAGAGAAAAATTACATCCTTTTCACTACCAGCGCGTGCAATGTTTGCAGCCAAGAGATTACCCTGCACGAGTTGCATTTTGCCAAACAATGCTGAGAAAAATGAACGCTGATCCCGATTTCTTCGATAAAATTTTGTGGAGCGACGAATCCACGTGCAAAAAAGATGGGTATTTTAATATGCACAATCTGCACAGTTGGCAGCGTACAAACTCTCATTTGGCCAGAGAAGACAGGTCCCAGTACCAGTTCACAATTAATTTATGGACTGGAATTCTAAATGGCAAAATCATCGGACCCTTCGAATTGTCTGGAACATTGACTGCAGAAACGTATTTACATTTTTTACGGCACGAACTTCCACTTTTATTAGAAGATGTTTCATTAGAAGATAGAAGAAGAATGTGGCTGCAGCACGATGGTTACCCCGCTCATTACGCCCGAAATATTCGACAATACCTCGATGAAACATATCGTCGACGATGGATCGGTCGTTTGGGGACAATTTTGTGGCTACCTCGTTCACCAGACCCCAACCCATTGGACTTTTTTTACTGGGGATGCCTTAAAGAAAAGGTTTATAAAGACCCAATCAATACAGTGGACCAGCTACGGGAGCGTGTACGATTAGCTGCTCAGAAAATCACAGAGCAAAGAATTGCGAACAGGATTAAAAGATCTTTTATCAAAAGGTGCAGAGCATGCATCAGAGCACGTGGTGGCCTTTTCGAACACCTTTTGTGATAGTAAATTTAATAAATGAAATGCATTTAAAATTTATTGTTTCGTTTTATTTCATTACCGAATTTTAAACTAACGTTTTTAGGTGATTTTAAGTAATGAAGTAAATTTTAGTACTATTTGTAATTTTATAATAATTAGCTCTACCCATTTTAATAGGAATTACTTTTGAATCAACTTGTGGAAATACCATGTAATATACCATTTCGGAATCTTGATGAAATAGGCTAATTTTTTTAAAATTTGGCATTCAAGTGACCATACATTTTTTTACACCACAGAAGGGTAAAGGTCAGGAAAACAAACGAAAGCAAGTAAAATTTTAGTGAAATCTTATTTTAAAAACATAACTGTGCTTGTGTTATAAAAATAATAGTTTCCATTTGATAGCACATCTATCCAAGAATACTATCCAAAAAATAGATAGAAAAAAAATTTCATTTGCAGTCTTGGCGCCAAAAATAGTGACGAAGGGTGAAATATTTCTTAAATTTCGAAAATGTCGAATATCTCGAAAACCGAGGCACTTTTACTGAGCATAACAAATATTTTTCTGAACCGCCACAATGGCCCCTACCCGCAGGTACCCTATTATCCACTCATTACGCCACACCCTGTATAAATATAATATATATGTTTATATATATTTGCAGTTTGTATGATTTAAGCTAATTTGGGATAGGAGATATGCGACAAATCAACTGGCTATGAGAGAAAGAGAGAATGAAAATGCGCCATCGCACCTGTCTCTCTTGCCCTACAGTAATATACGAAACGTTACTCTCTTCACTAATTTAAATCTCCCTCTCAACTTCCGTCCGCACTTTTCATAACGCATTCACCAGCTTATTCCCCAAGTCGAGCGTGCGTAAAGAAGTTTTACTTCAAAAACGAATGTGCTTTAGACCACATGACTGAAGTAAAACTTCTTTTTCAAAATATTAAGACGAATATAGTAGCTGATTGGTCTTATTTAGATGCTTTCTCCTTAAGGAGGAATCAGTTTTATGTGTTCAAAAAAATAAATGTCATTCATTGGTCTTTTATCTGCAAAGTGAACATACAAAGAAGTTCTACCTGTTTATTCACTATGAGAAAAAAATGTAGCTGTTTTCGACTTTCAATTTGATTCAACCAATTCAATTTTGTAACTTTTCTTTCACCTAATGTGGGCAAAGACCTTATACCTTCAACTTGAACAACTTATTTTGTGCTGCGACGGTCTTTCACGTGGCAATTAATTATTTTCAATATTTCCGAATGATTAGCGTACCCGTCGAAGGTGGTTGCGCGGGCGACGGGTGGCAGTGTATCGCTGACTGTCGTACGGGAGGGTTGTGCTCACAGAACATAAAAAACAATAGAACTAGCATGATGACTTTTTACTAAGAAAACTAGTGTAGCTAAACTCACACATGTAAAAACTAGCACACTTAGAAATAAAAGTTATAATTGGTTGAAAGAGAACGTTCAAAAAGTCCTAAAATCGTAAAACTAATTTAACGGATATAAAACCTTAGGTACTATGGAACATGGTTTAAAATTCAATAAAATAAACAGTAACAAAAAAATTAAGTTTACTTCTT
Organism: Philereme vetulata; assembly: GCA_918857605.2. NCBI lineage: Eukaryota > Metazoa > Arthropoda > Insecta > Lepidoptera > Geometridae > Philereme > Philereme vetulata. The sequence continues at coordinate 7,526,145 of OU975421.1, read as the reverse complement.
CTACTCGGCAAAAGATGGCGCTTTAGAAAATATTGTTATTTTAGTCTCTATTAATTAGAAATCAGACTGATAATGCAATGGCTGTTACTTGATTACCCACAAAACAAAGCTACTAAACAAGAGATGGCGCTGTCGCTAACGATTTTTGTTATAGTCTCTAACAGCAAAGAAAAAGATCAATAATGCATTGGCTGTTACTCGCTTGCTCAAATAATAGTCCTACTTACTTAGTGATGTATCAATGAGGATACAAGACGAATGTATCGATATCGATTATCACCTACCTACTACGGGTAACGAAATAGGTACCTCAGGTTATATTTGTGGTGGTCGAAATAAAAAGCTTTTCTTTTCTTTATTTCTTAACATAATCACAGGTCTCCAACTCATAAATACTTAAAAAATATTTTATTACTGGAATATTATATACTGAATTATTATTTGAGGGGCACACTAAAAGTTTCCGGAATCAATAATAAAAAAATACTAATAATGGTCAAAAATAAATTTATTGTTTCTCAAAATATTCTCCCTTTGCGTCAATGCACTTTTTCATAAGATTTTCATAAGAACAAATTTTGAAAACATTTGTGCCACTCCTCCGGTGGTGACGTCAGATACATGTTATTCATACTCTTCGACAGACTCTTCTGGTGATGAAAACCGTTGATCGGGTAATTGGTTCTTAATTTTTGGGAACAGAAAAAAGTCACAAGGTGCCAGGTCATGACTCTGTATGCTGGATGACTCATAAGTTGTACGTTTTTTTATTTTTTTTATGTCTTGCGCCTTGGGGAAACTGAAAACAGAAGTTATTATAGTATTTCACACCAACGGTCTAAAATACATTCAAAAAATCATCAATAAAACAACAAAAGGAATTAACGCTCTAAAACTTATACGCCTTTTAATAGGGGGGTAACTAATTAAAGCTATCGATAACACATTCATCAGAATACTCGTATTGGGGTCACATCCCTAATTGAGTAGCTTAAGTTGAGGTTTAAGAGAAACGCGACCTTAAATAGATGATTCACAGTCTATTTTGTTTGACGATTTTGCATTTTAAACAAAACTAACAAAAAACAATAAAATAATACTTACCGGTGATAGGATATACCCCCTTTTGTTAAATTTTTGGTTCGGCTATAATATTTACACTCCAAAACAGCACAATATAGCATTTTTATATTTTTTTGAAGTACTTTTACCCCACAGTAATTCAAACACGACTGAAGTGAGCGAAGTTTGTAGTGCGCGGAACTCCGCGTACTTGGTGTTACGCGGGCTTCGCCTACTTACGACTTCTATTGTTTTTTGTGTTCTGCGGTTGTGCTTGTCTGCCTCGCACTCACCTATTTGCTGTGGCGGAAGGTGCGGTTGGTGCGGAGCCGAAACAATAGCTACACCCATTCGCTCAAGGTCATCGGCTACGGTTAGCGCCTTAATTTATAAAATTGTTCAATTACAAAATTGTTCACACGTCTGTAGGTCGATCAGTCTATGTTCATTCTAGATAGACGCAACTCGCATCCACACATGAACGCTTAAAAATATACGAAACGTAACTCTCTCTCTCTTTATATCTTCACTAACTTATATCTCCCTCTCAACTTCCGTTCGCACTTTTCGTAACGCATTCGCCAGCTTACTCTCCAAGTCAAGCGTGCGTAAAAAAGCTTTACTTCAAACAGCACTTTATAAATTCTTAGTATTTTTAACTGTATATAACTGTTATGTAACTGTGTAGTATTTTAAGAACCGCGGGAGCCGTTGGGCGCAAACGACTACCAACCGCTCGTTGTGGCGATCTAAGTGGGAGGCCTATGTTCAGCAGTGGACGTCTTCCAGCTGGTGATGATGATAATGATTTTTAACTGCTTAAACTCTGTGAACCAGCACGAACTAATAAAGGGATGTTCACTTCAGTCAGCATAACATTTACAATGATTTACGGTTGTTAAACGGCCGATAAAGTTGGGTATTAATTTATTTGTTTCTGAGTAGTGCGAGAATTCAGTTTGCTTTATCTAGTAAAGGGTTTCGTATTAATTTATGATTTTGGGTCAAACTTGAGCTGAGCAACTACATTAGTTTATAGGAAGTTGATGATGATAAAAACTTTAAATAGGGCGAATAAAAAAATGTTATTGCTATCTCGTACGGCTAGTAGTGACGTGACATGTTTTTTACTAATTATCTAGTGGTTCGTGGAATTGAGATCTCGCGATTCTCCCATAAAAACAAAAAAATGTTATTTATGAATGAATGAATGAAATATTCTTTATAGCACACCTAACAAAAATACAGTATTAATGGAAATAAACAATAAATAAAGGTACAATAGGCGGTCTTATCGCTAAAAGTGATCTCTTCCAGACAACCTTTGGATGGACAAAATAAACGAAATAAAAAAAAACGGCGGTGTAAGAGTACAGACATAAACAATACCTACAAAATAAAATATACTTATTGATTATGCTAATAAACATAAACTTAAATACCTAGTCAGGTAATAACTTCTGTCACATGTTTAATATAAAATAATTGAAACAAGTTTATTCATTATGTAACTATTTATATACCAAAATGAACTTAACAAAACATAGATTCTTATGACACTAAAGTTTATTCAAAATGACCTCCGCGATTTTGAATACAGGCCTTCAACATGCGCGGCCAGTCGTCTATCGCAGCACGAACAAGGTCCATGTCAATATCGGCGGCGGCCTTAATCAAGGATGTCTTGAGTGACTCCAAATGGGGATGAGGCTTTGAGCACGCCTTTTCCTCCAAGTGTTGCCATATCTTGTAATCTAACGGATTTAAATCTGGACTGGAGGAGGGCCAGTCTTCGTGCCGGATGAAGTCGATTTCACGCGCCGCCAGCCAGTCTTGTGTGCTCTTCGCTCTATGCTGGCGCCGAATCTTGTTGGAATACCCAGTGCCTGTTATTGAATGTATGAGAAACAGGTTCCACAAGGTTCGTCAGGACTGTATTTTGATACACAACTGCATTCGTTTTTACACCTTTCTCACAAAAATGTACCTCTCTTAAGCCCCAATAAGAAACTCCCAACCATACCATGAGCGAGGATGGAAAATGAGCTCGTTGGACACGCGGAATACGGTTGCTCGCTTCTTCACTACTGTGTGCGTACACCTTATCATTTTGTTTGTTGTAGCTCTCTTCTACGGTAAAAATTTTTTCATCCGAAAAAAGAATTTCCCGATATTTTTTTCCCGCGTACCGCTTCAACAAAGCGCGGCATTTCTTCAGTCTTAGGTCCATTAGACGAGCATTCAAACGATGTCCTGTTTTTCTTTGATATGCCCGAAGCCCTTCTTCTTTCAACAAGTCTTCAAGTCTTCATTTAACACCCTTTTCACCGTGGTTCTGCTTAACCCCATCTGAAGGGCCAACAGTTTCTGCTTACGTTTGGGATTTCTTTGAATTCGCACCTTCACAGCTTTTATCACTGCTGGAGTCCTAACAGACCGAGGGCGACCACTTCTTGACCTGTCATCTACACTAGAGTCTTCATTGTATCGTTTGATGGTACGATATACGAATCTTTTGGTTATATTCATATTTTTCAGTATGTCAAAAATTTGAATTGGCGCGTAACCGCAACGATGCAACGCAATAACTGCAACACGGTCTTCTTTAAGCGTCCACTCCATATTTAAAAATGAGTAAAATTCTAAAAAGAATACATTTTTATTTTCATGAACAATTCGAAATTCGAATTCTATAAACTTTTTTGTGGCCAGCATTCTAAAAGAAAAGTTTTTACTGTGTGACAATACTTATGACCTAACTAGGTACATACAAATAATATATAAATAAACTAAACTACATAAAGAGGATAAATAACATAAACACTAACTAGCAGTTACGAGACAACGAAAGGAAATGGTTGTATACCTTGACTTTGAAAATATGAAGAGATTGGGATGACCTTATGGACAAAGGTAAGGCGTTCCACAGTCGCACAGCTTGTACTGTGAAGGAGTCACCATAAAATTGTGAACTATGAACGGGAGTTCGAAGCTGTAGAGCTTCGGAAGAACAATATTACGTAACGATATTTATAATCTTTGAGTATCAAAATAGTGCCACGACATATTTATCCAAATTACTTGACCTAAAGTTTCATACAAATTACAGGTAACGTCAGTTCATGTTAATTGATTACTCTTTTTTGAGGTAGAAATTGCAGTTTATTTATTTATTAGCAAAATTCACAGCTCTTAAAAATAAAAGTTTACAATGCTTATTTGTTTACCCTACATCTAAAAACGGATTTACAATTTATAGATAAACAATAAATAAAGTTATTATGCAGTTATTATGGATATCGGAATTTCCTCTATATTTGTGTCACTAACTAAACGTGCCATTTGACCTGATAATCCTATTTTGTTTTTTTTACCCCTCTTGAACCCTCTTGATCGCAACGTGCAAAGCTGCTGGCGGAAGCTAGATTTCATATTATAAACATAACAAAACCATTTTCATAATTAATCCAACTTCCAACTTACTTTTCGTACTTTACGTTTACGTATTCTATAAAACAGAAAACTAAATTTAAATAGAATGTAAAAAAAAATCAATATAAGATCTTTAAAAGCATGATTTCCTTATTTCCATAAAAGTACGTTTTTACAGGCGAGGTCTTAGGTCTCAAGCTCAGCTAAACTTGTACAAAAGCTTACTAAGTAGGCAATTTGAAATTATAATAACCCAAATAAAATTTAAAACAAGTTTGAATCTTTATTGTACAAATTAGAAATTAAAACTTTTCAGTCTTTTTACACGAAAACTTTTATGATAAAAGGGTGTATACAAGTGTTAATGTTCTTTTTAACTCCGACACAAAAGAATGGTGTTTTACGTTTGATGTTTATGTCGTATCAGTTATCACCAGTGATCGGAGTAGGTAGAGCTGTTTTGTGTACTTGCCATATGTAAGAATAATATGGATAATCCCGGGATTTGCTTTTTAAGTAGAAAAACAATAAAAAGCTATTTACGCCTTAAAGAGTAATGGAAGAATACACTTCCTCTCCGATGGGCAAGTATAAGGACGGGTATACTAAATAGATAGAAACTTGATTCATTAAACCACATATATTTTTTATGTAACAATTTTTTATATTCATACAAGACTCAACTATCATTTAACATTATCATTCTGAAGTTGTACAAGAACATATTACCATACAAATTATTTGTTCCTCAAAAAATTAAAATATACAAACTGAACAAGCTAGTATAAGTATATAAGTATTTACAATAAAATCCTGATTAAATTGATGTTAAACAATAATTTACTTATTCAAACAAAAAATGTCATTCTTGGAGAATTTGAAGAAAAATTGTCAAAAATTAAGTAAATGATGAAATTTTGTCTCCAAATTTGTTCCGGAGGATTAGTCTGAATCTAATGGAATATCCATATTATCATCAATGTTTGCGGTCAATGAACCTAAACAGCTCTACCTACTCCGATCACTGGTTATCACACTGATGAGTTACGAACGTGTTGCCAGCGAGGCGATTTATGAACATGCACGCCGCGTTCACAACAGTGCGGCGCGTCCCGTCACACTTCAGCTCGCCATAATCGATTGTAACGTATAGTTTAACTGGATACTGTCGACTCAATAAGCACATGTTTAATCTTGGGCTATATACAACCTGCAGATTCTGTAATGAGGCGGCAGAATCGCCCCTACATCTATTGGGCGAGTGTAGTCCACTAATGCGCAAACATGCCATTCATCTGGGCAAACCCATAAGAATATCCTACAGTTTCAATCAGCTGTAGGGCTTGAACGCTCCCACAAACTAGGCGCGACAGTCGATCATAATAGGATTTGGGGCCTCAGTGATATAAGTCCGAAAAAAACCGGTCAAGTACGAGTCGGACTCGCGCACGAAGGGTTCCGTACTATATTATCTATAAAAACGGTAAAAAAATCACGTTTGCTGCATGGGAGCCCCTTTAAATATTTGTTTATTTTATTTTAATTATTTATCTCAAAAGTGAATATACAACTTAATATTCTGTGAATATTTCAAGCGTCTACATGTTGCCGTTATCAATATCGAGCTAAAACGATAAAAAAAATCACGTTTGTTGTATGGGAGCCCCCCTTAACTATTTATTTTATGCTGTTTTTAGTATTTATTCTTATAACGGCAACAGAAATACATCAGCTGTGAAAATTTCAACTGCCTAACTATCCCGGTTCATGAGATACAGCCTGGTGACAGACAGACTGCGGAGCCTCAGTAATAGGGTGCCGTTTTACCCTTTGGGTACGTATAATTTACGTGTTGTAACAACGCTGCGGGCACGTGAATGTGTAGCGAATTCGTCGTTCACAAATCGCTTCGCTGGAAACACGATCGCTGAAACTCGGCAGTGTGTTATGATTAGTGATCGGCGTAGGTAGTGCTATTCACGGGAATTAGTGACCGTTAGCTTAACATGGATATGCTTTCTGAATCCCGGGAAATATATTTTTATTTTATAAAGTCATTGTAGTTGTACACATTAAGACACATCAAAACACCCGTTTCGAGTATAATCAGATCCCGCCTATGGACCAGTAAGTATTATGGCAAACAGCACTGTGCGGGACTAGTCTTAACCAGAAATGAGTAGTCTGATATGTCGTCGTGTGTACTCATGGTATCTTAAACAGTTTAATTTCATTTACATCGACATTCAGAAAAATATTCCTGGGAATCGGGGAATAAATCCCGGGGCATATCAATATTAACTTATCATTCAGGTTCATTGACCCAAAATAGCACTACCTATGCCGATCCCTAGTTATGATAACGCTCTAAAGTGACAAAAGGTACATTAACCTTTTGCAATCGTAGTAATCTATTTACAGAGTATGAGATAGTTGCCAAAGCTGTTAGTATTTAAAGCCACCTGAAGGCGTAGCTTATCTAATTGTTTTGATATGGTAATTTTAATTAATTAAATTTATTTATTAAGGATTTCCAATGAGTAATACACAGACTTACATTTAGATAAATTACAATAGAAGTGCTCCCTGTGCTCACTCTGTGAAGGCAACCACAACCTAACGCACCTAACATAATTAATTTCATTAAAATAGTGTAAAAAAAAATAAGAATATTAATATACATTTATAAGTTGAAGACAGTCACATAAATTACTAAGAGATAGAACATAATTTAAAAACTTTTTTTAATAATAATATCAACAGCATAGGTACATAATTTTGCAATATAAGAGCACTTACTATATTGGTATGCACGTTGAGATTTTTTTTTATTTTTTATACTACTTATATGTCAAACGAGCATGCAGTCCACCAGATGTTAAGTGGCTACTAGAACCCATGGATATCCACATAGAATTCAAAACAAGCTATTATGTTGTTTTGATCTCTATGTGGATACGTTGCCATACTATAGGACTTAGCTGTTACGCCTATGTGCCAGTAATTACAGGAACATACCATTACCATCTAACCGGAACACAGCAGCCCAAGTACTGCTATTTGGCGGTAGATAAAGGTAAGACGGTGGTGCCCACTCCCTCGAGCCCGTTCACTAAAGCTCTACCACCAGTAAAAAGAGAAAAGAAAAAAAGATTTCACTAGATAAAAGCTTTCTATGACCTGTATTTGTCTAGTATTTATTATCTACGACATAGGTACCTGTCGTAGATAATAAATACCTGTAGGTTTCTGCCGCTAAGCAAAATTGCTGTGTTTCGGTTTGAAAGGAATTGTTGATGGTGAAATTACAGGCATATGCAACTTTACACCTGTATGCCTCAAGTTAATGGACGTAGGGGAATGTATCGTAGGGCACTTTCTAAGGACCAGAGGCAATACTTTGCTATAGGCGATAGTTATCACATCTGGTGGGAGATATGTTTGCTCTATCACCAGGTAGGTTTTTGTGGGCTACTTAATTTTGATTCTATGCATGTACTTCTAATACCCTAACTGCCATTGGCTTCATACAGTTATGTGTTCCTTGAATACTAGAGGTTGAAAAATCTAATTGTAAATCCTTTTTTTAGCTTAGTTTTAGCTTTTGGCACACCTTCTCCATTAAACACTAACTATACCAAATCTCACACTTCTCCGTGCGCGCAATACCTACTTATGCAAAAGGGGTACAAAGCTTTCTCTTCACGTGTTAATACATGGACAACTATCTGTACTAGCATAATTATTGATTAAAACGGGTATTTATCGCGTAAGTACCTTTTTTATTTACTATCCCGACGTTTCGGCTGTGTTGCAATAGTCATGGTCTCGGACTCATCGGGGGTGTCAGCCCGAGACCATGACTGTTGCAACACAGCCGAAACGTCGGGATAACAAATAAAAAAGTTACATACGCGGTTAATACCCGTTTTAATCAATAATTATGTACAGTGATCGCGAAAGTTTGAAAAATGTACTAGCATACTTTGTACCGCCTTGACATGCATATGACGCGTGCTGCCAATGTACATCGCTGGTACAATTGTCAATCGGCCATAATTAGCTGCATCTATGTATGAGAAAATGAATTTTCGTAATAAATTTTATTTGATTGAATTTTTCTGATATTTTAATAGTTATTCTGCTATTCGGGGCGGAGACAAATCCAACAAATCAAAAATCATCAAAATGGGTCCCGGCGTTCTTGAGTTATAAATGGTGTAACTAACCCAACTTTATTTTATATATGTATAGATTTGAATGTCGTATTAAATATGAAACGAAAATATGGCGTGAACACGGACAGTCTAAATTCATTGACTACGAAATCTCATCAATAAATTATTCCAGGCCCTTAATTACTCCTGTAAAATGCACGTCTCCGTGATTTCCTTAAAAAGGTACTTACGCTGTCGGGGTAAAGGTCTGGTCATACTAATCGCGTCTTCATCTAGAAGCTTCTATTAAATCTAGTTAAATTTAGGATAATAATAATTATAAAACTAAAAACTGTACGTCTATTACAATATAACAATAAAACATTACTATTTGTATCTGTTTCTTTTGTTTTTTATACCACCTGGATCATGCATAATTATGATCCACCTGATGTTAAGTGGTAACCATCGTCTATACTATAACAAAGTATGGCTTCGTAGGTGCACCTAAGATACGTGCCCTACGATCCATCAACTTGAGGCATACAGGTGTTAAGCCTCATGTAAAGTTAAGTTAAGTAAAAGTCAGGACAACAGTTCAGTACAGACTAAATAAAACAGAAGGTAATGAAATAAAATAAAAGATTGAAATAGATATTAAAAATAACATTATGAAAATGGTAGGTATTACCCGTGCGCGATAAGTTGGGACCTGAGTGCGGTGACGTCATATTGGCGTGTTTGTACCGCCCGCAAAAAAGCGAACATAACAAGCAGCCGCCCGCGGCTTCGTCTTTGTTTTTTTAACCTAATTTATTATGTTACTCAGGGAGGACGCTGCTTTTTATCTAATCTTTTTTACACTATTTGAATAAAATAAAAATACAATGTTTAAGTTTATACATTTATTTTATCTATTATTTACATTATCTCATCTTCGTCACTACTTAGTGGATTTATGCCTTCTAGAGGTTGTTCTTCGTCCTCAGTCTCACTATAATCACTTGACGAAGAGGTATCCGATAAATTTACAATTAATTGCGATTCATTCGTCTCTGGTCATCGTCCCAATACTTTTGTCGAAGCCTGTCCACATGGTTGACTTCTTTTTTCCAGTCACTCTCACTTATGCTGGTAATAGCATCTCTCGTTAATTTTTCTATTTCCCTTTCTGATTGGTTGATATTTTTATCGGCTACTCTTTGCTTGACCAAATACCAAATGTATTCTATTGGATTGAGGTCACACATGTAACAAAACAAAACAATAACACAAACGAAAACGAAAAGAATTCCAGAGCGCGTCGTTACGTGACGTAGGCCAGTACGAGACTAAAAACCCTAGTAAAAAATAGTGATGCGAACGGTACAATACGGGCGCCATCGGGGAAGTGCAGGGAAAGCGGTCGGGGAGTCGCATTCCTAGCAGGTCCCAAGTTATCGCGCACGAGTAATACCTACCTATAAAAACACAGAAAGGCATAAAAACAACAGAATTAGAAACGGTCGTTATAGGCAGGTACCTAACAAGAGCTACATAAATACATGGGCGCTATAAGGTTCCGTACTGTGTGGTGTCCCAAAAAGGATCAGTCTCAGCTTTGTGTTGGTCCACGCTTACGCACTAAGTGCAGACCAACGCTGGTTTTCAGACTGAGCCTGTTATAGTGACCTCACGACCAGAGATAGACACCGAAGAAACATGAAAAACAGGCATTAGTAAAATACATACATACCTGTAGTTTCCTGCCTGTAATTTCACTGGCAACCATACCTTTCAAATCGAAACACAGCAATGCTGCTTGGCGGCAGAAATATATATGGAGGTACATGTGGAGGTACATTCCCTGGCAAGCCCTTTCATATAGAACTCTAATACTCTTAAATGTTGTCTATGTTTAGCAGAAAATGCCGGTTGCTATCGCCGGCCTGTCGCCAGGCTCAGGCCGTTTCTTTAACATCCACAATGCGTATCTTACGCGTGTTTCCGTCTGACCCCAGCGATAGCTGGACTACAGCAACAGGCTTACGTAATTAGGCTAGAAAATATGTGAAGACTTTTTAATAGGTGATAGTCAAATTTGATTAATGGACACCTACTCGTATCTACATTCTAATCGTTCCTTACAAGATCGTTGAGGCCATTACATCAATCAATATAAAAATTATTTAAACAGCGCTTGGTGGTAAGTTAGGACAGTTATTTAGGTGATAGGCAAGTGCCTAGTATGCACGGCTTATCAAGCTATCATTTCTAGTATAAGTTGACCTTGCATTGTGTAGGCTTTTCGTACAATGAGAGGTCAGTTTATGCTGAAAATGTATAGTTTGATGTAGCTCGATGTTAAGCCGTGTGTACCAGGCAAGTATACACATAACTTTCCCAACTTGCCACCAAGCGCTGTTTATATCTTCACTAATATTATAAAAAGGAAAGATTTGTATTTTTGTGTGTATGTTTGTAATGAATAAACTCAAAAACTACTGTGCCGATTTCAAAAAGTCTTTCACCATTGGAAAGCTATATTCACCCTGAGTGACATAGGCTACTTTTTACCCAACTGCACAGAAGGAGGGTAATGTTTTTATTGAAAAACTACGCGTGCGAAGCTGCGGATTGGTCAGCTAGTAATCTATAAATTGATTGACGTAAAGACCTCCATGATCTTGTATGGAATGCTTTTTTAATTGTGTTTTTTCTGTGGTTGATTGAGCTAATAGGATGGTGGAGCTAATAAGCTATACCATCCAATTAACTGAGTCAATCTTAATTCACAGAAAAAACATAGCCAGTTGGAGGTAAACTTGTGTAAAATGAATTTAAAAAGACTATCCGCTTGAAGTTAAGCCCTGACCGCGAAGTGAGTTGACTTTTTGCATAATTTACTCCTATTATTTCGGTCCATTTGGTAGGGTCGACTTAGGCCCATCACTTGGAGATTTGTCATCTTGGAGCCATTTGTCATCTTTCAATGGCTATTGTCTTTGGTTACTTATCTGTGATTTGGAGACTTTTGCTATAGTTTATTCATTCTGTGTATGTAGCTAATAATATATCTTTATCTGGAAGAGAATGCCCATTAACATTAAGTTCACCTCTGTACTATTTTTATATGCGTAATAAAGTATTCTCAATCAAAAAAAAATCTTTACCATTAATCCGAGCCACCTCAAAATAGTAATTTATTTTAGTTTTTCATTATTAAAAACAAGTATATAAGTATTCTATCAGTTCTCTGGTTCCCATATAGTACAAGTTCTGTTTAGTAAGGGGCTAGATAGCGCTGTGTGAAATGTCCAGCAATATTTATTTATTTATCATTTGTATAATTGTTAGATATGCCGTGACGTTTTGGATCAAATCAAATCATTTAATTTCAGTCACGATTTACAGAGCTGACTATGAGCTGTTTATGATACAGTGCTAGTTCACAAATTTGGTTGTTAACAAACATTGCTTACAGAGAGCCTCAAGCTAAGCTTAAAGAATAAGGTTGTGTTTTGAGGCTCAGAGTACGAATTTAATAACAATACCACAAACTACAGAATTGCTCGAACAGCAATATTATTAAAAAAAATATATTAATAAAATTACCATGATCATGCATTACGTTATAATTACTGAATAAAAAAACACAAAATTGAATAAATATTACAAAATTAAAATCTTACATTATGGGCTTAGTTTATGTTTATGATATTAACGGTGAGTGGGTAGGTGTGTGTGTGTGTGGGTGTTTGAGGTCGCGTGTGTGCGTATGTGTGTATTGTGTCGTGTATGCGCGTCCGTGATTGAGAGGTTAAGGGGGAGTGTGTGTGGGGGGTTTAAATAAGTACGTGTTTGAGTGTATGTACCTACGTATGTTTGAGAGTGTGTGTGTGTGTGTGTGTGTGTATGTGAGTGAACAAAATTGTGCAGAATGGGAAATGTGGAATCAAAAGGTGAAGTACACTTATATTAAATTAAATTCCCGGTTGATACCGGGAATTTAATTTAATATAAGTGTACAGAAAGTATAAGTGTAAAGAACTGCTACTCAATCTCTCCTACAGTGATCTGTAGGAGAGATTGAGTAGCAGTTCTTTTACCATGCGCTTGCGAGTGCAGTGCTTAATTTCACATAGCCTGCAGACGTTATTATAAGTGTGAGGCAAAGAAAAGTATGGGCTACGAACAACCATCACAGAGATAATGCAGGGAAGCGGGATGCGGTATCCATAACTTCCTCGTAGTCAGACCGGGACCCAACGCTTCTATGCATTTTAACAATGGCGCTTAACGAAGAGCTGTCGGACACGCAGTACTTGAAACTCCTTGTAAAGAAAGTTTGTCTGTTGGATAGCGGAAGAGTTTCTGCAGAGCAGTTTAATCAGCGCCTTCTGCGCTCTCTCCAGCCGAATGAGGTAGGATTTACCTGCTCTACCCCAAACAGAGAGACAGTATTGGATGATTGACTGGCACAGACCGACGTAAACCATTTTGAGTATTTAAGGAGCACAATCTCGGAGTTTTTTCTTATTATATATGAGTTTTCTTACTAAAAAGTTTTCTAACTTAAAGTTGATATAATGTGCATTTATTTACCAGATTAGCCCACTATAGCAGGGGACAGAAAAAACTGGAAAGAAGGGAGGGAGGCCTTTGCCCTGCAGTGTAACAACACAGGTTAAAAATAAACAATAATTATGTTACAGAACACTAGGTTAAGGGGACATTATTAACAGGTCATAGTCTCGAAATGCTAATGTAATTAAGTTTGCGCTTCCAATAACTTTGCACAAACCTCATAATCCACTGTAAATTAACTTGCAACCGCAAACTTAAGTTGAATTATCACACTTGTTCACAGTCTAACAGCTTAATTCGTCGCATGTTGGCGAGATGGATGGAGCCCTAAAAACTTGTGGTTGTACTCAGTATGGCTGATTCACTCATTGTTAATCTGTGGTGCACAGAGAATAGTGAAATAGCTGATACAGTCCGTTTAAAATCTACCCGCAGGCGATTTTATTTACTTCTTCCGAGAATTGCCATAATTTTACCATAATTATTATCTCTTATTAAGTTGCAGCCTAATGTGAGTTTATTTTATGTGTAATTTGATAAAATAAAAGCAGTTTATATAAAACAGTATGTCTTCTTTCATTTTGTTGACCAAAAACTTTGTTTAAGGCGGTTAAAACCGAAAGCTATTAAAACCGTTGTACTCGCCTGTCGATTGGCCAATATTTCTCCAAACGAAATGGCTTTAATTTTTTTAAGTAAAACTTCTTAACGCATGCTTGACTTGGGGAGTAAGTTGATGAATGCGTTACAAAAAGTGCGAACGGAAGTTGAAAGGGAGATATAAGATAGTGAAGGTAGAATAAGAGAGAGTTACGTTTCGTATATAACTGTAGGGGCAAGAGATAGAGGTGCGACACATTTTCTTTCTCTCTTTCTCTAATAGCCAGTTTATTCGTCGCACATTTCCTATCCCAAATTAGCCTAAATTATACAAACTGCAAAAACAAAACACTCCTTCCTGCAGTTTAATAGAGTTCATTTTGCTATAGATAAAAAAAAGTATTTATGACGTTTCGTATTTTAAATCTACCAGCTTTGATTTACGACGAAGTTCAGCTATTCTACAACAGATGACAGGCAGCAGCAGAAGTTTTACTTTACTCGTGTGGAGAAAATGAATTTTCTTCATAATTTCTTTTTGCGTGAATTTATCGTGTATGCGTGAACCAACTAATCTTCACATATGCTGTGTATTTGGGTCTAGTATAAAACCTTGCATGTCAAAAACATTTGCAGAACTGTTGCCAGAGGTTTTTATTTGCTACCACAACGTGATTTATTTGACCTTTTCTCTCGTGTAGACCTCAGACGGGTCTTAATAATTCAGGGCCGGGGGCCAGTATACATGTTTGTAGAATTGAAACCAAAAAAGTGTTTTATTAAATAAAACTTGGTTATTTGCATTGACATTTTTAATAGTGGATTATTAAACGAAGGGTGAAAGCAGTGTCTTACGTCACGGGCGCTATATTGAATCCCGAACGTAACGAAGTATTCTAGAGTTAACTCACGAGCGTAACGAGGGATTTACTAGAATCCTGAGTGCAGAGAGGGATATAAGCACGCCCAAGATGCAGACAGTTTTATCCACGAGAAGAATACTCCACTTTTCACACTTTCTGTGAGACAATAAAAACCCAATCTAGGTTGGTACATTCTGTGCAGAGGTTAGTTCGATTTACGAATAAGTTCTTATGCCGTGGGCCTCTTTGGTTTAAATTTTAATTCAGATGATGTTTCAAATTCACATGATAATGAATTTCAGTACAACTTCACTCTCGGTTTAGCCGTAGGGATTTATTCACCTGCTTTCGGTGAGGTTAACATGACATATAATTTAACATTGTCAAGCACGTGGTGTGAAAAAGATATATGAAATTGAAGCGCAGCATTTGTCGGTTCTGAGCAGCGTTCAATTTATTAATACCAGCGTAACATTTCTACGTCTTCTCTTATGCTACTACTAAGTCACTCGTGCAATTTCTTTTGCATTTTCACAGGGAATCGATGGTGAAAATATTTTTTTCGTTTGTGACTTACTATAAAATATTGGATTATTTAGACTAAGCCAAGAACTAAATTTGTTTCAGTGTGTGAACAGCGTCTATCAGTTTTAGTACCAACTCGCATTCTAAGGTTCTTCGGCCACGTCTCGAGGCGGGACATGGACTCTATTGAGCGTCTTGTCGTATAAGGACGAGTGGAGGGCATTAGACCGCGCGGAAGGTCGCCCATGCGGTGGACCGATCAAATAAAAGCTGCAGTGGTCGGCCAACTGCATGAATGCACGAGAATGTCTGTCAACAGAGATAAATGGTGAGATATCGTAAGGCGTGGAACATCTGCCCCCAAAAATAATGATACAACATGTTGACGACGACCGTTCTGTCAAGAGCGTTACGATTCAGAACAAGAACAACATTGTTTCAACTCTGTCCAAATTTAACAAATGTAGCAATGTAGACATTAAAACAACCGCATGTATACCAGCCGGGTTTGTCTTTTTTCTTCCTGGTGATAGGACGCAAAAAACATAGATTGACGATTCAAAAGTGAATTTGTTTCAACTCTGTCTAAAGTGCAAACCAAACAAATGTAGATATAGAAGGACGGCAAGATATAGGTTGCTGGAAGCCGTTGGGTGAAATCAAAGGCTCGAGAAATCTATGGGGGAGACCTCTATGTTCAGCAATGGACGTCCTGTATCTGATATGACGATGATGATTAAAATTATAAACTCAACGCCATCTTTTAGCAAATAGCAAAAATAAAAAGTCAAAAAAAGTGTCATACAATCAATTATATAAAGGAATCAAGCCTGGGCAAACAACAAAGATGACCCGGAAAACGAACAACTACAGAAAGAATATGAAACTAAACACTTATCAAATCTACTAAAGAAAATTACGATTGTAAAAAATTCCAAATAATTTTTCCTTCGACACTTAACCTATCTATCCTACTTTCCTAACTTTATGTTTAATTTACTACCCTATCCTTCTTAATCCAACCTACTTACATAACGGTGACTTAAGACGATACAAAATGTTACCTAGTTTATACATTCTCATTGTAAGTGACGAAATGTTTTATAAATGAGAAATAAAAATTCTTTAAACTGAAAACCGTTATTCAAGATGGCGTTGAATGTCCATAATTGTTTTGTCGACGTAGCGGAGTTACAGTTCTATACTAGTCAATACTTGATCTCGCTTAGGGTCAGCGCGTAGAATATGTTTTGTTAATTTTAGAAAACGTTGACTTCTAGATCAACTTTGTTAGATACTCGTGGGACATAAAGAATTCAAAGGTATTTAGAAGGTCTAATTTCAGTAAATTATCATCAAAAAACTCACTTATCCTTGCTAACTAACCTGAACTTGATAAATTAAAGGCATATGAGGCTTTACACGTGTATGCCTCAAGTTGATGGATATAGGGCAGTGCATCGTAAGGCACGTTTAAAAGGTGCGTGATCTACAAGGCAATATTCTGTTCTAGGCGATGGTTACCATTTAACATCAGGTGGGCCATAAGCTTGTTCCATTTCCAGATCGTATAAAAAACCAAAACATGAAATCTCTTGCAATAAACAATCGAGCGTTTTAGCTTTACAGAATATACATATATCTACTCGTATTTTTTGAATTTTGTTTTTAAGCTATACTTTATTTTAAAAGACAGCTTCTTACCCTAAACAATGCTTGTCAGCATTGTTGCAGCAAGTGACAGCAAGAAGCTGTCTGAAGCTGTCTTCTGTAATATTTTTTTTTAACTAATACAGAAGACAGAGGACTCTCTACATTGTACCCATGTTTAATTTGAAATAATTTATTTGTATATGTATAGATTCATAGAGTTTTTCAAACTTTTGCGATCACTGTACATAATTACTGATTAAAACGGGTATTTATCGCGTATGTACCTTTTTTATTTGTTATCCCGACGTCAGTCCGCTCGTGACCACGGCTGTTACAATTGTCTTAAGACAGTCGAAACGTCGGAATAACAAATAAACAAGGTACATATGCGATTAATACCAGTTTTAATCAATAATTAGATTCATAGATTTTATAGATTATATTACAGTACTTATTTTTAAAAACTTGTATATGTCACGTCAAATAATATCGCTCTAGCACTGCTCTTTTCCAGCTGATGGAAACGTACCCCTAGTTGCTCGTAACGTGTGTGATAATGCAATCGTTCTAAGCAGTGAAAGCTGCTTAGCTCGCTAGCTCAACATTATTTTTTTAACATAAGAAGTATTTAAATTTTTAGTTCCTTTACGATGCAACTACAGGCCATTTTTGGCGGAAGGATGATAGAGCCGTTCAATTCTGACTACGCGCTTGGAGCGTTCATGGCATACACATCTATCATAGACATATTCCTGAAAACGGTGCAGATCATCAGGATATTCGGGCGCATGTATAAAGTAGAACAGTGTTTACAGTTGAAGGGCGCGCAGTTTTAGCTTGAATAGCTATGCTGGATTAAGAAGATACAAGACCTTCTATTCTTAAATTGCAAGCTCATTGTGACTTCATTGCGACAAAGTCATACAATATATAATCATTGAAATCGTATGGTGGTTTGAAACATCTTAGGATGTATCCCACTGGCGATTAGCAAGCATATTTCCAGCGTTGCAATTTGTGAAGGTATTTGCAGACGTCGCGTTCCCTCTGTAAAAACACTCGTGCGCCCGGCCACTCTACAATGAGTCGTATTGTAGGAAAAACTCCGAACACGAGGAGTGGTCGATGTGAATACATAGCGAGCACGTTGACTGATCGCCTCGCTGGAAATACGCTCGCAAATCGTCAGTGTGATATGCTCTTACGAGCTCAACACACATAGTGCGGTGAGGGGCTATTGTAAGCCACCAAGCATCGCGTTCTGCGTGCTTAGCTCATGCGTTTTGACGTTGGGTGGCGCAGCGTGCAATATAAGGGACGATGGGCGCGGTGCAGTTGATAACCGTCCCCTCTCACCGCTCACGCAGTATGAAATAGTGATACCCCGCGCTAAATCCGTTGACTTCAAAGCTTGCTATTCTTACTTGTGTCATCTCACAATCTTGGCAGCGTGGTAATCCCCCTGAAAAAGTGTCTGGTAAATAGAGCTCTCTACTGCAACCAATTTAGTACACGCAGTAGAGGTGCGCGTTCTACTGAAGCAGTTTCCCAGTCTATTAGTATTTCTCTATGTGGAGGTTCTCTATCTCGTGTCTTCTTATACACCTATGCAACCGCTTTGGAAATCACAAACTGCTATATCTCTTTTGTCAAATTAGACCTTGACAGTAGTTAGTTAAATTTATCCAAAGTGACATATATTTTTTTAGTCTGACGAAAGCATGCTCTTTTTATTTATTTATTGATTTTTTATACGAAATTATACTTGCAGCAAAATATAACTAGGAAAAGCTGAATAGATAAATGTGAAAGCAAAAGACGGATGAGCAACAATTCTATTAAAGATACCCAAAGAAATGGCAAGAAAGATGATAATTATATTATTGAAATCAACACAAACAATACAGAACTTGCTAACACAAAAGAAACCAACATCACTGAAACGAACGAGACTCAAATGCCAGCCAGTGAAGAGGTTATCGTGAATATTGATAATTCCTTGGAAAATAATTTGAAAAGGGGTAAAAATGTTAAAGATTTCTCGGTGTACGCATATCCATCGACTCAGTACGTGTATGCGATGCAAATTCAGGGACCGCCTCGGGGCGATGGAACAGGTAAGCTCAAGCAAAACATTATAGAAAAGGTCATACAAACTAAAATTAAAATCGTTTTTTTCATTGAAGCTTTGCTGAGAGTTTCCTGTAAATACTTTGAAGGAGTGCGCAGTTTTAATTCTCGATATCTCTGTGTGACCGAAAGCTTCGAGCAAGCTTCACAATTAGATTTTTGTTAAGACCACGCACTGAAAAGCGGCTACCAGCTACCATTTAGATGGACAGCCAGCCCAAAATTGGTTCGAGTCATTGGATGCATGCCGCATTATATCGGCCGTTTTGAAAATTTATGCAGGATGGCTATGTTCAACAGTAAATATCCTATATACTCGTAATGATAATGATATGGCACTTAGTTTGAAAAGTGACTCCGACACTTTGATTGCGTTTATCTTCAAGGTTTGTGTGTATATTTTTAGTGTATCTACGAGTATTAGAAAAGGGTTGTGTTTGAATCTAGGCATACACTTTTATAGGATTACATACTTGAACCTAAAACAGACTATATAAACATTACCATGGGGATTTTACACGTGAGCCTATTTGATTATTTTTTTTGTATCAACATTTTGAGGTTTTTTTTCTTTTCAGCCTTAGACTACACGCCTGACAGAAATTCCTTCCTGAAGCTCGTTTTTACTATACTTTTTATCATGATCGCAGCCACTGTCGCCATTAACTCTTTAGTGTTTTTCAAGTAAGATAATTTATTGAGTTACTTGGCAACTAATTTATACTACACTAGCTGACCAAACCGCAGCTTCGCATGCGTAGTTTTTCAATAACAACATTACCCTCCTTTTGCGCAGTTGGGTAAAAAGTAGCCTATATCACCGGGGAATAGTGTAGCTTCCCAACAGTGAAAGAATTTTTAAAGTCGGTCCAGTAGTTTCGGAGCCTATTCAATACAAACAAACAAATCTTTCCTCTTTATAATATTAGTATAGATGATTTTATCAACCTTTTTTTAACTGGATTTATCTTCGTTTGACCACAATCTAAACCGATGGTAAGCGATGATGTGGTCTAAGATGGAGCAGGAAGATCTAGAAGAAACCTGTTTACCTTATCTTTAAGGTAATAGTAAATAGGTTTCTTCCAGACAACCTTTGGATGGAGAGCCTTTGGAGCCTAAGCATGTGTGAGGGTGTGTTTCATGGCCTCGATTGTATTCTTTAGGAAAAAACAGACGAGGGTAAAGTGTACCATACCTTAGCTGTACGCATCAAGAACGTAGAACCAAAAGGTGTGTGCGAATGGGTGGTATATTATCTAGGTACGTATGATACTGAACCGTGCGCCTGCTAGTCCTTTGATGGAAAGTAGATGGTGGGGTCAAATCGTATAACCTTTTTCTGTTTTAGTAGATTGTTAGGTAAGGAAATAAAGCAGTTTTGTAAGATGGAGGCCGTACCAAAAAAAAAAAAAAAATATGGCTGAACATTTTACTTAACATTTCTGCTTAGTTTGGGGCTAGATAGCGCTGTCTATCTAGCCCCAAACTAAGCAGAACTTGTACTATGAGAACTGATAACTGATAGAATCCTTATAAACTTTTTTTTGGTAAATACATACTTAAAGTTTTTCAATAAGAACATTACCCTCCTTCTGCGCAGTTGGTTAAAATGTATCTTATGTTACTCAGGGATAATGTAGCATTCTAATGGTGAAATAATTTTTGATATCGAACCCGTAGTTTTTGAGTTTATTCGTCACAAACATACAAAAATTCAAATCTTTCCTGTTTATAATAATAATTAATATCGATAAAAATACATCCAGATCTGGAACAAATGCCTGTAGATCATGCAAACATTTGTTACGCGGCAAATGATCAGTCACTCTGGAAATCAATGGTGGAGGTTCATATTCAGCAGTGGACAAACTATGGCTGATAATATAATAGCCGATAAATAGCTATAACTGTTATTTTTTTGTAAAATAATTCACGCTTGCGCATTAAAAACAAAGTGATATAATAGAATGCAAGTAATCTTTGTAAAGATTAAAAAGCGAAATATTTTTTTAACCATTATTTATTACAACAGATTATTAGATTTATTACACATTAGGTACATACGGCTACCCATCAAGCTATCATAATAGTCCAAAATAAACTGACATATCATTGCACCGAAAGTCTACACAATGCAAGGTCAGTTTATACTGAAAGTTATAGCGTGATGTGCAACCGTATGTACTCAACTCAACAAATATGAAACAGCTGTATTACCGTATTGTCATAATGCAATGTTTTCGTTTCAGTGCTGATATTGAAGAAATATGCAAAACTTATCAAATGCCTCTATTATTGGCGGCATCGTAAGTTATCTTACAATTCGTACTATATATATATATATTATATTTATATATACAATATCTTACTATTCATTCATTTATTTGTTCATAAAACAATTAACCAATTGTATTTGAAACTATACTATACATTAAACGTTACTACGTTACTATGTTTTATACATCTTTCAGCAACATAAAATAACGATTATCTGTATACACATTACTGGTGGTAGAGCTTTTGTGAACGAGCTCGAGAAAGTGGGCACCACCGCCTTACCTTTATATGCCGCCAAATAGCAGTACTTGTGCTGCTGTGTTCCGGTTAGATGGTAATGGTATGTTCCTGTAATTACTGGCACATAAGCATACCAGCTAAGTCCTATAGTATGGCAACGTATCCACATAGAGATCAAGACAACATAATAGCTTGTTTTGAATTCTATGTGGAATATCCATGGGCTGCAGTAGCCACTTAACATCTGGTGGACTGCATGCTCGTTTGCCATATAAGTAGTATAAAAAAAAAGAAGACATATTTTAAAAATGTATTTAAGTCAATTATAGGCTCTTCGTATCAATGCTATTAGCGTATTCGGTACTACATTGTTTATGTTGTTTGTTTCTTAGGTTCTTTATTGCTTCCACACATAATTTAAGGAGTTGTTAAATCATTACAAATACGTAAAACATGTTTAGTCGTACATACATTTTTGATTTCCAAAGGGGCTTAAAACTTCAAATGAATAATTGCGATTCTTATTATTTAAAAGAACATAATTATCACATTTTAAATCAGTTTTTTTCTTGTTTCACCGTACAGTTTTGAAGTTATAATAAAAAAAAATACTTTTACTCCCTCCCGTAACGCGCTGCTAAATTAACATAAATATAAGTAGATACAGAACCCTTGGTGCGCGAGTTTAACTCGTAATTGACCGGTCTTGTTTAAACTAATGAATGTTTTTGTTGCAGGGTCGTTTTATTAGCTATTAACTACGTGATATCATGCACATCTTGTGGGAGGAAGCTTCCTTGCAACATCATCATTTTAATTATTGATGTGAGGTCATATATAATATATGATAATAAAATACAATTACTTAGTGGCGTGACGACCTCGATGCATTCCAAGATGGCTGGTGGGACGTGGCACGTGATCGTGAGATATGGAGGAACATGGGGGATACCTTTGCCCAGCAGTGGGAAAGTTGAGAATTTAAATACATATAATATAATAATAAATAACATATAATAAAATTTATATTCTTACCATTAACATTTTCAAAGATATTGAATTTTTACTCAATTCTAATTTGATACCACGCTAATTTAGCTGATTGATTAGTTATGCTTAATTAGCTACTTAATAGAATTTTGTTAAGAATAGGAGCATAACCCTTAGATGACTAATCAACATTGTGCTATGCTGCGCTGTGCTGTTTTAAACAAAGCGCAGCAACACAAAGCGGAGCGCAGCATGTTTTGTATGTTTCCTCATTATAATCTACGACGAGCATAGCATAATTTTTACTTATAAAACTTTTGTGATAGATGGAAAATAAATACTATTGATACAGGATTTATCAGGTACCGTTTTATTGGTGTTTCGACCAACAATGGTTTGGTTCAATTCGTGAATGCAATCAGGGTGAGTGCGATCCACTCCGCACTGCGTCTCGCCTCGCACTACGCATAGCATTATATTGATTAGTCACCCTAAGGGCACCTTCAAATTTGCCGCAACGTGCCGCGCTGAGACAGCGCGTCTGCAGCGCTGCGGCTGCGTTGCGTTGTAAATCCATATAAATAAAAAACGCGCGACTAGCGCTGCAGTCGCGCGTTTTTTATTTATATACGCTGCGTGCGCGCATCAGTTCATCGATCGACTAGTGACTCCAAAATCCTTTTTCGATTTAATAGTAACACTAAGAGCAGGGTTTCTTCGTCATCGTGAAACTAAATGTATAAGTCGCGGCACGTAAGTCTAGCGCTGAACGATACGCGGAAGGGATAGCTGCGCATGGGTACTGTTGCGCAAGCAATACAATAGCCAATATTACACTATTGGCTTAATTGGAGATGTCACTTGCCGTTGCAATTCACGTATTTGTAGACTCTGCTGTCCATTTTTGGATTTTCCCTAAATCGCCATTTAATAAAATTTTTCCCGTCTTAATATTTTCAGCAGTTTGTTTTATCTGGCTCAAATTTACAGTGCTGCTGTCCAAATGACTGAGCAAAGTACTTGTAGCGTAGTAAAGTGTCATCAATCACACTTTTGATTTGTTTCAAAGAATCAATTAATTCATTAGATTCTCTTTTTAAAAAACAATTCACGCTATCAACCATTTTCCTTGCCTGTCTTTTCAAAACAGTATTTCTGTATTCAAATAACAGCAATAACAATACAATTAAGAACGCGACTGTAAACTGGATGTGCGCGGGGTTTCGTATCAGTGCGGGAGACGGAATGCGACTGGAGAGCCAATCGGCGCTACGCACGCCCGCCCTTCATCCCCGCTAGCCCCCCTCAGGTACCTTATTTTTTACTTCTGCGCAATAACGGTCAGCGCTAAAGTTTCGTGCCGCTACTTATACAACACTACGATTCTCGAACCTAGCGACGGCAGCGCGGCCGCAGCGCTGCAGACGAGCTGTCTCCGCGCAGCACTTTGCGGCAAATTTGAAGGCACCGTTAGACTTGCTTATTATAATAAAAAAAACTATCTTTTATTGCCAGGTGCTCGCAATGAGTGTGCTATGCTGTGTCATCACAGTAAGGTACGATACAGAGGTTACTATATTCGCGGTGATCGCCACTGCAGGCGTAGTCCTAATATGCTTTGCACTGGCATGTACCAAAGTAAGTATTCGCTTTTTACTCTTTCTATAACTGTTTGAATATATGTTCGTTTGTTTGTTTGTATTGAATAGGCTCCGAAATTACTGGGCCGATTTAAAAAAATCTTTCACCGTTGGGAAACTAATCTATCCCCAAGTGACTAAGACTACTTTTTACCTAACTGCGCAGAAGGAGAGTAATGTTTTTATTGAAAAACTACGCGTGCGAAGCTGCGGATTGGTCAGCTAGTAAGTATTATAACTGTGGTTGTTCTTAGTTATATGTAATGACGATCAGATCAGCCGATCCGATTATCAGCACCTCTTTTTTTAGATGAAGGGATTCTCAGATGTAAGATAGAAGTTTATTACGGATTTTATACATTTTAATTTATACATGTAGAGCACACCAAAGCGATGTAGACCTGTGAGGCATGTGCGAATAAGTAAGGAACTAAATCTCATGACATGAAATTCCGGTAGAAATTAAATTAGGAAAAAAATGTTGGGATTTATTGTATCACTAGCTGCTGCCCGCGACTTCGTACGCGTTACACTCCTAAATTTGTAGGTAACCTAGAAATAAAGCTAAACTCGCTTTTGCAACTTGACTTGACCCCCCCTTTTTATTCCGTGGGACCTGGTTTATGAGATAAAAAGTAGCCTATGTGTTAATATAGGTTATAATCTAAGTACATACTAAATTCCATCGAAATCAGTTCAGCCGTTACGACGTGATTGAGTAACAAACAAACTAACATCCAGACTTTCGCATTTATAATATTAGTGGGATTTTCTTTTAGTTTGACTTCACATCATGGCTTCTATATATCATTACAATAATGGGAGCATTCGCAGTTGTGTCCATGGCTGTAGGACTAGCCTCGTTGATTTTCGGATACTATATGCCGATGTTACATCTAGTAATCCTATTAATTGGACTGCCGATATATATGATTGTAAGTACTTAACAACTATAAAATAATTAACTAGCACGACGGGTTTTTAAACTTATAGGCATAGACTTCGCTCTCTTATCTTAAAATCTGCTACCATCTACATTTAGTTTAAGAATTGGAGAAGTGATATTCTCCACAGGGAAATGAGTAAAAGATCCGAGGATTCCAATATGGGGTGTGCCTATATTTTCCCACAGCTGGGCAAAAGTCCCTCAACTCCTTCCACTGATCTTGATCCTTGGCAGATTCCAACCATTCCCTCTCGAATCCACTGATGTGATCGAGCCAACGCTTTCAAGGCCGACCCCGACGTCGCTGTCAAAGGTTCTTACGATGTTCCCTTTTCTCCGGATGCATTCGACTTAGGTGCATCGCCTAGTCCCACTTGAGCTTTGCGGGTTTGTGTCACACATTGGCAGTGCCTGTTATCGAACGAAGCGTGGTATTCCTTCGTGAGCTGTTTTATTGTATTATTTCTCAAACATGCATAGAAATATTGTCATTATTTTCGAAAAAAGAACACGCGAAGTATCGTATTTACGGACAAAGTAAATCAAATCCATTGTAGGAGCGTTTTTTGAATTTGGGACATTACAACGCTCCAGCAATTTTGTATGAAACGGCGTGCTGGGGTTATTAAATACTCTTTGATTGGATCTCTTATATGATTCTTCGCATACGTAAGTCTCTTTGCCAAGTACAAATTGCGTTCACGTGGCTGTATAGCCATAAATGCGTTTGCCTTTCGGCACAGATGATAAATAAAAAATTGGCGGCAAAGCCGAAAATTCGTCTTGATTTGTTATTCACATACATAATCAATATTAATAATTAAAATGAGTTCCAACGGTTGAGAGAGTGAAATTGAGATTGATTGTACTCCACCAGATTTAAGATCAGAAGCCAAATTGGCAATGGAAAACCTGCTTCTAGCGAAGTCAAAATAAAAATACATAGAAATAGAAAAAGAAATATATTTATTGTGACATGAAAGTATATGATAATTTTATGAGTTGGAAAAACGAGATAAAAGTGAACATTCACTACATCCAATGCCCACCTGCAAACCTCATCAGAAGTTCAAAAAACAAACATAAATGAACCGGGGAAATCAATAACATTTTCTTTTAGTAATTGCCCCAATATGACTAATGTAACGTATAATATATACTTATATCATATAATATATATATATATATATATAACTGTATATTAATTAAATTAAATGTATTATATAAAAAGTATGCTTTATTTCCCTGCATTCTTTTGAGAAAAGCACTCTTATATATGCCTCGGCAGAAATGGCAATTGCCTGTCTCGTATTAGTGAAGTCCTCGCCTCTCGACCTGCAATTGCCTATTTCACGGCCTTTGTGTATAATGTACTATTATTACACACCATGCTTAACTTTATGTGATATTTCAGATGCTAACCATGGAAATACAAATGGTTCTTGGTGGAAAGGCCGTGGAGTTAGAAGAAGATGATTATGCAATTGGAGCATACATGTTATACCAGTTAATCGTCAGCATATTCTTACAATTGGTGCAGATCATCGGCATAATATCGGACGAGTGAATTGCATTTGATTTTTTGATGTGCCTTGATTTTGTGTAGCTAATACACTTGTGAGTAAATCTGTTTGTGTACATTTTTTAGTTCTTTATTTTTTTACTAGCTGTTGCCCGCGACTTCGTACGCCTTAGGTTTTCTACTAAATAACCTAATAACCTAGAAATAAAGCTAAACTCGCTGTTGCAACTTGACTTGACACCCCATTTTTATCCCATGGGAACTGATTTATATGATAAGTGGTTGCCTATATAGTGATACAAGTTATAATCTACGTATATACTAAATTTCATTGAAATCGGTTCAGCCGTTTCGGCGTGATTAAGTAACAAACAAACAAACATCCAAACTTTCGCATTTATAATATTAGTGTGATCATACACAAATAGATTACAAACAAAGCAGCTTACAATAAGGGCATGTACAAAGGCGAGCTTAACCCTAATAAGAGTTTTCATCCCGCAGAGTTTTTTGATGAAATGTCTTGTCAAACCCTTATAATTTTTATTTATTATTACGCGTGCGCATTATAATGCTACACAGGCGTTTTGCACAGGCCTTGAGACGCTAAATAAATGAGGTTCAGAAACAGGATAACTGTAGAAACGTCGGCTGTTCAGCACCAGGTCATGTGTAAGTGCGCTCATTATCTTATCGCTTACGTTCCGGATTCAAAACCACGATTTTGGGGTTCATCGCACTAGGTCAACATGACTCACTGTGTCGGCATCATCATCATCAACAATCTCTCTAAAGATACGCTACTGAGCCCGATTCAGCTCTTCTCATCCAGTGTCTACTACAGCACGCAGATCTTTGCTCCATATATATCTTACTAAAATAAGAATAATTGCAAAATACAATCACGCTATCACAACACAAAACTACATTACAAATAAACACACCACAGAATAAACTACTAAAGAAGGATACTCCGTGGCAGATGGCATCCGCAGTAATAACTGCACCCTTTCTTGATAAAAACAGCGAATGAAAATTGCATCAAGTGCAAAAAGCTAAACGGATACAGAATATCAGGTTTGGTCGTGGACAGCAATGGAGTTAGAATGGACACGGTTACGAAACTTTTTTATCCAAATATAGTGTTGTGCTCATTTATCATTCTCATTACCAATATTTTAAACGGTAAATGTAGAAGAAGATAAAATACCAATCGAGCTTTAAAAAACAAAATCCACTAGGTTCGTCTTTATTAAAGACAGAAAGAAAATACATTTATTTGACACACACACACAGGACAGACCATTCAGAACAGAACAAATACAAAAAAACATACCTACTTACCTAAATATTATAATATTAACAAGAAAAATTATTTAGGTACAGAATTACACAAAAACACAAGATAAAAATTTAGTACTTATACATAGCTCGGTACAGATATATTGGTCTTCCGTGCTGTGTGGGCCAAACAGGTCCCATCTCAGCGTATTGCTGCCTACCATCAGAGGAAGTTAAGCGGCGCTGGTTTTCAGATGGGACCCATGGGTAGCCTCACGAGCGCAGAAAAATAAATAATTAAACATATACATAGACATACATGGATACACATACGTAAATAATAAAATAAACTTGAAAGAATAAAATAGTTAGTGTAAGGTGGAGCTAATTGGTGGGTGTCAAATGTATGACACTTGACAGTGACATATTTGCTTCTGACCGAATTTTCGTCGCTTGTGTTGATCACGAATTGTCAAATTGCCTACGCTCAAAGACGCGCTTCAGTCCAACTAAAATAAAACTACCTTTGTTGTACTTAATGGTGTTCTGTCTGCGTTGTGATATCGTCGTACATAGGCCCGTACGAGGAAGAACATGAGGCAGGGAGGAGAAGGAGGAAGAGGTAGAGGGATATGAACTATTTCCAAAAAGGTTTGCCTAAAAAAAATACGCTCGATAAAGGCGCATGGAAGGCAAACAGCAGTGTTTGTGGGCAGTGCAACAAGAAGGAGAAAAATACTACCTACACAGTTTCCTGTGTGACTGAAAGGCCAGCGCTCTATGCCCACGTAAAGTAAGGTAAGCTATGAGCGCTTTTGTAGCGTTAGAAGTTCTTTCTTCAGTGCAAATTAAAAAAAGTTACTGTTTTCAGGGCACGTAGAGGTGGCGGCAGGTCGTTCCAGCACCGAGAAGCTGCAAACCTAAAGGACCCACGAAATGCGACAGATTTGTGTCTAGGTGTCCAAAACACACGAGTACAGACTCGCTTTTGGAAGAGAGACTATTCTTAAACCCATTTGAGCTTATCGTAAAGGTAAACAGGTATTTTATTAGAAACAATACCAAAGAGCAGAGATGCGAGGTGCAAGAGCCTGCGGGATTGCATTTTTAGCATGTTTGAAGAATTTAGGTAAGGAGTGACATGTGTGCGGGGGGGGGGGGGGGAATGTGAAAACAAAACGCGCACAGGCGTTTTGAACCCGCTGTATCGTCCCATAAACTACTTAAATAGGATCGTATTTTGTAGAGAAGCTTTACTCTGTAAAAACTATTACGAAACCCATCAGCCACATGCCTTTCAAAACGGAGATGAGGGTCAAGAGTCAGTCAAAGACTTTTTGATGCCTTTACATATTTAACGGATTCCCCGTTAACCGACATATTAATGTGATAATCTGATAGTTTTTGCAAATTAGCCTTAGTACTGGTCGTTATATACTTTGATTTTTTGGGGTTAAGGACTAAGGAGTTAGACTCTGACCATTGATATACTTGGGCTAAATCATCATTTATCATATTTCCCGCGTTGGCGCAGTCAGTAGGTAAACAAGAATAGTACAGCTGCAAGTCATCCGCATATAGATGAAATTGGTAGTGTGTAATGTCCTTGACTATGTCCGCACTAAAAAGAATGAAAAGAATGGGCCCAAGTATTGATCCTCCTCCTTACACCTCTACGAACAGGGGAAAAAGAGTATCTTGAGGAAATTCCATTAGATAATCGAAGTTCAACACACTGCTGTCTCCCTGTAAGGTAACTAGAAAACCAATTAATTGAACATCCTCAAATCCAGAGTTTAGAAAGAAACATTGGCCGCCCAGCAACGAAATGGGCAGATGATGTAGCCAGCATCGCGGGATAACCTGAATAAGCTGTGTATTATGATGTCCAGTAATAGTTGGTGAAGTCAGGCTATTGATGACAATAATTTATTTTATTCTCATGTATTTAGATGTTAATAATAAAAAAATTGGCTCTCTGTTAAGTCGGTTTACGTACGATAATTTTACGTGATAACAAGTGGAACAGAGAGATGCGTCACAAGCCAACGCTTAGGCCGATCGTGTCTCTCTATCGCTTGTTCTGCGCTCTCGCTTGCACGCTCGGCTCAGGCGGAACGTGACACTTTTTCGTGCGTGCAGCCGGCAATAAGACATTTATCACGTCAAAAAATTAGGTAATTCATATATTTTTTATGCATTATTTTGGATTTATACATTTGTTTATAACTTTTAAAGTAGAATAGTGCGAGGTGAGACGTTATTCGGAGCAGATCGCACTCACCCTGATGAAGGTAACCCTAACCGAAATATTGTCGGCCGAAACACCGATAAGACGGTACGTGATAAGTCCCGTATTTATAATAATGAAGTATTAAAGATTTGGATTTTCTATTCTATTAAAAATGTTTTTATTGCAAGTGTTGTTTTTAGCTTTTAAAAATATCGTATTATTGATATTTTGTGCGACTGGAACGACTCTCCACAAATACGAAGGTAGCCGATTATCATCGACTCTAAAGCTCGATCGTCATTATTTATGGCCTAGTACTGTACATCCATCTCCGCTTCAGCGTTTCTCTGCACTAGTTAGTAATAATATTAGCCACAAGGCCGCCTTATAAGTCGTAAGAGCTTTCAACGCTTCCAAGAGTCACGAGCGATGACCCGGCTGCCGCTAGACGCACACTGTGGATAAATAGAAACTCCCCACCGCCTGATTTTACCACATGAACAGTTACCACCTGGGCACGATCTGCCGTGACCAGTCCGGAAGTCCTTAAACAAGCTTCGCACAGAGGTTGGCCGCTGTAGACTTAATATGTGCAAATGGGGATTCGGGGACCGCACGACGCGCAGTGCGACTGCGACTGCGCAGTTAATGCAGCACTTGCTACTATGCCCATTCTTCCCGAAAGATACGGTGGAGGACCTAATCACCGTCACACCTTAGGTATGCTATTGTTGTGGCCAAACACCTGTCCATTATAGAATAGGGCAAAATATCTTTTGACACGCTAAGAAGAAGTAATAATATTTGATAAAATATATTCTATCTTGACAAAATTCCATGTTTGACAAAGTATCCGAAGCTTGAGGCGGTCCAACCTTCAGGATTCAATTTCCCCTCTCATATATCTTACAGCTCGCGATTTTGCCAGTCCAACTTATAACTTCGGTATTTATGAAGGAAATATTGTGGCTTATGGCTTATTTTGTTTATTACGAAAGAGCAAGTTTTAACTTTGATTTACTTAGTGATTTACAGACCTATATAATGTAATAACTTTTGAAACTATCATGTATGTAACACTATTTGCACTATTGTGAGTTTTGGATCGAGCTACACAACACACAAGTAATTTCAACTGAGCGACATTACATGCCAAGACTGGTTCAAGAGGCAATTGAGATTACCAAACACAAGTATTTCAATCGTGAAGATGGTTACGAACCGGTGTAAGAACCGAAGAATTGAAGTGTCAACTACGCATCCTGATACCGAGAGTGTTGTGTGTCGGAATCGAGTTGTGATCGAGAATGGAACCGGTGGTAGTAATGGTATTAGTGAATTCATTCATAGCAAAAACCGAGAAAGAGGGTAGATCGTTATATCTGCCAAAAAACATCCACTCGCAAAGACCTCAGTTTACCTGTGAAACTCAAAACTCAAAAACTCACAAATCATGGTAAATATCCTGTTTTAGTGCATATACTACATATTGTTGACTTTATTTTGCTATATTTTCTTAAAATACTGTTTACCCTAGATAGATAACCTACGTAGAATCGACGTAATCGATTTTGAAAAATCGATATAACTCGTTTATATTTTGCGGCACTTCACTGGCCGTTCTTGCCAACTCAGTCGGCCCACAGACCACTTAGATGTACTACGTACAGACGGTCATGTGACGTACATTGGAGTTGAAGCGTAAAGGAGTGAATGGACCGATGCCACAATAGATGTTGACAAGTGTTTTTTCAACCTCATCTTCACTCATTCTTTTTTTTTCCTTTTCAGTCACTCTTTTATGGCAACTGCCAGCATGCGCATTCTACCAGCGAACAAGGTTTTATTATACATTCATACCTACATCCATATTATGTTGCACTACCAATATTACGCTTATTACTTGACATTAAAGAATGAACAAAACAAGCAAAATCAATCAAACTATTTTATTAAATCTTAACATAACAATTGCATTGGCACATTTTTTTATTATTAAAGTTTAAACATAATCTTCTATAACTAAGATGCAGAAAACAACTCCGCTGACACTCACTTATCACCGATAAACTACAAAGAGTACGAGTTTGGCATTTAAGTTTGTTTTGTATGTAGGCGTATTTATTTATCCTTTGGGTCTTGAATTCAACATTCCTTTGACTTTGACGTAATATTCTTCCTAAACTCCTTGTATAAAAGCTTGCATTTCGGAGTCAAAGATTTTAAATCTCTGATCAACGTCTTTTTTCAGTTTCTTGGAGTTAAACAGTCTGAAAATAAAGAGATTTTCAATTTTCTTTACGCTACATTTTGTACCCAGAATCATTACATTGACACTAAAACCAAGAATTTTACACCAAATTTTGTCCACGAACATATTCTCTTTTAAAAAGTACACACGACTACACATCAAGCTATAAATTTCCAGTATAAGCTGACCTGATATTGTGTAAGATTTTCGTAGAATGAGAGGTCAGCTTATACTGGAAATTTATAGCTTGATGTGTAGCCGTGTGTACCAGTTTTATTCTGCACAATGAAGCTCATAAAATTACTCACCTTGTATATTTTGGGTCTCAGTTCCAGCTGGTTAAGTATGTTGCTCTCTCTTAAATTTATTTTGTCCATGACTGCATCTATAAGAAAAATTATAATGTTTGTAAATAATGAGAATAATAATGAATTTATCATGATATACATTTGTCAGAATTGACTGAAACAGATCTCAATTGAAAACGCTAAAAGGGGACTTCACCAAGAGCCACACTGAACTGAGTGACAAACTTGATGTGTGGAACAATAGGTAGTAACAATAACTTCAAGATGCCATGATTCACCAAACAAACATAATTAGGTTTTACCTGATTCAATGCCGAAGCTTCGTGAGCTGAACTGTTGATCAGTGATGTCTCGCTTTGGTGCTGTTTGATGCACAATCAGTGTGATCACAGTAAGACTGCCTGTAGTTGTGTGGATTTGTGGCACTGAAAATTACAATGAATTTTATTATTTCATGCTGCACCACCGAATAACATGAAATTCAGAGACCATGATTCACCAAACAAACTGTACATATGTTTTACCTGTTTCAATGCAAATGGAAGCTTCATGCGCTGAACGTTATCAATGACGTCTCACTTTCTAAAGCTCACTTCTCTCACTTTCTTTAGCTATTTCAAAAAATAACAAATCGGTCTGTGTTCAAAAATTACAAACCGTCTCCGGATCCGGCGAATGGGTTGAATGAATGAATGGAAAAATATCGCACAGGTCACAGATTAGGACATTTAGCGCTTACCTGTCATCCGGACTATTGCATCGGTCTTTCATTCATTTTTAACGGTCGTCAATCTTGTAGGGGATATTACCAGGCATGAGTCGGTCCACGGCGCTTGCAGAAGAGACCTGTGTCGCTTAGGTAAGTGCAATACTTTCGTCAATATTTACCTACCGTACGTCGAAGTCGATCTTCAGTGTCAGTTTTTTTCACCTTTGCGGAAATGTTTTTTTGTGACTTTTGTGAGAATAAATGTAAAATTTTTTTTCTTAATTTTTTATTTATTAGGCTATAATAAAACATTACAATGACGTCCCGATTCCGTCCAGAAAATGCAGAAATTAGTCGTTTATTACATAAACCTAGTGATGAAGAGACTTAGGAGTCAGACAGTGAAACTGAAGACAATTTTTTAGAAGATCAA
The DNA here is from genome assembly GCA_918857605.2 of Philereme vetulata. Classification (NCBI taxonomy): domain Eukaryota; kingdom Metazoa; phylum Arthropoda; class Insecta; order Lepidoptera; family Geometridae; genus Philereme; species Philereme vetulata. The sequence goes on along the minus strand of OU975421.1, from coordinate 7,492,324 downwards.
GTACAGCTGAACCGCCCCCACAAGGTGAAAATGCACCTGAACCAAAGAAAAGAAGATATCGTGCCTTTTGCCCCTCAAAAATCAGTAGGATGACAAAGACTACGTGCGACAACTGTTAAAATCCCATTTGTGGAGAGCACAACTTGAGTGCCTGCCCTAAGTGGGTTGAAGCAAAAATTAATACAAAGTTATAGTTACCACGGTTTCTTATATTGTAGGGTTATATAAAGATGTTGATTTGATAATGTTTATTGCTTAAATTATAAGACTGATGGATACGTTTCTAAACGCTTAAGTTTTGTAGAATAAGAAGTACTGTGTTTTGTTTTTTTAAGTTTTAATTAGTATTTTTATTAGAAAAATCTGATAAAAATACTAATTATCCATGGTGTTTTAATGTATCCATAGTACAATTACACACCTTCAGACAAATTACAATATTCATTTACTTGTAATAAAAACAATCCAAAATAATCCCACTCAAACATGCTTACGTCTTATCGACGTATAGTTATTTTTAGTGTACAGTAGAATATGGTTATCTACCTAAGGTTAATGATGACCAGTCGAACAGCTTGATCACCATGGAGTATCGTGTTCCAGGGCCGCCGGTAGGATTTCCCGTCACGCTAGCCTTAATGATATCATACGCCGGGCTTTTTGCAGCGTCAACGTTCCAGCCGTTCTCGAACCGAACGGTCTGAAACGTGACGATGGTAAGAGGCTCGACGGTATGACTCTTGTACCTTGGGAGAAGAGTAGGCCTTTGGTGTGGGACGCCACGTTCGTCGATACTTTTGCGCCATCTCATCTGTCTGGGACAGCAGTTGGAGCCGGTGCGGCGGCAAATTCAGTCCAAGATCGCAAGCGGCGCAAATATGGAAGTCACGACAGAGCTTATGTATTTGCGCCATTTCGGGTCGAGACCCTGGATCCATGGGGTACCGGGGCCCATCGCGTTTTCAAAATTCTTTCTGGGCGTCTGGTTGAAGCGACGTGTGATCCGAGAGCTAGCGCTTATCTGAGTCAACGCATAAGCATTGCAATTTAGCGGGGCAATGCAGCCAGTATCTTTGGGACACTTCCGTCTGGTAGTGATCTGGAGCAGTTGAGCTATCTATAGATCGTTTGCAACGGTCTTTAGATGATTCAACTGTTTTTTCTGTATTTTATTGTTAGTAATTGTTTATTCTTTCTGTTTAATCCTATATATTGTTTTTTACCAAAATAATCTGAAACGACTGGATTTTTTTTAGGTGCCGAGACAAAGCTATGAGTAAGAAGATTATACATACAAAGTGTTGCAATTTAAACTAATTAAATTGAAGAGACGATTTCTACACAAAATACACTAGCATAGTACGTCCCGATCCCGTGCTAGTCTGAACCACGTATGACCCTGGGTCTTATTGTCTCATAATTATGTTCCAAGTATTCATAAAAAAAATATGTGTATGTATTCTATTAGTTATCCGGTTCCTATAGCTTGCTTACAAGCTTGACTTAGTTCGGGGCTAGACTCGCTGTGTGAATGTTCAGCATTATTGCAGTATTATTTAATAATAGCTCGCTCATACTATCGCAATAAAACTCCGCTGAAATACTCCATTGGCGGGCGAAAGATGGATTAGTCCGTTTTGGAGTTTAGAGGCAATATTTCATTGGACGCCGATCCATCATTACGTACTGCTATGGGCGGATTGGGCTTTATTGATTTCCACATTTTCTTTTCATTGATAAAGTTGCTGTTTCCTATTTTCTCGACTGACGAAGGAGGGTTATGTTTATCGTGCGAATTTTATCAACTAACAAACTACTGACTGAGACATATTGATTAATGATAAGTTATTGCTTATGCGATGGCTTGGTTTTGGATCTTAACATTTATTGCTCAACCTAACAAAGTAAATAACATTGACAAATTACAACCAATCACTGGTCCGGAATAATCGAGTATCTGATAAAGTAAATTGTGTTATATAATTGGGACGTACTAGATAGCAGGCGTAACATCGAGCAGTAAATTTACTTGAGGTATTCGTGGTACAAACCTTGTGTTTGCTATTGACCGGGCATTAGTTTAAAATTTTACAGAATCATCGACATCATCGCTTACCATCAGGTGAGATTGTGGTCAAACGAAGTTCTATCATGTATAAAAAAATCCACCATTCTGGAATTCTGAATTCTTAATCTGATAGTGCTAGTATAATATCGCTTTATACAATTTTTTGCAAAAATTAAATTTGCTACGATTGATTTCATTGTGAAATTCTCATTCTTTAAAAATATATCGCTGAAATACAATTTAACTTTGCTGAAACGTAATATATGAAATTATTTGTTTGTGTACTTAAAATATAATTTTATAAAATGGGTTTCTTACATGAAATGTAATCCCAAGTCTCATAATGTGAAAATATTATTTACAGAAAATACATTAAAATGATCATTACAGTTAAAGAAAAATCTTGCTTTTCTAGATATTTATTTTTAATTAAAGTCTGAATATAGAATGTTTTAGTCATTTAAGAATGTAGAATATAACTCACATTTATAGTATTGTACAGTCAGTGACAATTCAAAGACGTTATATTCAAACTGAATAAAACAAATATACTCCGATCCTGATAAACGTCTTATTTAATTCGTCTGAATTAATCACTATGATATTCTCATCCAGGTCTTACCATTTAAGAATTACGTATACCTAATAAATTGATAGATTAACTCTTTAAAACATAACACTACATTATTAGATTAATAAAGCAGTGTCTTGCGTCACGGGCGCTATATTGGATCTCGAACGTAACGAAGGATTCTAGAGTTAACTCACGAGCGATGCGAGGGACTTTTTTTATTTATTTATTTTTCTTTATTAAGGACAACAAACAAATACAAATACAATTAGGTTAGTTAATGCTAATACTAAATAAGGTTCTTTATATATAATCAGCCCAGGTGTCCACAGATTGGGTTGAAAAATTATAAGGTACAGATGGCGCTGCTATCATGTAAACATCAGCTCCGTACAAAATAATATCTAAAAAACATTAAAGTGACAAAATTCTTGACTAAATTACCTACTACTAAAACAATAATAACACTCGAACTCTTAAGTACAAGTGTAAACAATAAATAATATAAGTATAACAAGTGAAAAGTTGACAAAGTGTGGTGAACAGTGATAACCAGCAAAATCATTTGAGTTGATAAATATCAAAAGCTAATATGTCCATTTCTAACAAAAAATTACTTTTTTACACCATAATAAAGTTTAGAAAATTATCTTTTTCATGATTTTATTCATAACTCAATATGTCCACGATTACACTATCAAAATAAGCTCTAAAAAGTCTAGTTTGTTTCAAAAACTAACGTGTCCAACTACAAATTCATACCAAAATCAAATATGTCCAAACGGACCAATCAAATCAATGAATCGTGGCGTCATGGCGGCCATTGTTTTCGTTTGTGTAACGAAGATTGGTGTCGTGCAATTGGTTTTATTTAAAAATAATTACTCAAAACAAAGAAAATGGATGCAAATGTGCGATTAGTTGAAGTTGACAAAGCCAGGAAGAGAAGTAATATTAAAACAAAACAAAAACAAGCTGAAAAGAAGCGGAAATTGTAAGTAAACTTTCAACCTATCGGGATTGCATGCAGGTAGAAGTACTTTCTATGACCGTAGGGATGCTCCCTTATTTACGATGATATTTTGACGCACGATAGTAATTCCGTTTTGTATGTTTATTTTATAATAAACATTTTATTCAATAATAACATTAATGTATTTTTTAGGTACTCAGCAACAGGTTTGCCAAAAAAGCCAATGTGTAAGCATAATAAAAAATCTATGAATTGTATGTCACTTACAAGTAGAGACCTATTTTATTTTCATAAAAGACTTTATGAAAATGATTCGAAGGTGGAACAAGACAATTTCCTACTAAAGTGCATTATTGCCAAAAAAAACCTAAGCATTATCGACCAAGAAAAGGGACCAAAAATCCAAGGGCCTATGGTGTAAAATATTATATCCCCAATCATCATAGTAAGGATTTAGTGCCTGTATGTAAGAACACATTTCTACTGGCCTCACGAATAAAATCAGCTAGAATAAACGGAATAGCCAAAAGGCATTACAAAACTGGTGGCATAGCCAAAGAAACAAGAGGAGGTAACAGAAAACAGTTTGCTTTTGCCGCCAAAGTAGAAGCCATAGAAAAATTTATAAAAAGTTTCACTCCGCTCGAATCTCATTACTGCAGGGAGCAAATAAAAGTACGGCAATATCTACACCCAGACCTTAACAATTAAAAAAATGTTTGTAATGTATAACGACCAGGCTTTGCCAGGATTCGGGGTCAAGGAAGGCTTTTTCATAAAATTATTTAATACTCGATTTAACATCGGATTTGGAAGCCCGAGAACAAATGTGTGTTCCGTTTGTCTTCAATTAATGGAAAAAATTAAAGTTGAAACACCTTTAGCTAGAAAACCAGAACACATGACACAGCACAGAATACACAAATTACGAGCTAAACAGTTTTATAAAATGTTGCAAGAAGAAGTCCCTGGTCTTCTTATATTCATTTTATTGTGAAAAAAATCTTCCACTACCAAAAATACCTGATCAAGCCACATATTACTCAAGGCAACTGTATTTGTACAATTTTACAGTAGTTGTTGGCTTTTCACATGCACCCTTGATGCCGCATAACGTCCATTCGTATGTTTGGACTACCCACTAGATTCACAATCTTGTTCAAATATATGGAAAAGTTATTATTTTTTAGGCCTGTTCGTACGAGACCACATACAAGTATAACCAGATAACTTTTGTTAAAGTGTTTGTTATAATTATTAATTTCTAAACCATAATTTGCCATTAAAATATTTTTTATGGTAGGCAACAATAATGTGACTGCAAAGCAAATTACTCGTAAACACATAGAGTAGTGAATGATTGAGAGACTGCATGTAATAAAAATATCACCTACAATTGAACAAAAACAACCTGTAATTGTTCAGCGCATCTACAATGAGAAGCGGCAATTTCAGTATAACTTAAAAATAAACCTAAATAGTAATTATAGAACAGGAGTCCACGAGCATAAAAGTTAGTTATGACCGGTATCGATCTTTTCGAAGTAAAAAAGTACGTGAATTCACTATGATTTTTTGTTAACACTATAAACATAAACAAACCACATTCACTTAACATGAGAGTTGATCTTGGTCAGGTCCTTGTCGGAGCGGACCGCAAACACTGGTGAGGTTTCATTTCTCCTGACAAGTATTGTCCCATGTTTGACCCACGAGAATCGAAAGCCGCTGCTTGGCTGCTTCGCGGGTCTTTCGAAACAGGTTCTTTTTCTTGAGAGTGATGTTCTCGTTAACATACACTTTGTGAGACGATCCAGAGATGTTGAGTTGCTCCGAAGTGATCCCTTTGTGGAGTCTAACAACTGAAATGAAGCTGTCTCGAAGCAGACGACTTGAGAACTTCACAATTACATTTTTTGGACGTTGACTACTGGGATTTTTACTTGTGGGACGCGATGAATGGATACGATGTCCTTTTTGTTTACTGGCTCCTTGACCAAGGTTGCTATATTCTCTAGCAAGACAACAAGGTTTTCTCCGCGTTTCTCTGGTAGGTTCCCAATTTCAACATTGTATTGACCTGCTTGCTGCTCCATCGCATCAATTTTATCAGCTAGATCCGTGACTCGAGCTGAGTTGGTTTGGATCTCTGAACTTTTATATTCAAGTGCAGACACACGTTTTGTCATGTCTTCTGTTTTGATTTTTAAGTCCTCGTAGTTGTCATTTATAAATTTAATAGAAATCTTGATGTCGTTGAAGTCATCAATGAGCTTAGTGAATTTGTCGTCTTGCTTGGTGAACCACTTCTCGAGTGTAGTGACGATGCTAGCTTGAAAGGCTTGGAGTTCAGAGCGAAAGTTTTGCAGTTCCGGGTTTGAAACACCTTTCCGATAGGTGACGAATTGTGGCGGCGACTCCTTGTCTATAAGCGAACCATCAATGCTCATTTCTCCTAGCTGATACTCCACGTTACTTTCACTCTGATCGAACGTACTGTTTAGAGTTGTCATCTCGATCGAGGAAATATTTTAAGTCTCTGTTCGGAAGTTACTCTGCAAGAATGCACACTGACGCGATCGGGGTTTGTTAGTAAGCGCACGGTCACGTGACAGTTTGTAATTATCACTCAGCGCGAGGTGGGAAGCGACCGGTTTACCCTGGCGCGCGCGACGGGACTTGTGAGAGAGGGATATAAACACGCCCAAGACGCAGACAGTTTTGTGCAGGAAGAGAATACTCTACTTTCAGTACAACTCTACTCCCGGATCAATCGTTGGGATTTAATCACCTGCTTTCGGTGAGGTTTACATGACATATAATTTGACAATGTCGAGCAGGTGGCGTGAAATAGTACATTCCATACTACATACACTAGGTACACTATACACACACACACACACATACACACACACTCCAAATGCAATCAACCAATATTCATTCAATATTTCATTAATTCATTGTAGTTCAAGAGACGCTTCTTTTATTTATTTATTAATCTAATCAAAATCTGTCAAAATAAGTTATTTGAAATGCTACAATTTCTTTTAAACTTTTATTTATTTTTTAAATAGGAATGTTAATAATAATTAGTCACTGATACCATCATTGCGTTTGACTTAGGTTTCCAATGTAAATTACTTATTTTTTAGATACTTATATGTAAGTTACCTGTATATATATATATATATATATATACCTACATAACATAGTTATTATGTAAAGTATTTATGATTTTGTTTATATTTAGTCATTTAGAGTTTATTTTTATTATTAGTATTGAAGTGTATACCTTTTTTTCCTATGTCACGCCTTACTTTCTTTAGCACGATCAGCATGACCGATAGATATTTCTTTTAACATTAAGCCCTCCTACCATTATTCTGTTTTGTGTGAAAGTAATAAATAAATAAAAAACGTATAGTAAACAGACGGGCTACTTTGTGCGTCAGATTATAAATATTTTAGCATTACATAATGTAGATTCAATTTGATTTAACTGAACTTAATGTTCATTAGTTTATAATATAGGGTAATGTTACTGCTTTAATAAATAAAATAATCATCATCCACAGCCCGACTTCACCCACTGCTGGGTATAGGCCTCCCCAAGTTTGTGCCAACCGCCACGATCCTGCGCTGGTCTCACCCATTGACGGCCCGCGACTTTAACGATGTCGTCCACCCGTCTCGCTGCCGGTCGTCCTATCCTTCTACAGCCATTCCTCGGCCACCATTTAGTAGCTACCCTGCTCCACCTGTCATCACCACGTTTTGCCAAGTGTCCCGCCCAAGACCATTGGAGTTCCATAACTCGATCCCCAACTTCATGAACCTTCGTTCGTCTACGGATATCGACGTTTGGAGCCTGACGTTGGAGGACGTTTGGTCTAAGAGTTTGATGCCGGGAAAAAAAATAAAAATAAAATAAAAAGTATAAAAGATACCCTTTTCTTGCCGATTGTACTCTGAAATCATTAAACTGTGAAAAGGTAAAATAGTGAAAAATGCATCGCGTCGACAGGGCACGTATCAAAGCCTTTTGAATGGGCCTCGGGTTTTTAGGGTTCCTTAGACTTAAGATTGCTTTGTGGTCTTGACAAATGCTAAAACCTAGGGGAAGCGTAAATTCGTTGTAGAAGAGTAATATTGTGTAAACATTCTTAAACCTTACTTTACTTACTCACGGTTTCTAACTCACAGGAAGGTCTTGGAAAATGCTAAAATCTAGGGGAAGCGTAAATTCGTGGTACAAGAATTCGTGGTGGTAAGAGTGTGTAAACATTCTTAAACCTTACTTTACTTACTCGCGGTTTCTAACTCACAGGAAGGTCTTGGAAAATGCTAAAATCTAGGGAAAGCGTAAATTCGTGGTTCAAGAATTCGTGGTGGTAAGAGTGTGTAAACATTATTAAACCTTACTTTACTTACTCGCGGTTTCTAACTCACAGGAAGGTCTTGGAAAATGCTAAAATCTAGGGGAAGCGTAAATTCGTGGTACAAGAATTCGTGGTGGTAAGAGTGTGTAAACATTCTTAAACCTTACTTTACTTACTCGCGGTTTCTAACTCACAGGAAGGTCTTGGAAAATGCTAAAATCTAGGGGAAGCGTAAATTCGTGGTACAAGAATTCGTGGTGGTAAGAGTGTGTAAACATTCTTAAACCTTACTTTACTTACTCACGGTTTCTAACTCACAGGAAGGTCTTGGAAAGTGTTAAAATCTAGGGAAAGCGTAAATTCGTGGTACAAGAATTCGTGGTGGTAAGAGTGTGTAAACATTCTTAAACCTTACTTTACTTACTTGCGGTTTCTAACTCACAGGAAGGTCTTGGAAAATGCTAAAATCTTGGGGAAGCGTAAATTCGTGGTACAAGAATTCATGGTGGTAAGAGTGTGTTAACATTCTTAAACCTTACTTTACTTACTCACGGTTTCTAACTCACAGGAAGGTCTTGAAAAATGCTAAAATCTAGAGTAAGCGTAAATTCGTGGTAGAAGAGTAAGAGTGAGTAAACATTTTTAAACCTTACTTTACTTACTCACGGTTTCTAACTCACAGGAAGGTCTTGGAAAATGTTAAAATCTAGAGTAAGCGTAAATTCGTGGTAGAAGAGTAAGAGTCAGTAAACATTTTTAAACCTTACTTTACTTACTCACGGTTTCTAACTCACAGGAAGGTCTTGGAAAATGCTAAAATCTAGAGTAAGCGTAAATTCGTGGTAGAAGAGTAAGAGTGAGTAAACATTTTTAAATCTAAACTCTAAACCTTACTTACGGTTGATGACTCACATTAGGTTTTATCGCTAAAAATTATAAGATTGACATAAGATTACAAACATCCTTCGTATGTAATATTCACATTTTCTCGTAAACCCTATTTTTTATTTAAGTTAATCAGTTAGGTATTCGATTCCCATAGTACAAGGTTTATTGTGTGTAAATGTACAGCAATATTTATTTTAATATATATATATATATGTATTACGTCTCATTACTAAAAGTACTTATATAATAAATAATTTTTAATAATTGATTAAAATGTTTGAATACAAACATTTTCTGTAGAATATCAGTTTTTTCACTGCTATAATTCTTTTACACAAGTTAATTTAAACAGAAACTCCTTCATAATAACCCGTAAAACTAAAAAAATAAGCTTCACCTTAAAGGAAAATCTTCATCACACGTAGCTAAAAACCACCCCAATTTTTATTTTATTTTATCTATTTATCACTTAAAATTTTTACATACAAAAAAGTTTAAAAAATATTAATTATAAACCACTACGGTTTGTAGGGATATTACTATCTTAATAAGAGTCTACATTAGGAACTGAATAAATAAAATAAATAAGTAAATTCTTCTTTATTGCAACACACTTCTTTATTGCATTCTTCTTTTCACATTCTTTATTGCATGATCCATATTTTAAAATCTACACTTAACTAAAATTAAAAAGAGCAGATTTAAACAACTACACAATAATTAAAATACAATAAAAAATATTTAATAATAAAAAAAAATAGCATTATAAATTAAACATTACATTGAGTCTTAGGTACTTAGGTTAGGTGGCTATTTTTACCCAACGTCGATATGACTACCTCCGTGGTGCAGTGGGCGAATAGCCGGCTGAGACGCAGGAGGTAGCGGGTTTGATTCCCGCCGCAGAACAAATGTTTGCATGATCTACAAATATTTGTTCCGGGTCTGGTTGTTTCCCTATATATTATATATATGTATTTACAAAAAAAATGTATACAAATATTTTAACAGTTTTCTGGTTCCCATCATACAAGCTCTGCTTAGTTTGGGGCTAGATAGCGCTGTGTGAAATGTCCAGCAATATTTATTTTATTTATTTATTTATATACTGCCGTCAGCATCAGTCTGTTCGCTAGACTCTTGATGATTGTATTTCTACACATGTCGACTCTGGACATGAAGGAGGCGATCCTCCTGAAGCTGAAGCTGAACTGAAATACCCCAAAACTAGCTTTCCATTAAATGAACTGCAACTGAATTACAATCTTTTCGAAACTGCAATGTAGTAGACAGTCAGACATACATAGGCTTCGAACTTATAACACCCCTCTTTATGTTTCGGAGGTTAAAAACATTAGAATCTAATGCAGTTTTCTGCAAACTCATTAGGCCTAATTGAAGACACGTGTTCTGTATTCACACAGGGAGACTGAAATGTCAAGTGTAATTATAGCACGTTTCTTGAAAAGAGACGAATGAGCGTTACGAGGAAATATGGTTATTCCTCTGTAATAAGACAAAAATATATAAAACTAGCTGTTGCCCGTGACTTCGTATACGTTACACTACTAAATGTGTAGGAACCTACCTTATCTAGAAATAAACCTAAACTCGCTCTAGCAACTTGACTTGATACCCCATTTTTATCTCATGGAAACTGATTTATGTGATAAAAGGTAGTCTATGTGGTAATCCAGATTATAATCTACGTATATACATAATTTCATCGAAATCGGTTTCGCCGTTACGACGTGATTGAGTAACAAACAAACAAAGTCTGATAATATATAAAATAAAATGTTTTGTCTTATTTGTGCTAAATACAGGATGATCTGTGAGTTTTTGAGTATCCCGATATCACGATCATGTTGCATGCAACTGCGTCGAAATATCGGGATACTCAAAAACTTACAAATCATGATAAACATCCCGTTTTTAGTACAAATAGCGTTCATAACCACGCAAAAAAACTCGGTAGGTATACCACATTTTTTTGGTATCTCTTGAAATCTATATATGTATATAAAAATTAATCCCTGTTTCCCTTGGTCACGCCATAACTTGAGAACGACTCTACCGATTTTGATGATTTTTTTGTGTGTGTTTGAATGGATCCCTGGATGGGTTAGATTCACAATTGAACCCGGTAGGTGGCGCTCTTGCCGAGATACAGAAAAGTCGCAGGCGTAAAATAGGATTGGAAAAAAGTGGGACGATCTCTTGTAAGTGTCAGTGTACACAAAAACATACTACTAGTTTTTTCTTCAGTCAAAAATAAGAATTGCTTTGTTTAATGAAACTTTCATTTCACACAGCGTTATCTAGCCCTAAACTTAGCAAAGCTTGTACTTCCACATATCTGATAGAATACTTATTTATATTTCTTTTTGTAAATGTCTACTTATAATTATAGAGAAACAGACCCGGAACAATGTAGTCGTAGATGTTTCTGTTTCTTTTATTTTTTTCTGACGGATTATCCCGCTGTTGGCCTCTTAGGCCGAAGCAGCTTAACCGAACTTTTAGCGAGCGCAGAGGCCGCTCAGTCCAGTAAGTTTTGATGAGGCAACTAGGGCAAGGGCACCACTTAGGTACGAACCACGGCTTGGGTCGTTACCAGGATGGAGATAGGAGCGACACGCCCAAGTACACACGGCTACACATCGAGCTATATAATTCCAGTATAAGCTGACCTCTCATTCTACGAAAAGCCTACACAATGCGATGTCAGCTTATACTGGAAATGTATAGCTTGATGTGTAGCCGTGTGTACGTGTTTGTACGAAGTAGACTTACTCGTACACAGCACCAACCCTACATCTTTCATAGAAAAGCTATAGCTTAAACACGAAAAAAGATCAGTAATTTCATTGAATACGGCATAAAAACAGCTCTCAAAAGTTCTAATCAACTCAATGCGCCTTTTTCCTGCATTTCCCTGCACCCCGCATCAACTTTGGTACAACAAAAAGGAGTGGAACCCGCGTGGGTTTTTTAGCTCAAGCTTGACCGTTGTTTTTTCGTAGACTTGAGAAGGATTCGAGTAATGGTTTGTTTGCTCTCCCGTTGAGAATTTGCGAATACTTGGCACAAGAAGATATTGTAGTTTTAATGTACCAAAGCTTCACTTCTTCGATACAACGGGCCTGTGATCATAAAACCATACTAAACCAAGTTCTATTCTACTGCCATTAAAAGTTGACTATACCTCAGCCCAAACTCGAATTTCACCCTCGCTTCTCCGCGCGCCGTTGCACGTCCTGTCTCGCTGTGGTTCATATGTTTGCCGGTTTTTTACCATTCAGTCCCTTCAATATCTGGTTATGTTTATTTCTCATTACTGCGTCTTTACAAAAACCAACTAAATATAAATTCTACCTTAGAATTACGTGTTCGTTTGGAGCGACAAGCGTGACGGGTACCCCGTCTGAAAGCCGAGGCCAGAAAGAATCGAGAAACGGGCGTCCGGAGCGAATGGTTTCATTAGTGCAAAATTTAGATATTTTCATTTTAAGGTAAAATCAAAAGGTATTTTGAAAATTTAAAACATTAGTGCCCTTATTTATGTTGTGTAGAATTACTCCACAAAGTTTCAAGATCTAAATTGTAGTATTCATCGCATAAGAACTGTTTTAAGATAAATTTGGAGTCATCTTTGGATTTTTTTCTATCGAGAAAATTTTACGGAATCGTGTTTTCACAACACAGGCGCTCTAGCACGTATCCTTAACTATAACATATATGAATTACAGATTGAAAGCACACAATTTGTTGAACAAAACATTGTTTCTCAATAAGCGATTTAACGTCTCCCCAGGTATAGTGCGCCCTTAAGACAGATAGCGTTTAATGAAGCGGAGAATTCACTGTGATATTCTACCGTTAATTTAATTTAATTTAGCAGTTAATGAGAGGGCTTAAGATCGCTCAGCCTGCTAAGAAGAGGGCTATGTGCTTGGTCTCTACAAAATCGAATCAGAAATGAGGAGATTCGTAAGTAAATCAAAGTCATAGAGGAACGCCAAGGATAGCACTCTCCGTAGCATGATGAGTGACCACGAGCCTTTTGATAAGGTCAGTGAGGGTCACTGATACCACATAATCGTCTGATACTGCGGTTATTTGGACTAAAAGTCGTAGCGTAGTTACCTGAACTCTACCCAGCCAATTCAGACTCGTCGACTGACCTATCTCGAAGTTGGACCTACCCGATTCCCAGGTTCAAGACTCAGAAATATTTCATTGCTTATTTGTAGATGGATAGACAGATATATTTATTGCACACTATTAAAAATAAACAATTAAAAGAATATACACTTTTAAATCACAGGTACGATGGGCAGTCTTATAGCTAAAAGCGATCTCTTCCAGGCACCCTTTGGATGTACAGGATCTTTGTGAAAAAATAAAGACGGCGGTTTAAATCTTTGTTATTATCATTATCATATCATCATCTCATTATCACATTATGTTACAAATAATGTTTATATAAAATAATGATATTACAATATAAAATGCATTAATCTATAACTATATATAAAACAAAGTCGGGTTACTTACACCTCCGTGGCGCAGTGGGCGTATAGCCGGCTGAGACGCATGAGGTAGCGGGTTCGATACACGCCGCGGAACAAATGTTTGCATGATCTACAAATATTTGTTTCGGGTCTGGTTGTTTTTCTATTATATTACAAGTATGTATATACAAAAAAAAAGGTATATAAGTTTCCTATCAGTTATCTGGTTCCCATAGTACAAGCTCTGCTTAGTTTGGGGCTAGATAGCGCTGTGCGAAATGTCTACCTATATTATTATATTATTTATATATATTTATATTTCAAGAAAGGCTAGACCGATTTTGATGATCTTTGATTTGTTGGATTTGCCTTTACTCCGAATAGCAGAATTACTATTAACATATCGGAAAGATTCACTCAAAAAATTATGAAGAAAATTCATGTTCTCATATATAGATGCAGCTAATGATGGCCGATTGACAACGCTGCGTACAAAATTCACCGGGTCAACTTGTATAATCATAAAGTTGAATTGACAAACAAGAATCTTTTAGTTTCTAAGGTTTTCTTGCACTTGCGCTACATTGAACCTCAATTGATAAAGCAGTGACCCTTTTTAAATTGAAGGTTTTTAAAGTGACCTAGGTTTGTTTAAGGCTTTGTCTGTCCTATTAATTGCTAGAGACGCTCATGATACTCACTCTAAATAGTTTTCTTTTGTTTACTAAATGTTTAAAAATGTGCCTTTTGTCTGATTGTTTACAATTCATTTAGATTGTGAGCCATCAATATTCATTAAAGTGTTTATTTTTTAAAGGTTATAAAAGTGCTTAGTTAATAAAAAACACTTTTGTGGACTTAATTCTCGATAAGAAAATATTTGCATGGTTATGAAATCTTTGTTCACGAGTTTCGAGTAGTATAGTCAGCTACATATTATTAACATAAGATGTTTGTACATGTATTATGCAACTGGCAGTAGTAGGGACTAAAATATACATTATATTCCAACTTCCAGATTTTTTTATTAGATTAATATTTGGCTTGCGCAAGTACGATCATATTTCCGAGTATCGCCACAGACTTAAGTGGTTATGTATCCACCTTTGCCGGAATGCGCACATCCTTTCTCTCCTTTACAGTATCCTTTTCATCCCTTCTACCTCCTCAAAGAACGCTTTGACTTTCTTCACCTTTCCAACTCTCGATCCTTACGTTCCTCTAAAACCCTTCAGTTAAAAACTCCCCAACATACCTCAGTTTTTTATAGTACTTCTTTTACTCTGCAGGCTATCAGGCTCTGGAATGCCCTACCTGGCTCAATTCGTCACGCTAAATCTCTCCCTATCTTTAAAAACATGGTCAGATAACACTATCTGTCATCCATCGCTCACTAGGCCACTTATTAATGTATATATTTTTATAATTTATATATCGCTGTCCCCTGCGAATAAAATGGTAATGTGCTATTTAGATAGTTACAACTTTATTACATATTCGGTATCTAGAGGTCTGATTACACCTTGTCTATTTTTTTCATTTTTTTCATAATAATTCTACGGCTATTTTTGGAATTACTGGATTTGTAATGTATTTAACAACATAATTCGTTTGCACATATAATAAACTTTATGCGTCAAATAAAATTATTAGACATTATTACCAATACTTTTTATGTTCAGTATGTCCAGTAAGTTGCCATTACGATTTTATTCTCGGGAAAGTATGTAACATATTTTAGGTATAGTATAATACGATGTTGTTATTATTATTATTATATAGAGAAAATAATAGAACACAAACAATAAAATAGGAGGAAACTAAAATTTAAGTCTGCAAAGTATTATTTTTAAATACACTTACAATATTAGAGCAAACAGTCTACACTGCATTAGAGAAAATAAAAAGAGATGAAAGTTTGAAATTGACAAGAGAGGAACTCATTTAAACAGGCCCCATAACATGAGTGATTCTACAAAAGAAAGCGTAATGAAGCATATTGAAATATTTCCTGTCGTAGAATACCATTATGTCAGAAAAGATACGCAGCGATTGTTCTTATCAGAACAACTAAACATTACCAAAAAATACCGATTATATGAGTTCTCGTTCCCAAATCAAAATTATTCTGCAGAACAGAAGGCTATAAAACGACATTATGAACAAAAAATTATCTGGAGGCAAAGTATTGGAAACTTTTGAAGAGGAAATTGAAAGGTTGCCAGTTAAAAAAAGAAGAAAAAGTAGCAGTAGACCCAAGAAGTACCACTATTGCCGTGTTTGATCTAGAAAAGGTCCTTAGTATCCCTCAGTCTGAAGTGGCGATTTTTCATTACAGGAGAAAATACCCCACCTATAATTTTACCGTTTACGATACACTACGCAAATCTGGGCATTGCTTTTTCTGGCATTTGTCTATTGCTAAAGAGGGTCAATTGAAATAATCAGTTCCTTATTGAAGTTCATCGAATAAGAGAAACTCCGAGGAATAAAACCTATATCTTTTAATTCCAATGGCTGTGTTGGTCAAAATAAAACTAACATCTTTACGCCTTAAGAGTTCATGATCTAGAGAATATAATCCACAAATATTTTTGAGACCGACCACAGCCAGAATGAAGGTGATGGCATGCATTCATGCATAGACAGAGTCATGAAAAACGTATTATTTACCCCGACCAAGTATATAGCATTATCATGAATGCTAAAGTGACATAAAGTGCTAAAGTGAAAGTGAAATATCAGGTAAATGAGATGCAACAGCGCTTTTTTTACGACATAAAAGCCTTTTTACTGGAAAACCCTAGCTAAAAGATACTCAATAAAACCAAATCAAATAGAAGAAGGTAATGGAAGTTAAGATATTATATTTAAAACCTCACATTCTACAATTTAAATATGATTTCAAAGAAGAATATTTGGAAATAGACACAGAGCATCAAATAATTAGACCAAGGCGAGGGCGAAGAGGGACACCATCAGTAGCGACACAAACTGAATCAATCTGCATGAATATAAAACAGGCTTACGATCAACAAATACATATAAGTAAAGCGCTGCATACAGATTTACAAAGCGTGTGCGCAAGTAATGCAATCCCACAGCACTACCATGCATTTTATGACTCCTTCACGAGCTGCGAGTCCAACCCAACCAAAAATTCTGACTCTGAACTAGAGGACAAGGTACTCCTCGTACCTAGGGCTACCTCGAGCTACCTAGGGTACCTTCTTGTTGTGCTAACTTTATGTAAACGGTTCATGATGTATTGTTTTTAATAAATAGTTATCAAATACAAATAAATAAACCATTAATCAACAGATTACTGTTATTTTCTCGCACATTACCTTGCACTAACTAGTACATAAAGTTTGATTCAATATTTGGTGCTTACCATCATTATATAAATTACATATTCCCTGGAATATAGACATAAGTTGATGTTACCGCAACTTCTGTTTGATTGTTAATCAGCGAATAAAATGGTAATAGTACATTACGATATGGGATCTTATCACAATTTATCAACGAAAATGATAGTAATGTCCTATTACTGTAACGTTATTGCATCACTTTTTACGCGAATAATACTGTAATGTTGATTTACGGTTCAAGTTTGTGCCTTTAATTCTTTTAAATATTCATTTAATTAATTTTTACTTTTGTAAGAAATTTATATAATGCACATGTAGATAGAAATATTTTATAATAAATCACCTTTCTTTTGGTATTCAAATAATTCCGATATGTTTATTAGCTAATGAAGTATTCGTAAAAAACCGTTTTTTATTTTTCCTGTAAAATTTAGTTTTTTCAATTACCATTTTATTCCCGGGAGACAGCGATATGTAGGTATGACAATGAATATTTTATGTATTTTAATATTGATAGTTATGCAATTTTATGATTATATTTATATATAATATGCATCAAATTTTATATTATCCAAGTGTATTTTTTGTGTTTTTTAATTGCAAATTTAAACTTGTTCTATTATGTCTGATTTACGCCGCCGTTCTTATTTGTTCACGTACATCCTGTACAAAGGCACAACCAACGGTTGCCTGGAAGAGATCGCTTTTTAGCGATAAGGCCGCCCATTGTACCTACGATTTAAAAGTGTGTTTTCTGTTATATGTTTATATTTAATGGTGTGCAATAAAGTAATTATCTAATCTAATCTTATCAATATTATAATTAGTTCTTGATCGGTATCGTATCAAAGTTAAAAAAATCATAGATACCTAGATAGATACAAAACGCTTTATTGTATACCACACTTAAATTAAGAAATCATAATTAAAACACTTAAAACTAGACACGCGATAGTACAATTGGCGGTCTTATCGCTAAAAGCGATCTCTTCCAGACAACCTTTGGATGGACTGGATTTTACGAGAACGTTAAAGGACGGTAGCTTAAAAACATAAGTTTTTTATTTAATTGTAGGTATACTTACATAAGCAAAACAGAATAAATCGATACTAGGGTAAGTAGGTAATATTAATATAAATATTATACATAAACATTCTATGATATTAAATATACTAACAATAAATAAAATATGAAACAGCTGTAATACACACAGTAACAACGACATATATGATAACAAAATAAGGTTACTCAGCTCTTTGATGCAGACAAATAGTGCTAAAACAATAGCGTTTTAAAGATAGGAAGGGATTTGGCAGATCTAATAAAAGAAGGAAGAGAGTTCCATAAACGGATAGCTTGTACAGTAAAGGAGTTGTCATAAAAGTTAGAAGAGTGGATAGAAATTTTAAGTTTCAAGGACTTAGAAGAGCGCAACGGACGAGGATTAGATAGATGGAGATATTCAAAGCGTTCTCTAAGATAAGAAGGACTAGAAGGATGGAACAAAATACTGTACAAAAGAGTGAGGATATGAGTATTCCTGCGGTAGCGAATGGGTAGCCACTTGAGCTTCTTGCGAAAATCAGAAACGTGGTCATATTTTCGTAGTCCAAATATAAACCTGATACAAACGTTCTGAAGGCGCTCAAGTTTGTCAAAGTGTTTCTGAGTGAGATCCGGATAGCAGGCGTCAGCATAGTCAAGAATAGGGAGTAAGAGGGACTTTGGTAGATGTCGGTAGAAAGTTCCGTAGCCTTCTCAATGATGCCGCCAAAACGAACAACTTCCGACTTAGTTCGGTTAGATGAGGTCCCCATGACATGTCCTTATCAATAAGTACGCCTAAGTTTTTTACGCAGTTACTTATAGGTATTGGAACGCCATCAAATATTTAGACGCCATCGGAGGAAGACCAGCCCAGTCAATCTTAGATGTCATCCTGGAGCTGCCTACAACGATAAACTGCGTTTTCAATGGGTTAACACTGATACCGTATGATTTACTGCATGTGAGTATCCGAGCCAAGTCCTCGTTTATGATTTCAAAACCTATCTCTAAGTTGTTAACGGGTGTTTGTGTGTAAATCTGGAGATCATCTGCGTAAAGGTGGTAGGAAGAAGAGAGAGTGTGAGAGATCGAATTTATAAAAATAGCGAACAGAAGAGGAGAAAGCACGCCGCCCTGAGGAACACTGGCAGTCAAACTACACCACGAGGAATAAGTGTCATCAATACGAATACGCTGCCGGCGTCCAAACAGGTAACTTTGAAACCAATCAATAGTCGTTGTTAAGAGCTGTATGCCAATAGCCGAGATGTTAAGAGATTGAAGAACAGCCAGAAGAATGTCAAAGTCGACATTGTTAAAGGCGTTGCTAAAGTCCAACAATGACAACATAGTCACATGCCCATTGTCCATACCCTGACGAATGTTATCGGTGATTTTAGTCAAGGCCGTCGTGGTGCTATGACCTCGGCAAAACCCGGATTGGAGAGGATTCATGAGAGAATTTCTAGTAAGGAAATTACTTGGTTGGTGATGGACTAGGCGCTCTAGGACTTTAGAGAGAAATGGAAGGATAGATATGCTTTATATATATGGGATAGATATGGGCTTTTTGGGCAGCGGAATTATCTGGGAATTCTTCCAGACTAAGGGAAACTTTCCGCTAGTTATAGAGAAATTAAGGGTATGGGTAAGGACATGAATGACTTCGCCGAGTATGGGCACCAGCATATTGCGGCTAATGCTGTCATTGCCGACAGCATTGGATGTAATGAATGTTACACTTCTCCTAACATCAGAAACAGAGAATTCATTAAAGAGAAAAGGTGTAGAATTTATAGGAATTGATGAGAGGTGATTAATAGTGACAGACTTTGTTGGTCCATCAATATTAGCAGATAATGAAAAGTGTTTATTAAGCAGGTCAATATTTAAATCTTTAGGTAAGTTGTCAAGGCGTGATTTTCTAATCCCTAAAGTTCGGAGAAACTTCCAAACCTTGGATGGGTCATCATTATTGACAGATTTGTGAATGAAACGGCGTTGTGAATCCCTACACACCTTATTACAGAGATTTCGGCGTTCGATATATTTACGGTAATTTTCATCAGTAGGACGACACTTATTCTTAAACTTAGCAACGTTTTTTCTATGCATAACAGTTTTTATTTCGGTCGTTAGCCATGGTGCAGGTAGTTGTTTGATCTAGATGGATCTTAGAGGAGCATACTTGTCGTACAGTTTTATAAGAGTATAATTGAATAAAGCAATCTTGTCATCAATATTACTTGCGCCCAATATATCAGACCAGTCAATTTGTGAAGCGTCATCACGAAGACTATCCAGATCCATACCACCGAAGTTACGCTGAAGAATGGTTTGGGTTTTGCTTTTGGCGGTCGTATTTTATAGGAGAGGTAAATAAAATCATGGTAAGAAAAGGCATCCGCTGAGCATTGACTATGTCTAAATACATTATTAATAGAAGATTAGAGAGTATTAAATCTATAAGAGAGGGAGTACAATTTGGATAAAAATGTTAATGTTAATGTTTCGAAGAAAACTATATTCTGCTTCGTCTTCGAGATTAATATGATTCGTAAATGGCAACACTATACGTGGCACTATGAATTATACTAATCTCTTCAGACAAAGCCTTCATATAATTATGATAGAACATCACAAAGTTCGTTTAATCAATAATTATACATTGCATCGTCTAAAGAGATTAGTATAATTCGTAGTACCACGTATAGTGTCACCATTTACTAATTATATTAATCTCTTCAGACGAAGCCTTTATATAATTATGATAGAACATCACAAGGTTCGTTTAATCATTAATTATATTCTGCATCGTCCAAAGAAATTAGTATAATTCGTAGTACCACGTATAGTGTCGCCATTTACTAATTATATTAATCTCTTCAGACGAAGCCTTTATATAATTATGATAGAACATCACAAGGTTCGTTTAATCATAAATTATATTCTGCATCGTCTAAAGAGATTAGTATAATTCGTAGTATCACGTATAGTAACGCCATTTACGAATTATATTAAGCTCTTCAGACGAAAGCTTCATTAAAATTATGATAGATCATCACAAGGTTCGTTTAAGAAGTCCACTGCTGAACGGGCCTCCCCAAAGATTTCCAGATCAATCTTGTGCAGCCTGCACCCAGCAGCACACATCAACCTTTAAGTCATCTTTCTTTGTTACGACCGTCCTATGCTGGCTTTCTAGTGAGCGGTCTCCAGTCGATAGCCTTTCTGCCTCAACGGCCAGTATTTCAAGCCCCGGCCACTGCCACTTCACCTTGCTATGTCTTTGAACATAGTTTGTGTACGTATTTCTTAATTTCTGATTGATCGGGCCAAGCGAGATCTCTAAATCAACTTGGGCAAATCGGCGTTGTATGTATGAATGTTTGTTTGTCCGACGATAATTTTCGAAGCATTGATCTGATCATCGTGAAATTTAATACATAGGTAGTGATGGCACATTTTTTGTGTAACTAAATGAGCTAAAAATTTTGGGGGGTTCTTGAGATATTGGGGTTCAAGAGGGATAAAAAAATGAAAATGTGTCTATTAGGTCAAAAGGGACGTCAAATGAAAGGTCTTTGTTAGTACATTTCAACCCCGTTTTTTATTTTTAGTTTATTTTTTGTAGTTTTTGAGTAATTAGCCATAATAAAAACAAAACTTTGACAAAATTCACAGGGTACACCAGTGACCCCACAATGCTGAAATGTGGTATTCGTGTAGCTTTAGACAGAAATATAAAGAAAAGTCTGAAATCCAAAATAACTGGAATTTCTACCCCTAAAAAAAGCAATCATTTAGCATGACCCCCGTTACCTCTAATTTGAATGAAACTGTAGGTCAAGTAATTTGGGTATGCATTTCGTGGCACTAATTTATTAGTCAAAGATTAAGGTCAGTATGCACAAAGATCACTAAACGTATTTAGCGACTAAACATGTTTAAATTGAACATATTTGTTTGATTTGACAATTCCTTAAATCATATTTAGCCACTAAATACGTTTAGGCATCGTTGTGCAAGTCGTCCTAAGAATAATGTTTATTTTGTTTTTTGGGAGATTCGGGAGATCTCAGTTCGGGGCGAACCACTAATTTATCAGTAATTCTATATTCTCAATTTCATCATCATCATATCAGAAATAACTTCTGAACCCTATAGATTAGAATATAGACAGAATAGATCCTCTATAGATTTCCAGAGCGATCGATCCTACACCTTATAATATAACGGAAAATTCGTTTATATCAAGAGCTTAGTGCGATGCAGTGGAAAGCCTAAGAAGCGTTGGCACGATGATTTAGATACTATTTTTACAGGACTAGCAGGATTTGGCACAGGATCGAGATAATTGAAAAGATGAAGCCTTTGCCCAGCAGTAGAACATCATAGGATAGATAAAAAAATGTTATAAATGTCAATAGGCAATAATCTCCATATCCACAAAATACTAATGGTTTAAGTTTATATACCTACTCTTATTTTAGTTACTATCTATTGTTTATTAGAATAAATACTTAAGTTTCTGAACCGGTTAATCTACACTGCACTAAGGTTAGCTGGAATAAAATGCTAATTAGCGTTAAGTTTGCCTATTTATCGTGTGTATAGAAATTTATTTATTTTGTTCTGGTTTAAAATATTTACGCGATGGGTTTCGGTAATTGTCTAGTTATTTCTTCAATCTACTTGTTAATTCAGTGCATAAAGCTGACAGTTCCCGAGAAGCCTATCTGTGGCGGCGGCAGCTGCAGATGTTTCTGCCAAGGCGAGGCTGAAAACCAGCGTAGCTGAGCCCTCGACCTATTTACCACCACCTTATACCTTGGTGCTACCTACAATAATGTACTAATGTTACTTGGAATTAAGCCTACTGTTATACCTACCTAGCTTTATTTAGTACTTATTGTGACTACCTACTTAGCTTAATAGGTGTGTGTGTGTAAATAAATGCCTTTTATTTATTTATTATTATTATTATTTCGGAGGCCTTCTAGCCGGCTATACCTAAACATCCACACAGATTTAGCCACTAGCCACTAACATACGACAGGAGAAATAGTGCGTCAGTCTTATAATTGTTTGTTGGATGTTTCGTACTTATTTTACAATCAGTTCGAAACCAAATTGAAAAAAATCATTAAAAACTTTCAATCGGAACAAAATTTGAAATTTCGCCCTATTTTATTTCAGCGGGGGCGATTCAATTAGAATTTGATTAATTCGTTTATTGTTATACGATTGAAGATTAGAGGTATTATAATCTCGTTGGACCGCGATCAGATTCGAATCGAGGGGCAGAAATTCATATTGAGAGTCGTTTGTCATTCGTCCGGCAAAGCGTTTTGTGGAAAGGTATGGTGAAGTGAGAATGGTTACCAAAACGTATAAAAAACATTCTTAACACTATGTTTTGTGTCAAAGTATTAAATAAATAAATAACAAAACAATATGTTATTAGTGTTCGTAAGGAATTAATGAAAATACGTTAGTAAACCTTAAAAAAATGAATATACTACAGAGAAGACACAAAGCAAATAGCAGTAGGCAGTCACTTTGAAGCCGTTTCATACAGACATATTTGGATGGAAATGATTTGTGTTATGACTTAGATAATAATCGTAGGATAAGGATATTGTCATAATGTCGGATACATTCTTTCTGTCTGACCTAAAATATAGTTGAAATTTTGTTCTTCTAAGCATGGAACCTATATTATTTGTCATTTTTCCACTTTTTATGCCCTTTTAATTTGTAAACCCATATTGTGGACACCGGGGCTGATAATACCTAAAGTACCTTGTTTATTTTTATTAAGTAACCCTAATGTTTTGTTTGTTGTCCTTTATCATCATCATCATCTCAGCCCACATCCACACACTGCTGGGTATAGGCCTCGTCGTTATCACGCCATTCTCTCCGGTCCTGTGCCAAACGCATCCATTGCCTTCCCGCAACTCTCGCATTGTCAATAAAGATTGCCAGGAAGAGATCGCTTTTAGCGATAAGACCGCCCATTTCACCTATGATTTAAAATTATATTTTCTTTTATTTGTTTATTTTTAACTAGCTTCCGCAAGCAGCTTCGCACGCGTTATTTGTCAACAAAAGTAGCCTACGCGTTAATCCAGGTTATAATCTACATGCATACTAAATTTAATTGAAATCGGTTCAGCCGTTACGACGTGATTGAGTAATTAACAAACATCGAAACTTTCGCATTTATAATATTAATGTGATGGTGTCCAATAAAGACATTATCTAATATAATCTAACCGAATAGGGACAGATAACTATTCTACCTGCCAAAGTTTCTGCTAGCCTCCCCATCCGTATAAATTCATTTTGCCCGAGTAGTCGTATAAGGGGGCTTATACGACTTTTTTATCCGGAAACCGGGGCGACAGTCACGACGACCTATTCCCGGAACGTTCTGTTCCGTTCCACGAATCAGTTTTATTATGTTATTATTGCATTTCTAGATCGCGGCGACCCGAATGGCTGAAGTTTTGAATAGTTTTGAACGGGTATTTTTATGTTGTCGTATTTTATTATTCAAATTGCTTTTTCATTAGAGATAGTGTTTATGCGTTGTTTAATTGACGTTGATCAATCGATTGAACAGATTTTACTGTTTTAGTTGTTAAAATTAAGGCCTTCTGTACAGAGTGTCCTGAAAGTAGTATTCTGAAGCTGAACGGGGTGAGAAGAAGAGGGGAATGGTAAAATAAAAGTCAATAAATGTAATTACAGTAGAAATTCAACCACTATACTCTGTTCGCTGAGAATGTCTAATATATTCAGAAACTGCACGTCATTGGTCGCGGATAACAAACATAGGACGCGTGCACGCTGCAGATACCAACAAATGGCAAACATGTATACATCATGTAGGTGAGGTGGTAGAGCCCGGTACGGACATTATTGATCAAAATGTAGAAAATATGGCAGAGCGTTTTATTGTGGGTTATTTGGAGGATCGAGGACTCAAGTGAATCGGGAAGTAAATAAATTTATAAGAATACTTTCAGTATTTCATTTAAATATACTCGTACCGTTCCCTAATTAAACAAATAATATATTATTAGAAGGTATCGAATGAAGTAAGAAAATTATGTAGGTAAATTTAATAAGTAATTGTGTTTAGTGACCACTGTGGTATGTTTTTGGCATTGTTTCAGCCCGTATATTTGCGGCATTGTTTTAGCCCTGGCGCCTGACGACCACTGTAATCGCGGCATGATACGTTTCAAACAATAATTAATAGTTTGTAGTGAGCAATACAAACGCAGCCTAACATTTTTAAATAATGAACACACCCACTGACCAATTACGGTCACTCATGGTGTTATTGTCGTCCTTTTCACTATCATACAAATGTGCAAGAGAGAGCGCCCTTTATTAGACATTCTCAGCGAACAGAATATAGTTTGTTTTTAATCGGTGAGGCCCCACAACCTTGATGTATTTCTTTCGTTCCGGCGGCCTTATTGTCTAATTCCAAAACAAAAACATGATGTCAAAAAATCAAAGTTCGATTTTTTCAACGTGATTACGAGATTAGCGATCGTGTAAGGATTTTCCTCTGCATCATAATCGGACCGAATGGTAACATTGAAGCAAAGTCGAGTCATTTCAATCAATGACGTTTCGTATGTGCTTTACTCGATGCTATACTATAGCACGTTCTAGCATTATGCTAATAAACCATATAGTAATTTAGTAAAATAACTAATAATATTCACTAGCTTGAACTAGATAAATTAGTTCCCCTTTCACTGGTTATTCATTGCGTTTTCATCAAATAACCTGCAAAAAATATTCTCCACATTATTGCGTTTACTTACAAAGAGTATTTTTCAGTATAGGATTTATGAGTTCTGTAGCTAGTTTTTTTTTCAGTGCTGCCGATTGCGGAGAATTTCCCCGATTTGTGGGGAATCAGTATCTAGAGCGGGGAGAGCACTGGAAATTACAAAAATCTGAGTCGATTCGAGCCATCCATTATAGCTTTATTGCATGCCAAACAAGAGATAGCCAAAAAGGGGAGATCAATAAAATTCGAACGAAACCGGATAACGCATAGAGCGAAAGGGAGGAAAACAATGTTGAAAGTATGTAGGTACCAAATTGTAAAAGATTTTATTTAGAAATCATTCCAATGTTATTTTGTTACTGATTACACAACATTTTGTATGAAACAGGGTTTTATTCTTAATTGTTATCATTTCGGGGACTCAATTAGCGGCAAATATCAGGAAACCAAGAAATTTACATTGGCAACACTGCTTCTTTTTTACATTTTAAATTTCAGCTCATCATAAAAACTTGCTAAGTTTATTTACGAGATTGACTCAGATAAAAGCCAATATATGAAGATCATTAGACACATTTAAATTTTAAAACAAAAATATATCACTGGTAAAGCAGAGGTTTTGCACTTACTATGTGAGATGTGCTTACTATGTGTATGCGGGCAAATTACTTGAAGAAATCAAAGAATAGACGTACTATATTCCTTGGAATAGACGGCCGTTGGGGCAGAAAGGGTTTTTAAGTGGAGAGTACAGGAAGAAGCCTTTTCAGCAGTGGACATCCTATGGCTGTTATGATGCTGACTTGTGAAGTACCTAACTTACGGATTTAATCATTTTTGTCAGCATTATACCAATATTTTTCAGCATGCCAGCCCAACAAATTGATATGGACTATGAACTTGTGGAACTCCTGGAAGAGAACCAAGCTCTTGCAGTGGGGCTTCATATGTTTGTTCATGCTTGGAGATCTAACAAGGATCATACCTTCTGCCTTGGGAATGATATCTCATTAATATACAAATAATTATGTACTCCTTTGTGTTGTTTTACTTGGGTTTATTGATTATAGAACTAGGCAAACATTTAGTAGAAAACTTAATGAGATGAACTTTCATTGTTGATGAAACAAACATCCAAACTTTCACATTTATAATATTAGTGTGGTAGGTAAATAAAGGTGACATATAGTTACAGTTAAAACTATGGTGATGACAAAAGCTTTTTATACTAAATTTTATAAAAAAATATAAAAAAAATCTTGTGTGTGTAGGTAGGTATTAAAAAAATCATACATTTACTGTAATAAAATACTATAACTATTCAATAAGTAGACCTACCTCATTGCAAAAGTGTATGTAAGAATATACAACTGAAATTTTGAAATTTTTATTACTAAAGTTATGATATTTAGTAAGCTACACTAACACAACATCACATAATTACTTAGGTAGATAAAGGTAATATTATAAAGCTTTTGGGTAAGTACACATGAATAAACATTGGTGTTCAGCCTATTATGTACAAAACAGGATCCATTCAATCTAATTCTAAGGTAGGGGGAATAAGAGATTACAATGACGTCCTGCATTGGGGTGTATTGTGTATTACCCCCCTTCTAACATAACCCAAACCATCCTAACTCTTTAAAATAACTAACAAAGTAGAATGTTGTGTTGGTGGCAGCAGCTTTTAAGGGTTTCCATGGATGTTGATGTAGTAGCGGTGTTGGTGGAGGATGAGGATTCGATAACCCGTTCTGTCTTGCATCGTTTGTGGCAGTGCAGTGGAGTAACCCATGCTCCACAGTCTCTTCCTCTCGAAGGCATCTGTGACAAAGCCCACTGTCCGTGGCTCTAGTCTTCAGAAGGTGATGATTAAGTTCGTAGTGTCTCGTGTTGATTTCCATCATCATCCTTAGATCTTCGCGTTTGTTCTTTAACAAAGTGTTTGTTGTTTTTCTGTTTTTGCCAAAAGCATTGTTTTTGTTTGCTTGCAGTTGGCTCTATGTTCCCAGTCTTTCTGGAGCTCCTTTTCAGAATTCATTCTCAGTCTGTATCTGGAACCGTGCACTTTAGTCCATTTGATAGTCACACTATGTTTTTCGGCCGATTTCTGTAGAGCACTATAGCACCATGAGACAGATTTTGATCAAGTGTCGGGTCATCTGAGAGTTCAATTTCATTTTAATTACAATTCCAGTAGACATGCTTTGCAAAATTATTTTATTTTGATTCTGAAACAACATTAAAAACAAATAAGTGCGTACATTAATCACACAAACATAAGTTAAAAATATACTTTGGTGCACAGGCAGGATTTTAACCCACAACATCCAAACTATTGCATGTAAGGGTAGGTATATCCCAATATAAATAACTAGCTGGCATCGCACGCTTGGCTTTCCAAGAAAAATATTACACTCCATCTCCAGCGCAGTCAGTCAGTCTAATTAACATGAACTCCCGTTACTTGTAATTTGAATGAAACTGTAGGTTATGTTAATTGGTTGTGCATTTCGTGGCACTATTAAAATTGATTAGTCAAAGATTAAAGCCAGCTTGCACAACTATCCCTAAACGTATTTAGCGACTAAACATGATTAAATTTGAGGTATTTGTATGATTTGTCATTTTCTTAAATCATATTTAGCCACTAAATATGTTTAGGCAGTGTTGCGTAAGACACCCTAAGAATAATATTTTTTTAAGAGACTCGCAAGATCTCAGTTCAGGGCGAACCACTTGTTTATAACACCAATGCAGCGCTCTACACAAAATTTTTATTAATTAACATTTAGTAAATACTGACACAAAGATGTTTACTTACACTATAGCCACATGAGTGTCGTCAATACACCAGACTACTCCAGGAAATACCATTTTTTGTATAGGTAAGTCTGCAAACAAAAAACTTGTTAATACTTTACTTTGAGGTTAAGTATGGTTTGCTTACATACATTTCTTAGGTAATTTTGCTGAAATAGTTACGGAGGCTAGTCCCTCCTAACTTACTTAGGTACTCGTGTCTTACGATCTGGGTAGGTAACAGTAACTGGAAATGCCATTATTTTCATATAAATTAAACAACAAAAGTTTATTTATTATATTTGAGTAGGTACTAATAAATAGACAAACAGCGTTTTGTCATATTATTGGATATGACAAGAATATATAGTCAAAATAAGTAGGACTTCCCTTGATTATAAAGGCAACAAATTTATATCAAACAAGTAAATATTAGGCTTACATGTTATGCCGCATTTAACTTCGAGTTTGGCTGAAAAATTATGTAACTGCATTATAAATGTACACCACTTGGGTATATTCGAGCAAATAAAACAGATTAAACTAAGAATAGGTAAGCAATCGAATAATTTATAACATAGTTTCTATAGTTTGTATTCAAAGAGGCAAGTCGGAAGATCCCTGCTTCGTTTGACATTTCATTCGATGTTCGGATGTCAATGAAGCTGAGATAATTCTTAAGAAATTCAAAATAATGCTTCAAAAGGCTGTTTTCAAAGTGTTTCGTTCGTTCATCTCGCTTTCGTTTTGACAGGCCCTTACACAATGCGAATTTGACAGTTGATCCTCGAAATGATTGTCAAAGTCGAAATCTGTCAGAAAAATTGAACTTGGATTTTTTACACAATAACCCCGCGGGTCTGGGTGTATTTTTTCTACTCGTATATATTATAAGCAAGTATGTATGTATTTACAAAATATAATGTAGATAAATATTCTATCTGTTATCTGGTTCCCATAGTAGAAGCTCTGCTTAGTTTGGGGCTAGATAGCGCTGTGTGAAATGTTCAGCAATATTTAGTTTATTTATTTAAAATATTTTAACGCAGTTCACGGCAATCTATCTGCGAAATTTGATTGCAAAAACGCATTACGTCGGCTCGTTCCGAGAGTCCGGGTGTTTTCGAAGATAAATTTTAATATACAAATCCTCCCCCAAATCTAGTATATCACTCTGTCATCGAGCACAATACCCCTGTTTTGTCATGGTTAAAATATCTACGAGATAAGTTGTGTCAAGGAAAGTGCTCTTTGTAATCCCGTCATTGTTGTGATTAGAACACAAAGTCTAGTGGTTTATAACAGAGAGATTTTCGATTGTTTTAAGAGTCGGTTTTCTGCAATACGGATTTGCTACGTGTTATGCGGAGTATTTTGCCATTTTACAGTGGTTCAAAGTTATAAAATAAACAGTACATTTTATAAACAGAACATTAACGAAAGAAGCAGACGATGTACTTACGTTGAAAAATTTAACTATGAGTAGGATTTTTTTTTCAAATTGGTCTAACCATGGCAACAACTAACCACAATAGCCATATAACCAATAGTGAACAGTGAAAAGGCTATAAAAATTGCATCTTGCTAAAAACTATTAGCTCAGCAATGTTTCTAACGATATTAACTCGCTGCGCTGCAATGTATTGTGCACCTTCAAGCGTATTCAAATTCAATCGTTTATTTGCAAGAATACAAAAAAAATGCTTGTCAATGTATTAAACCTGCATGCAGGCGTGCAAATATTTGTCAGTAGGTATTTATTAATCAGCATTTATTATTAGGCCTTGAAGAAAAAAGCGCCCCATTTGAAGGACGCCTTACTGTGTTCTAGGGAAAACCTGGCATGGAAGCTATTCCATGACCAAGTGTTCACGGGAGAAAATTCCTCTGGAAGCGCATACACGTCGACTCTAAGCCGTTTAAGGTGTAATATCTACCTAATTCTTTAATAAATAAAAAATAAACAATGCTGGCCATTTCACACAAACACAATTAGCAAAGCTAGTACTATGGGCACCAGATAACTGATACATAAGTATATAGAGAAACAACCAGACCGGAACAAAATATCTGTAGATCATCCAAACATTTGTTCCGCGGTGGAAATCGAACCCGCAAACTTCTGCGTCTCAGTCTCCTGCCCACTGCGCCACGGAGGTCATCCTTCTCATTTATTATTGTCAATTGTGGCTTGCTCTATTGAAAAGCACAAACAAGAGCATGATTGTCGACACCCCTTATATGACTATCACATCCCACAAGGCCGCCTTAAAAGTCGTAAGAGCTTTCAACACTTCACAAGGGCCACGAGCGATGACCCGACTGCCGCTAGACGCACACTGTGGATAAAAAGTGGCTCCCGTCTGCCGTGCCCGTCTGGAAATCCTTAAACAGGTTCCGCACCCAGGTTGGCCGCTGCAGACTGAATATGTGCAAATGGGGATTCAGGGACTCTAACTTGACGCAGTGCGACTGTGGTGATCCCGCGCAGTCGATGCAGCACTTGCTAATGTGCCCTTTGTGTCCGAACACCTACACGACGGAGGACCTAATGGCCGCCTCGCCTAATGCTAATAATGTGGCCAAACACCTGTCCAACATAGTATAAATGAAAACGTAGAACCCTTGACACGCTAAGAAGAAGAATTGTCAATTGTTGCCCTTAATTCAAAATTTTGTTTTAAGTAGTTCTAACATGTATTCTTTATAATAATACCGTAGCTTCACATTTTATGTAACCGTTCAACGAACTTCGATCAATGCATACGTAATCGAATATCTCCAACGAGCTGAATCAAATTACTCACGTCTCAGCTCAATCAAGTCGACGCCAAAAAGTTAGTCGGCGTCCTTTACGTTGATGTAAGTATTGTATGTGTTCGGTCTTTGTTTGCAGTTTCTTAGGAGTTTTAACAAGGAATTGAATAAAAAAGTTTGAAAAAGGTTTTCAATACGTAATAGGCCTAGCGTCTAGGTTACCACGTATCCGCAGATCCACATAACATCGGGGATGTTTGCAGACTCGCGTACTGATGATTTCTACGCGATCATATGAAAAAGAACCGCATCCTTGGTGCGCCGCATGCGTGGAAGCCCCAACAGTTTCCTGAACGTTGTTGTCGGGATTATTATTTATCTTGAGGCGCTGGATGGCTTTGCATGGTATCTCAGTAGATGCGCTCATGCTCCAATATTGCCGCATTTATTTTTTATCTTTGTCTTTTTATGTACATACGGTTACACATCAAGCTATCCATTTCCAGTATAAGCTGACCTCTCATTCTACGAAAAACCTACACAATGCGAGGTCAGCTTATACTGGAACTGTATAGCTTGATATGTAGCCGTGTGTACTAACAATATTTTTTAAGTAAGATTTTTCTGTGTTTACTATTTTTTTTTATTATATCCAAGCGCTTTACCACTACTTCACCTGATGGTAAGTGAAGGTGTGATCGAAGATGGAGCACGCTTGCCTAGAAAGAACCTATTCACTCTGGACTTGAAGACTCCAAGATTATACTGGTTTGGAAAAACATAATATGCCGGAAGTGAGTTCCACTCCTCACTTATGCTAACAAGAAAAGTTGAAGCAAATCGTTTGGTACGGCAAGGTGGTATGCCGACCAGGTATAGGTGGTACTTCTCGGTTCGTCTGCTTGTCCGGTGGTGGAAGGGGGAAGGAGGGATAAGGTCATGAAGATCTTGCGCACATTCACTAAAATGTATCTTGTAAAAACCTGAAAGTCTGGCTACTCGGCGTCTGTGCTCCAGACTTTGTAAATTGGCTTCCACTAGTGAGTCATCCATCACCAATGAGTCTAGCAGCACGTCGCTCAATCGAATCAAGGGCTTTAAGCTGGTACTTGGCTGAGCCATCCCAGAGATGGCAGCAGTATTCTATACATGAGCGGACTTGTGCTTTGTAGAAACTGAGCAGCTATCTCGGTGAGATGTACCGCCGAACCTTGGCTAGGATGCCCAGCTTCATAGCAGCAATTTTGGCCCTAGATTCGATGTGCGAGCCGAAGTTCAGGTTGGACGTGCTCGCGTCTGTGCTCCAGACTTTGTAAATTGGCTTCCACTAGTGAGTCATCACCAATGAGTTTAGCAGCACGTCGCTCAATCGAATCAAGGGCTTCAAGCTGGTACTTGGCTGAGCCATCCCAGAGATGGCAGCAGTATTCCATACATGAGCGGACTTGTGCTTTGTAGAGACTAAGCAGCTGTCTCGGTGAGAAGTACCGCCGAACTTTAGCTAGGATGCCCAGCTTCATAGCAGCAATTTTGGCCCTAGATTCGATGTGCGAGCCGAAGTTCAGGTTGAACGTGAGCTCAACGCCCAACAAGCTCAATCGAGCACTATCAAGAACTATGGATCCCTGTCTGGTCTGAAATAAACGTTTTTTATTTATTTATCTATTGAAAAAGACGAATGCGAAATCTACGACTGTTGAAACGCTGTCGTAAGGTACTTCTTCAGATGACCGAATTCTACCGATGGTGAAGATAAATAAATATTATTCTTTGTCTATTTTGATGAAACAAGAATCGATTTTATAAATAACAATGTATTCAGGCAATTTCGAATGAATCAAGATTTTTAAAAGTTCGCATTGACCTTTCGAATAAGGAAAGAGGAAATTGTAATAAATTTTTCAACACACTTGCTCGTAAAGTGAGCTTTGTTCTTAGGGCCATAACCCGAACTATAACACACACGTGCATAATTATAATACACACTAGTGCATAATAGAATTATCCCTACAAAGTTAAGTAGGTACCTAACTGCAAATTATATGCGAGTAAACAGAGCATTTTCAATTTAACCGGGTAATACAGTTTTTTATGTAACAACAAAGAGGTTTTATGGCGCTGAAAATCCTATAAAATTTTTGCAATAAATAAATGTATCCCTAATTAAGACGAAAAAACATTTATTATTATCAAATTACTTATAAATCACAATCATTTGTAATAAAATATTTGCATTTTATCACTAAAATTATAATTTTGAAGTAGGCTGTATGGCTATATGTACCTAATTAAAAATCTTACATTTAAACGTGCGAAAAAAAAATACTTGCGCGCCATTTCCAATTTTTTGTTGGTATCGCATTTGTTGCTGTGTGGTAAATAATTGTAAAAATGTCAAGTTTTAGTACAGAAAAATTGTTTTTTCCTTGCAAGTATGTTAAAAAAGTGCGTATGAAACTCGTGAGCAACTTGCTCATTAGACACTCTGCTGACTTACGCCCTCGCCTACGGCTCGGGCTGCAAACCTCGTGTATAATGAGCAACTTAGCTACTTGTATCATAATATACTACTAGTGGTTCGCCCCGAACTGAAATCTCGCGAGTATCCCTAAACAAAAATAATATTCTTAGGGCGACTCGCGCAATGATGCCTAAACGTATGTAGTGGCTAAATATGATTTAAGGAGTTGTCAAACCATACAAATAATTAAAATTTAAACATGTTTAGTCGCTAAACACGTTTAGGGATCTTTGTTCAAGCCGGCCTTAATCTTAAACTAATAAAATAGTGACTAAACCAAATTACTTGACCTACAGTTTCATTCAAATTTCAGGTAACGGGAGTTCATGTAAATTGGTTTCTTATTTTTGGGGTACAAATTGCAGTTATTTTGGATTTCAGACTTTTGTCTATATTTGTGTTACTAAAGCTATACGCATACCAAATTTCAGCACTGTGGGGTCTCTGGTGTGCCCTGTAAAATTTCAGTTTTTATTATACCTAATAACTCAAAAACTATAAAGAATTTACGAAAAATAAAAACGGAGTCTAAATGAATAAATGTAATGAATGCCTTTCATTTGACGTTCCATTTGACCAGTTAGCCTCATTTTAATTTTTTTACACTACTTGACAACCCTCCAATATTTTTAGCTCCTTAAGTAACACCAAAATTGTGCCATCACTACCTCTACCTATGTATTATATTTTACAATGATCGGATCAACGCTTCGAAAATTATCCTCGGACAAACATATATACATACAACAATGCCGATTTGCCCAAGTTGATTGAGAGATCTCGCTTCTCTCGATCAATTATGGATACTCATTCTCTAGGACTTCTTTATCCATTGAACGAACTATCTCTGAGATTTGTAACTCTGCCAACTTTACTACCGAGCATCACAGTAAACTTTCTGCAATATACGAGTAATATATCACGTTCAGTCTCACGTTAATCTTCTCAGAGGTACAACTTTGTCAAGTATATGAATATAAAGACATAAGACGTGTTTCAATATAACTTATTAAAAGTTTTCTCGGTTTATGTTGCGTGTGGATAGCACTGGAAATAATGGTTGGAGATGTAATTTTCGAGTATAACTAAATATTAATATGATTATTTACCCAAACTTATCAATCTCTACCAAATGTCAAAATAATTAGCATCCAATTTTGCTATAACGTATGACTTATGATGTAAAATCTCTTTAAATAACTGTAAAATCATGCTTACCTTAAGCTAGTATTGATAATCTATACTAATATTATAAAGAGGAAAGATTTGTTGGTTGTATTGAATAGGCTCCGAAATGGACCGATTTAATATACCAGTGAATTTTTTTTATGTGTGATTATTAGTAGTGATAGTTTATTGGTTTAAAATTGTAGGTACTTAATTTTGTAATGCATGTATTTAATATGGTTTGATTTAAACAATAGTTGTGTTTGTCTTATTATGGCTACCCTTGACCAAGAGGTACGTGAGGTAATATAAACTGGACTCAGCGGAAGAACACCGCTGCGGCATATTACCATACCGTAGCATCATGCTGTGCTGAGTACCTATTCATCTCCACACAGAGCTTTTAAGTTTGTTAGTGCTTAGGTTAGATTGTATTATTGTTGTGTTTTATTTTCCTTTATTACTGTGTGGTTGTCGAATAAAATGTTTTCTTTCTTTCTTTCTAATTAAAAAATTCTTTCACTGTTGGGAAGCTACACTATCCCCGGGTGACATAGGCTACTTTTTACCCAACTGTACAGAAGGAGGGTAATGTTTATATTGAAAAACTACGCGTGTGAAGCTGCGGATTTGTCAGCTAGTAAAGAATAAAGGTGCAAAATCCCTGGGTCTACGAGGTACCGCGCTACGCGTTTTCAAACGTTTTATTTTGGTAGAACTGACGTGAGGTTCGAAGTCTGGTCTGGATCAACGCCTACTACAAACAAAGTTTTATTTTTGAAGTAAAACTTCTTTACGCACGCCTGACTTGGGGAGTAAGCTGGTGAATGCGTTACGAAAAGTGCGAACGGAAGTTGCGAGGGAAATATAAGTTAGTAAAGATAGAAAGAGAGAGAGTTACGTTTCGTATATTTTTAAACGTTAATGTGCTAGTGCGAGTTGTGTCTGTTCAGAATGAACATATACTGATCGACCTACAGACGAGTGATCAATTTTGTAATTGAACAATTTTATAAATTAATATTTTAAAAAAGAAGTTTTACTTCAATCGAGTGGTCTAAAGCACACTCGTTTTTTTTTTGTTTTATGGATGCACTTAATAGTGCGTGTGAAGTGTGAATGACGTAAAAATAAATACATTTGTATGTATTTTTATGTCATCGTTTATTTAAAAAAAATACCATTTACCTCGCAATTCATCACGACAATAAATTACCGTTACAAAACCCAACCATTTTTAATCCCAAAATAATTACGCCAATTTATTACCCAAAATGTTACATTCAGACGCTTCAAACGGACAAATTTGAAAATGCCTACAATTACAGTGGCCGGAAAACATCCGTCACTTGGTCCGGTCGTCCGGACGCCCTGGTTATCCGGGGGCCATCCGGTGCCGGATAACACGGCCGAATAATTTGCTGCATCATTTCGGACGCTTGTCTTTGTACGATTTTGTAGGCACATCCTACTTCCTATCTCAGCTTGTTTCAGGATATGTCGAAAGCCTTTGGCCGGCCTAAAACTTCACCACAAGTTTTAGAAACCTAAAACAAGTACTAAAATGCAATTCATTAGAACTAACATCTATATATATAAAACAAAGTCGGGTTAGTATGTATAACTCAAGAACGGTGGGACCGGATCCAACAAATCAAAGATCATCAATATTTGATTTGTTGGATTTGTCTCCGCCCCGAATAGGACAATGACTATTATGGTACTGGAAAAATTAACGCAAAAAAATATGACCTCAATTCATTTTCTGATACATAGATGAAGCTACCAATGGCCTATTGAAAGTTCTACCGTTGACATACATTGGCATCCTGCGTCTTATGCATGTCAAAGCGGTACGAAGTTCGCCGGGTCAGCTAGTTCTAATATATATTTTTTGAAACTATCATTATTTTCACTGGAAAGCCCAGCATTATTTATACTGCTTGTGTTTAGATTAGCCTATCTTCTTTGGAAGTAGGTCAAATATCATTTTAGCTAAATAATATTTAGAACTTTGCTATCAATTAAGTGAATTCAACTTTAGTGTGCCGCAATTAGAGCCCTCTAACATACGCAGTAATATTTTTCTTCCCGTTATGTAAACGTTGGTATTCCATAATTAGAATGCATTCGGTGTTTAACTTTACCTACCCAGTCCTATTTCTCTTCCCGTATAGTAAACATGAACTATTTCACTTCCCGTATGGTAAATAGTAACTCCAATATTAGATCCGCATTAGCCAGTCCTGGTTTTCGTCCATTAGGCACGATTATTGCCGATTCTGGCTGTTGACCAAACACTGGCTATTGTCAAATAACCAAGAATCCAATGTTATGTTGCGATTTGGCTAATTAATTCAGTTTGTTGGTTGTACGAGTATTTACGAATGACGTCGAGTGCGACGCACTAGACAAGGCGCTCCGATATATGTATGTATCGTTGCATAAGGCGCACTATACAAATAATGTATGGGCTCCAAAATAAGTATGTTAACCCGAAGGGTCACTGACCTCACTTAGATGTTGAGACAAATAAAATCTTTTGTGACATTTCTAATGCGAACTAAAAATACTACCCATATAACATACAAATATAAACAAACAAAAATAAAATAAGGATAATCTCTACAATAGAATTGAGAACCTCCTCCTTTTTTGAAGTTGGTTAAAAATACAGAATAGAATACATGGAGCAGATGCTCCAGTGAAGACATTTTTTATTTCCGTCCAAGTGGATGGAAATCCAATACTTATAAATTGCATTTATATATATCTGGTCAAAACCCTCAGTACGCTATTGTTGGAGCGACTCAGCCTACTCCAAAACAACGCTACGCTAGTTCAGATGATAGCAAAAAAGTCGGGAACATCCGCCTCGGAGAATATTCTCGACGCACTGCAGTAACTTGGCAACATTAAAGAATCATTGTGTAAAAAGTAGAGATTAGTTGATTTCGGTTCGTAAATGACCTTAGATCAAACGTTTCGTTCGTATTAGAAAAGTTCTAAGAAAGGCGACAGCTGATTTTAATGCAAACTATTTAACAACAATATTCTTGGAAAATAAAATGTTTTTTACAAGCTTTTTATTAACTTGCATCGTATGTCTGGGTGGAATCTTGCAACTGAATTTTAAACCCGTTCCCCTCAACCGATTGAGCTGAAATTTGAAACACATATGTAACTTTACTGACAATGCAATAATATGGTACCATAGAAGTGTCTCATGATGGAGACGGATGCTAGACAACGGAACTTCTGAATGGATTATAGTAGGCTACTAATGTTCGGGCTCATTTGAATCTGCTTGCGATTCCGATTATGAATTTTATAAAAGCTTGTTTTAAACTTATTTTTCTACGTATAGTTTTTATTGTCTGGGGCCAAACCTTTTGGGCTGACATAATTCAAAGCAACCTTAATACATACGGAATACAGAATAGCTAACCCAGTTTCTGAATTCGTTTAACCTATGTTTAGCGATAATTCTTTATATTGTCCGATTTTAATCATTCGTTTTTTGTTGCAAAGGGATGGTCCCATATACATTTGGTCAAGATTTGATATTGGGATCTATAAGAAAATAATCAAACTTTTCCATTTGCATAGATCTCCGGGGGGATAGGCTAGGTGGAGCGATGACATAAGAAAGGCGGCGGACAGAAGTTGGATGAGAAGAGCCGAAGATTGGGCTCAGTGGCGCGTATTGGGAGAGGCCTGTCCAGCAGCGGACTAATGTGGGCTGATGATGAGATCTCCATATCTTTAGATTTTCTGTTTTCTCAAGTCGGATATATGTTGTTAAAATGTTACATGTATTTTTTTAATGTGTTTTCTTGTATGCCTAAAATAAAATTGAAACATTTAGTACAATCTATAAACTCTGAAAATAAACATAACATTGAACAAGTGAAATATTACTTTTGTTTTTCTTCTTATATACTTCTACTTATATACTACTGCTTATATACTTTTGCTTATATATTTCTTCTTTTAAACTTCTACTTATATACTTTTACTTGCAGTTTTATACCTATATATATACCGATATATATATATATTTATAATTTTAATAATTTTAATTTTATATTTAAATATTAATTTTGGTCACTTTATTTTAAGCGAGATTATTGGTTTTACGGGAAAACAACGTTCGTTTTTAATTTTGGTTACCTTTTTTTAAGCGAGATTAATTAAAACCAATAATCTCGCTTGAAAAAAAGGTGACCAAAATTAAAAACTAACGTTGATTTCCCGTTTCTACCAAGCGCATTAAAGCAAATGGATCTCTCTGTTATAATAGCAGAAAGCTTATATGCTAATGCCTATAACACAATCAATTTTAACGGGCCCGTCAGCGAATCTTACAAAAAGATTTATCCATTCATACAACCAATTTCACAATCGCATTTATTGAAGGCGTCGGAGAATTTGAGTATTTGTGCAAACGTCTTTAGGAGGGGGTTTTGTAACTTGAGAAATTATATTGAAGCTCTCCGAGCGTAACTTGTTTTGACGGTCTTAAAATATCAGCTAGGTTATGCGACATTCTATGCAGTCACTGGTTGGATGGGTGACCGCTTGTAAAGATATTACAAAGCATCTCTAGCCGGGAAGCATCGACCATACTTTGCCTTACAAAAAATCAGCGAAGTGCGAGTCGGACTCGCGCACGAAGGGTTCCGTACCATTATCTATAAAAACGGCATATAAAAAATCATGTCTGTTGTATGGGAGCCCCACTTAAATGTTTATTTTATTCAATAGCACAATTTTATTTATTTGCCTTATTTGTGCTTTGTGCCGATTAAGCTAGTCCTCTAAATTGTATGAGCGCCCATACAACTCAGAGGACTACAAGTATCTTAATTGGCGTCAACTATGTATGTATGAGGACACCTTTTATTCAGGTTTATTCAGAGGACATTTTTATAATTTATGTATTTATATATGTAAGTATGACTATATATATTTTATGTATCTTAATATTAATATTTATGGAATTTTATGATTATGCATTTTATTTTATATAATCGAAGTAGGTATATATATATATATATATATATATATATATATATATATTAATTGTAATTTAAACTTTTTCTATATTATCTGAGTTACGCCGCCGCGCCGTCCTCATTAGTTCACATAGATCCTGTCCATCCAAAAATTGCCTGGAAGAGATCGCTTTTAGCGATAAGGCCGCCCATTTTACCTATTATTTGGTATTGTTTTTTCTGTTATATGTTTATATTTAATGGTGTGCAATAAAGGAAATATCTATATATCTATCTTTTAATTTTCAACTTATATTTTTTTTTGGAATTTTTCCTTTATTTGTGTTGTAAGACCTTGCTTTTTGCTAAATTTCGTGATTCTAGGTTAACCGGAACTACCATACAGGTTTTCGCCCCATAACCTATAAGGTACTTCCGGTTGACCTAGAACTGTCATTTTTGGTTAAAAGTAAAGTCTTACAGCACAAGTAAAGGGAAAATTCTGAAAAATAAAAAAAAAGTTGAATATTAAGGTAAATTTTGGTACTTACAAGTGTTCGCGAAAATCTAAATTTGTCCATATCTTTTTATCGTGTTGACTCAAGACCTTGATTTTTATACAACTAATAGGGACTATATATTTCAGTATTTGGTATAAATTTCAACTTGCTAGGTCCACCTGTTCCTGAGAAAATCAGTGGTGACACACGGACAGACAGACGGACAAGAGATTGATCTTGTAAGGGTTCCTTTTTTACCTTTTGAGGTACGGAACCATAAAAACGCTTACTTCATAAATTCTTTCCTTCCAACAGTTGTCTGGAAGAAATCGCTTTAAAGCGATATTACCACCCATTGTACATTGGTTTGTTTCTTCTATTCTGATTGTAATATTTATTTTGATTGTGTACATTATAGTGATTTGATTCATTCTTAATTTTTAATTGTTTTTCGTATCACTACTCTTTTTATGGTTACTCTGCGTAAAGTCAGTGACCTTTACGTATCCTAATTATTTGCGTCAAAAACGGCATGTTACAAATGAGTAATATTATGTTGCCTGTATGCGATATTTAATATATTTTGGAATGAGAAAATCTATTGGAGCGTTGATTTTAATTCACGTTTAATTTGGAAACCAGAGCACCTCAATCCAATACGTTATCATAAACATTCCTTTATGTTTCATATCGAAGAAAGATTCCATTGTCATGAAGAATGGCAAAACCCCTTCCAATAGAAATACTAAGAACAGACGCACTTTGGGCACAGGCTCGCTAGGAATTTTCGATATTCCATTTCGAAGAACACAGAAAAGGAGGAATACTTGTAATATCTGTGATTTATTCGAGGCTATATCGTGACAAATCTGTCGAAGGAATTGGTTGAATGATTTGTACTATTCTCGGTCGTTTTTTATTGAGTTTGTACAATGTTTCAATATTGTTATCGTAGTAGGCTTGGATAAACATAACTTTTATAGCCTCTGTCCTGTGTCCGTCCAGAAGATCTAAGAAAACTTTCGTAATTTATTTCAATCATTATTATAAATAACGTTTATGTTAAACTTGAAGATGGAACAAGCATGGCCTACCTGATATAAAGTGGTAACCATCACCTAACCAGTGGCGGCGCTAGACCAAACGAGGACGTAGGCAACATCAGCTTTGCGAGCCCCCGCCCATTTCTCACTCAAAAACAAAACGTTAAATTGAATGAGCTGAATTATTGATCGAGCGAAGCGAGATCTTTAAATCAACTTAGGCAAATCGGCGTTGTATGTATGTATGTTTGTTTGTCCGAGGATAACTTTCGAAGCATTGATCCGATCATCGTGAAATTTAATACATAGGTAGGTAGTAATAGCACAATTTCGGTGTGACTAAATGAGATAAAAATGTTTGGGGGGTTGTTGAGATATTGGGGTTCAAGTGGTGTAAAAAAATGTAAATGAGGCTATTGGGTCAAATGGGACGTCTAATGAAAGGTATTCATTAGTAAATTTAGACTTTGTTTTTATTTTTCGTAAGTTAATTATTGTTTTTGAGTTATTAGCCATTATAAAATGTAAATTTTGACAAAATTCACAGGGTACATCAGTGAGGCCACAGTACTAGAATATGGTATGCGTGTAGCTTAAATAACACAAATATTGGCAAAAGTCTGAAATCCAGAATAACTGCAATTTGTATCTCAAAAAAAAGCGTAATCACATTACATGAACTTTCGTTACCTGTAATTTGAATGAAACTGTAGGTCAGCTGTTTTGGTTATTTATCTCGTGGCACTAGTTTGATAGTCAAAGATTACAAATAATATTTTTTTTAATCGGAGACTCGCGAGATTTCAGTTCGGGGCGAACCACTAGTACGAATACCCACTAACCACTTGTAATTATGAGTTTTATTGCTAATCAAATGATGACGCGTATATAATGAGGCCGTCGGTTATCACCGATGTTGCCGAGGTCTAACGCCGCCACTGCACTTTGGAAACAAATCACACTAAGTAGGTTAGGTCTATCACAAATAGGCGGGATTCCCCGCGATAGCGACGCAAACCCAGCAGATGTTGCTAGACTAAATTAAAATAAATTTGATATGTCAATTATAATATATAACTTTTTATGACGAGTTAATTTTTTTCGTCACGTTCACGGCTTGGTAATGGCGCGAGGTCCCTTTTACGACGAGACCGTAGGCAGTGACCCTAGTCACCCACGCCTTACGCCGCCTCTGCTAACAAAGCATTGCCTTGAAATACGCACCTTAGGAACGTTGCACTGCTTTGCGTCCATCAACTTGAGGCGTCCAGGTGAAAAGCCTCATGCACCTGTAATTTAACGGCACCCATACCTTTCCGAAACTACAATGCTGCTTGGCGGCAGAACTATGTATGGTAGTCCTTACCCGGATGAGCCTGAAAGGAGTTTTGCTACTCTAATTCATTAATAATGCTACGACAGGTTATTTTTATGTTTCCTGTGTTTGTTTTATTCGTACTCTATTGGCGCAGTCCTTCGATTAAAGAAAATCACAAGTAAATGTTTTTGATTTGATTGTATGGACCTATGTTGACCATTGGCTTTCCCAATAGATTTCCTGGGCTACTGATCTTATACGGGCTGCGTCTAACTGCTCCATGCAACATTTAAGGTGGTTTTAGAAAACTTTCGTGATTTATTTCCCATTTACACTTACCCACACACGCTCCCGTATTAGCGCCCCTCTAATCATACTAGCTGAGCTGAGATCAACTGTTTTTAGTATTTTGGGTGCATTTTATGTGTTAATTTTAAATTTTATTATTTTCTTCATTTGTTTTCTTGTAATTTTATTAGATTCTTGTTTTGTTATTTGTTAATGACGATAAGCGTTTTTATTGTAATCCGGTTTCCCGCGATACAGGCTAGATCTAGTGCGGGGACAATTACCAACTGAAGTCTACAATTATATCTTTTGGAAACTTTTAGTAAATAAATGTATTTGTATAGTTATTAATATAAACTCGGGATTTACATTGTCGATCGTAACACTGACAAAACGATAGAAAATCCTGTATTTAATATAAAGATTTAAGGCCGCCTTTCCATCTAGTGGAGGAGGATGTCCTACGCTGCAATAATGCGAATTTTCTGAAGCCTGTTATAGAAAGAGATGTCCTATATATATGTATATATATATATTGTCATGGAGTGAGAAGCGTTACCCTGCCGTCACATAGATTTTTAACAAGCACGAAAGGTAAAGTTCTTCAACTTAGTGCCAGACAGAAGAGCCATTAGAATCATCGGTGATCCCAAACTCGCCGACAGGCTGGAACCGCTGAGTCAACGCCTTGACATCGGATCGCTCAGTGTAATGAGGAATGTTCTGAGGAGCTATTTGATCTCATCCCGTCGTGGAGATTTTACCACTGCACTTCTCAAGAACGTAATAAAGCTCATCCTATTATCATCGACAATTGGGTATCACGCACCACACGCTTCACGCGATCTTTTCTACCCCATACTTGCAAGATGTGGAATGAGCTACCATCTGAGGTTTACCCATTAGGCTACGACATGGCACGCTTCAAGAGAAATGTAAAGAGGTTTCTACAGTGTAGGGAACGCATCGACAATACCCCGGGCGTTGCCGGTGTCAATAGGCGACGGTGACCGCTTACCATCAGGTGGGCCGTAAGCCTGTTTCCCCACAAATAACATATTAAAAGACAGTATTTTTCTTCTTAAGTATAGACATCCGTAATGACATTTAAAGAGTATCCTTGACTATTTAAAAAAATATCCATTGCGTAAATTCAAATAGAGTTGCTGTAAAACAATATTTGGACAACATCAACAAGGCACCGTATAAATGGTCCATTTAATACATGAAATAATGATATGTTCTAGCAATGTACACAAAACCATTGACGTCGAAATCCGGTCAATACTAACACACATTGTTTCAAAGTGGATACAATAAGCGTACTGGACC
This sequence comes from Philereme vetulata, assembly GCA_918857605.2. Lineage (NCBI taxonomy): Eukaryota > Metazoa > Arthropoda > Insecta > Lepidoptera > Geometridae > Philereme > Philereme vetulata. The sequence continues at coordinate 7,447,956 of OU975421.1, read as the reverse complement.
AAAACTATCTAGCCGATTACTCTAATTCACACGGAACTCTAATGCACTGTAATAAATTGGTTTGAATAGTTCAGTTTACAGGACAGTTTTGTTGGACTTGACTGTTGAAGGGAGTTTATGGTGCGTTTTATGGTGGTTTTATGGCGTGGGAGTCTGTGTTTGGCACCTTATCATGATAATAGATTTAAAAGACTCAAAATACTCATCATGTTTCTGTATTTTACAACTATTCCAGAGTGGATATAGAGGGTACTTAACAACAACATCCTTCCAAGTCATTAATTGCCTTCTACTGCGTGTCACCGCATTTACGACATTTTAAATCAGGAGTAGGGCTGATATTGTTGTAAAATAGTTTGTTTTTTTCAAATTCATTACCATTATTTTTGTTATTTACAATCTACCTTTGTTTCAAGTTCTAAGATATCAATGAAACAGTCTGTAAAAATTTGATTAAGTTAAAATTGTTTATTGGCAAATGTATCGGCTACTCGATAAATATTCAAACTATCAGCAATAAACTAATCTCTAAAATCAGTTAATACAATTCTGCATATGTCTTTTTTAAATTAATGTCGCGAATGCGGTGACAGACGGTGTATATTCTCCAAATATTTTTTCGCCAGACAATTTAATTTATTTCAGACAAATAGTAAGTTAACAAGTCCATTTATGTTAGTAGGTAAACTTAAATATCTAGGTTAGTGATAAGTCACGTCATTATATTATGTATTTTTGATAGAACTTTCATTCGATAATACCTTACAATATAATATTATTTCATAGAATGTTGAGTGTCAGCGGATATCAAAAAGTAAATTGTATTGAAGCCTGACTACACAAATCGTGTCCATCTAAAGGTTGCCTGGAAGATATTTGAGCAATATCGTTGTCTATTGTACCTATTATAGCATGTATACTTGAAGTTCACTTAGAACATTTAGAAGTTTTCTGAAATAAATGATTTTTAATGATAAAATCGTCTGTTGTACCTTATTGTGTATTAATTAGTGTGCAGTTAAGAGCTATCTATCTTCGTATTTATCAATAAAACTATTTAAATATGTTGATTTAAAACTGCTATTGCTAAATTTTACTTTACTAATCAAATACATCGGTAAATCGGATTGTCAGTTGAAAGTAATACAAATTCCATTCGTAATAGACATTCATTACAGAAGAACCCCAAGGGAATCCGTACAAAGAGTAAATCAAGTTAGCGCTCTCAGCAGATATTTAACCTTCCTACCTCTTTGCCTGATCAAATTGGAGACGGTATTCTGTTACCTCTTTCTTCCATAGGGATTTTTTATAGTTAAAGTTCAGTTACAGTTCGTAAAATGGTTTTTAGACTTAGTGTTAAAAAACGTGAGAGTAGAACAGCAAACAAAAGTAATTCACATGTCGATCTTATCTTGATATCATTAATTAAATTATTGACAAAAGAGTTATTTTTTAGGGTTCCGTACCCAAAGGGTCTGTCTGTATGTCTGTCTGTCTATCAATCTGTCTGTCTGTTTGTCCGTCTGTCACCAGCCTGTATCTCATGAACCGTGATGGTTAGACAGTTGAAATTTTCACAGATGATATATTTCTGTTGCCTCTATAACAACAAATACTATGAACAAAATAAAATAAATATTTAAGGGGGGGCTCCCATACAACAAACGTGATTTTTTTGCCGTTTTTATAAATAATGGCGCGGAACCTTTCGTGCGCGAGTCCGACTCGCACTTGGCCGGTTTTATTTTAATTTATTCTATATCGTACCACTGCTAGGCAAACGTCTCCAAGTCCCAATTATCTCTGTTCTTTGCTTTAGACGAACTGGAGTCATATTTGAGAGGATTCTCAAAGGCATGTAGGCGTCTAGTAATAACTACAAAATAATATCTCTTCTTTGCATCAATATCCTCACTGCTGAGAGTCGTGACTTTAATGAGCAGGACGTTGGTTTTGACGATGTTTCCAATCGGGGTCTGTCCCCTGTCACCACCATGAGCGTCGCCAGCTATTCTCTATAGCTGGCGACACTCATGGTGGTGACCAGAGCTGAGCGATTCGGTCGCCCCAACGCATTGGGCTCTTTTTAGGGATCCGTACCTCAAAAGGTAAAAAAGATTAGATTAGATTAGATAGATTAGATAATTTCTTTATTGCACACCATTAAATACAAACATATAAAAGAAAATACAATTTCAAATCATAGGTACAATGGGCGGCCTTATCGCTAAAAGCGATCTCTTCCAGGCAACCTTTGGATGGACAGAATCTATATGAACAAATAAGGACGGCGGCATAAGATTTTTTAGAATCAGTTTTTTTTTTTTTTTTTTTTAAAAACAATCATATTTTACAATTTATAAAAAATATAGTTAATATAAAATAAAATGCTTAATTATATTAAATAATATTATCATAAAATTAATAAATATTAATATTAAGATACATAAAATACATATATATATATATATTTAAAAGGACCCTTATAAGATCCCTCTCTTGTCCGTCTGTCCGTGTGTCTGTCCGTGTCTAACCACCGATTTGAGATGAAATTAAGGGGTCCCCATACATACATAGTTGACGCCAATTAAGATAGTCCTCTGAGTTGTATGGGCGCTCATACAATTTAAGAGACTAGCTTAATCGGCACCAATCTCAAATAAGGTAATTTAATAAAATTGTGCTATTGAATAAAAAAAATATATAAATGGGGCTCCCATACAACAGACATGATTTTTTGCCGTTTTTATAGATAATGGCGCGGAACCTTTCGTGCGCGAGTCCGACTCGCACTTGTCCGGTTTTATTTTTATTTATTCTATATCGTACCACTGCTAGGCAAACGTCTCCAAGTCCCAATTATCACTGTTCTTTGCTTTAGACGAACTGGAGTCATATATATTTTTTAATGGTACGGAACCCTTCGTGCGCGAATCCGACTCGCATTTGGCCGGTTTTATTTTTCCGAACCGAAAGGTGACTGTTAATTTTACTCAAAGCAAACACTCAACGAAATGTATAAGGGGTTAACAGCCGCAAAAATAATGAATTCACCTGAAATTTCTACTGCTTTTGATTGTAGCGGTAAATTTAATCTTACATTACATTCATTAAAATTAATTGAATGTCTGACCATACAATCTACTGCAAATACAACTCGTATATTTGTATCCAATTCTATCCGAGATAGGCTATCGAGACTGGCATCTGTTTTATGTCTCAACGTCTTGTGAAAATAGAAAATCTAATAGAGCCTAACTGAGGCACTTGGGAATACAATAAGCAACTTGCTATTTACATCGAATCCTTGTCTTCGTCATCATCATTATCCTATCATTCATAAGACTTCTTTTGATTAACATAGTCAAAATCTTTTATTCATTAAATTCACAAGGATCACTTTGAAACGTCAATTTTACTGCCTGTTCCTTCGCGACCAGGCCAGTAAAAAAAGGCAAGAAACAAGGCTGGCTGTTTTTTTTAAATTATCCTTTTACAATACATAACATACAGGAAATAAATTACGTCTAAATTGTAACATTTTGAACGAGTTGGAGCAATTTCAATCCCAAGCTTTTCTATCATCTAAATAATCCGATATTTTATAGTAGGCTTTTTTAAAAGATTGTGTAATTGCGTTTATAAATTGGTTAATTGTCAATTTTTTTACTTCTTTAGGAGTTTGTTATAAAAGCGAACACCTTGCCCTTTAAACGATTTACTAACTTTATGGAGTCTACAAGGGGCAACAGCGAGTTTATCTTTATTTCTAGTATTAAAATTAATAACATATACCCCCGCATCGTAGATTTCCATAATGCCAGCACACAACGGCTTCCAGCAACTTTTCTTACTTCGTTTTTCCATCTAGTTGGGGACGTTCAACGCTGCGCTTTCCAGTGAATGGTTTCCACTCAAAAAACGAGCGTGCTTTAGACCACACGATTGAAATAAAATTTCTTTAGCTCCATCTGTATGTATGTATGTCCATCTATATTTGCAGTTTGTATAATTTAGGCTAATTTAGGATAGGAGATAAGCGACAAATCAACTGGCTATGAGAGAAAAAGAGAACAAAAATGTGTGCTTGCACCTCTCTCTCTTGCCCCTACAGTAATATACGAAACGTAACTCTTTCTCTTTCTATCTTCACCAACTTATATCTCCCTCTCAACTTCCGTTCGTACTTTTCGTAACGCATTCCCCAGCTTACTCCCCAAGTCAAGCGTGCTTAACCCTAGCTTACTAACCATATTTTCTAGTAACGTTGTCACTAACCATTCGTTTCTTAGACTACGAAATAAAACTTCAATAAAAATTCAGTCAGCTACATTTACTAAAAAAAACGAACATAATTAGCAGTCTTATTTTTGAGGTAGTCAAATAACTAAATTTGTTTCAGAAACAACCTAGACGGAGCAGTTATTACACATAGAAACAGTGTGCTCTCCACAAATGGCTCTTTTACAGCCCTTGCAGAAATATTTGGTCATGCGGCGTTTTTTGGCAGGGCAGTAGCAGCAAATTTTGCGTGTCCGGGGTAATTCTTGACTGGATCCTTCCTGAGAGTCTTTAATATGCAGGATCTCGGCAATGATTTGCTTCATATTTAGTTGTAAAGTCACAGTGCTATAACGTTCTTACAGCCAAGGCTTCATGAGTTCATCTGCCATTACCAAGACCTTCTTTTCATAGGTTTCTTCCTATTCCGGATCGCGTTTGACACTTGAATTACATAACAATTCACAATAGATAGATTTAGTATATTGTAAAACAAACACAGCGGCCATCGGTTGGTTTTACGGTTAGTACTCATGATCGAGCACATTTGATCTACTGTAGCAACAGCAACTTTAGTTGAGTTATAAAATTCAATAATTTCGGGTTTATTTGAACTGTTGTTGATAGCAGGTTGATCATGGGTGGTCACTAAGACAGCGACGTGTAACAAAGAACTCGTCGTCAAATGAATCTGCGGCATCCTCCTCACTTTCATCAGTGTTGATGTGAATTTCTGTCTCCAAATTATTATCTTCCTCCGATTCTGATGACCGATGTTGATCGTCCAGTATTGATTCCGTATCCGTATCAGCCAAACGCTTTGCAATTTTTTCATTTTGACTTCTCAAATCCATCTGAAAGTATAAAAACAAAAAAACAAATTTAAAACATCAAAATTCTTTCTTATAATTTCAAAATAAAACACCCACGTAATAATATCTGCCCTAAGTGTCAAATACTAATTATTACGTGTAATAATATTAAAATTAAATCATTCATAGCGAAATTATGAGCAATAAAAAAGAAATACACAAATGCATAATTTTGTATAAAATAATCGTAGTCACTAACCTTTCGTCTGTGAGGCGACGATTGCGCAAAATATACCAATCAGTGCAGCGTGCATCCGCAATGAGTGTTTGTTGCGGGTCACTAATTATGCGAATTATGAAGGTAATAGAAATGGGTGGGGCGGCGGGGGCCGGGAACTTTCCATAACAACAAATGCGCGGGGTACGCGTAGTCTAATACACGAATGGTTAGTGAGCTAGAGTTAAAGAAGTTTTACCTCAAAAAAAAACTCTTCTCTTCACTTCTCTTACGTTCTTCGAGCTATGTTATCATAAATGACAGCTATTTTTTGTGATTTTATTTGGTAACCGCGTGTTTCCTAATCTAACACAAATATTTACATGGAATTATTTATATTCTACTTTTTTATACTTCTACGTCTATACTAATAGTATAAAGAGGAAAGATTTGTATTTTTGTATTTTTGTGTGTATGTTTGTAATGAATAGACTCAAAAACTACTAAACCGATTTAAAAAATCTTTCACTGTTGGGAAGCTACGCTATCCCCGGGTAACAAAGGCTAATTTTTAACCAACTGCACAGAAGGTGGGTAATGTTTTTATGGAAAAACTACACGTGCGAAGCTGCGGATTGGTCAGCTAGTAATTAGAAGGCTGGCTTGCACAACGATCCTTAAACATATTTAGCGACTAAAAATGTTTAAATTTGACGTATTTATATGTTTGATAACTCCTTAAATTATAGTTAGCCACTCAATACGTTTAGGCATTGTTGTGCAAGTCGCCCTTATTTTAAAACCTACCAAACCGTTTCTAGAACCTAACCTAACCCAGTAGAAAGAAATCTTCTACTTCTTATTGACATACCACGCGAGCGAAGCCGCGGGCGGAAGCTTGTTTACCATGGTGTATAAGGGGTCCGATATTTTTATTCAAATTATGAAACTCACTTAAAAACGGACAAATCATAATCAATGGTGGTCTTTAGCGAAAATAACATACATATTAAGTTGAAAACGAGAGACCATTTCGACAAGATGAGAAAAAATGAGTTATCTAACTCTAAACAATCTTACAAAATAATATCCCAAGTAAGCATAAAATGCATATTTTGCCGCCAAGCATATGTGTTCTTTAAAATAAACATTGTTTTACTTTCATAATATGCAAATCATGTGTTAAAATGCATAGGTGCCGTCGCTTCAGAAATTCATGAATTTTTGCATATTGCGTTCGTATTTTTAAAATTTTAACTTTATCAATTTGTTTAAGGTAAAAGTGTTAGTGAAACTTCGTTAAAATAGTAAGCGTTATTCAATTTTGTATACACTTTTTTCGGTAGTCTGCTTGTTTATTTTTTTATAATTTACTAGTTGACCCACCGGACTTCGTACGTCACCTTGGTAGTATTGTCAATTGTTGTCCCCGGCCATTATTACTAACCCAATTTTTTTTATATAGATATTTACAACCATACTTATCCATAGACCAAATTACGTTTAGCTGTCATTTGCGTTTTGTTATTCCATGTCAGATGCGTTTTTGTTATACCACGTTTTATAGTAACTTATATCCTCTTTGACGTTTTATGTCACGTCACACAGGAACGCGGTCGAACGGGATAAAAAGTATCCTATGTCCGTCTCCTGGTTCTAAGCTAAAATCTCTTTGGCTATACTATTTGTATCTGGCTCGTTTTAGTATCATTCAAAGTTCAAATTTTAAAGAAGATAATTCCAAATTCTAATTAGGAAAATGTGTGATTTTTATTTGTTTTTCGTACTGTAAAGATGAGTGAATCGTATGAAGAAATTCTATACATTTTAAAATTTTACTACAAAAAAGGTAAAAATGCAACGAAAGTCGCAAAAAAAATTTGCGATGTTTATGGACCTAGTGCAGTATCTGTGAGAGTAGCACTAATTTGGTTTAAGCGTTTTCAATCCGGAAATTTTGATGTCAAATATGCACGTCGCTCTGGTCGCCCTATTACGGATAAAATTGATGCCATTTTTGAAAAAGTGGAGCAAGATCGGCATACCAGTAGTTACGACGTAGCTGAAGAACTGGAAATTGACCACAAAACAGTTTTGGCGCATTTGAAAAAAACTGGGTACACAAAATAGCTCGATATTTGGGTACCCCACGAGCTCACTGAAAGAAACCTAATGAACCGTGTACTCATTTGTGATTCTTTATTACGACGTCTGTATTACGAAATCGAACCATTTTTGATAAAGCTGATAACTGGTGATGAAAAGTGGATCACGTACGACAAGAACGTATGAACGAGGTCGTGGTCAAAGGCCGGTCAGGCTTCACAGACTGTGGCGAAACCCGGGTTAACTCGCAACAAGGTGATGCTGTGTATGTGTGTGGTGGGATTGGAAGAGCATTATTCATTATGAGCTGTTACCACCAGGCAAGACCATCAATTTTGAACTCTACTGCGAACAACTGATAAGATTAAAGCAAGAAGTTGAGAGAAAACGGCCGGAATTAATCAACAGAAGAGGTGTGGTTTTTCATCATGATAACGCTAGACCTCACACATCTTTAGCCACTCAGCAAAAATTAACCCGGCGGCACTCGCTACTGGGTAAAAAATACCACAGAGTACCTAAATCACGTGATATTTTTATTACTAAACATTGCGGCAACTCACGACTTTAAGTACCTTCTGGCCAATAGTTAACACGCGCGTGCGACACCGGGCGGCCAGTTCGCGCGCGGCGCTTGGCGACAACGGACGTGTAAAGTGAGTATGGGTGAAAAATACCCGGTAGCGACGGTGCTTGTTACATTTTTTTTATGTTATTGGTTATTTTATTTTGTTTTAGAGCTGGTTCATGATGAGTTCCCTAGTGACGGATCAAATTATAGAAGAATGTCTAGAACAAGAAGATAGTGAAGAAGAAAATGTGTCAGAAATAGAAGATTTTGAGGAGCATAGTGATCATGAAAGCGGAACAGAGCAAGAAGCAAGTGATTCAGATGGGTCTTCAGTGTCGGAAGAGAGTTTTCTTTAGAATTTACATATTGAGAATACTGAAGATGAAGAATATTTAGAGGATGTACCGCTGAAGTACTTGAGGCGAGGTCGTTTTACTGGAAAAGACAAAAGAACTCGCTGGCAAGTTCGTGAGCCGCCGCGACGTGTACGAACAAGATCCCATAACATTATATATCATTTGCCGGGACCGATTGGCGAAGGCAGATCTTGTTCGTCTATGTTAGAAGCTTGGAATCTTATTTTTCCGGAAACGTGTTTACTAAAGATAGTCCAGTATACTAACATTTATATAGAAGAGCTAAAGTCTAAATTTTCAAGAGAACGCGCTTGTAAAAGTACAGATATCGTTGAACTTAGAGCTCTTTTTGGATTACTTTATTTCTGCGGAAGATTGCGAAGTGGTCACCTGAACACAAAAGATCTCTGGGAAAAAGATGGAAGTGGTTCCGACGTCTGTATAGCCACTATGTCACGAGAAAGGTTCCATTTCTTACTACGGAGTTGACAATATTCGTACACGAGGTGAAAGAAGGCAAACAGATAAGTTAGCACCCATTCGCGAGATTTTCGAAGAGTTCAATAATAATATAAAAAAATATTATGCTGTCAGCGAAAATGTAACAATCGATGAAAAGTTGGAGAAGACTCGCGGCCGTTGTCCATTTCGGCAATACATACCCAGCAAACCCGGTAAATATGGTATAAAGATATTTGTGTTGGCTGACGCACGAACCTTCTATACAAATAATATGGAAATTTATGTTGGCAAAAATGATGGGCCTTATGATCACAGTAATTCACCAAGTGAAGTCGTCAAACGCTTAGTAGAACCTATAAAGAATAGTCATCGTAACATAGTTATGGACAATTGGTTCACTAGTTTTCCGCTATTACGTGATTTGCTCAATGATTATGGTTTGACAGCATTGGGTACTTTGAGAAAGAATAAACCTGAAATTCCACCTGTATTTACCTCTACCAAAGACCGGGAAGTTCACAGTTCCCTTTTTGGATTTCAAGATGATTGTACTGTTGTGTCTTATGTTCCAAAAAAAAAATAAAGTTGTGCTCTTGGCGTCAACTATGCACCATGATGGCAAAAAAGATTCTGGAGAAGAAAATAAGCCCAAGATGATAATTGACTATCATAGAACAAAATGTGGCGTCGATGTTGTGGATGAGATGTGTGCTACCTACTCAGCAGCACGAGCTACCAAAAGATTACCATTGGTTTTGTTTTCTGGTCTTTTGAACGTCGGCGGCATCAATGCGTACGTGATAGTGAAGGTAAATAAAGTAAATAGTGGAGCTGTGATAACTCAGAGAAGGATCGCTTTGAAAGAACTGGCTTTGGCCCTTGTGATGCCACAGATAAAAAAGAGGTCAACACTAGCAAATTTGCCAAAAATTATAAAAACAAAAATTGATTGTATGCTCAATGCTGACTCGAATGATGAAGCCACGCTCACAAGCACACCCTCAGCTTTGCGACCGTCCACATCTGCTTCCCGTTATGCAGTATGTGAATGGAAGAAATATCGAAAAACTAAGACATCTTGTAAATTGTGTTCCAAAAGAATATGCCGTGAGCATACGACCCCAATTTGTGGCGATTGTTATTTCAAAGCAAAATAGTTAGATTAGGTACAAGTTTTTTGAAACATAATGTTTGAAGATTATTTTCTCGATGTTCATTTAATATCAACAGTATTTTATTTTTTGTTGTTTTAGTAGAGTATAAGGTCGATTTATAATTTTTGATCTCAATTTTACGTGATACCTAAGAAAAATTTTTTTTTTTGTTGATTTCTCTAAGACTATGAAGAATTTTTGTTAAATTTTGTATTTTTTTAGGATAAGCTATAATTTGAAATAAATAATAATTCAAACTTTTAATTTTCTTTTATTTGTTAGACATTAGTATTGATAAACTAAATACACCATTAAAGTCTGTAATGCAAACTTATTTTCCAAGATAATGTCATTTAAATTATGTGGTATTTTTTACCCGGTAGCGAGTATTCGTGCATGTAAACACCTAGCGAGTACCGCCGGGTTAAGAGAGTTTGGCTGGGAGCTGTTAATGCATCCGCTGTATAGTCCTGACCTTGCACCTTCAGATTTCCACCTGTTTCGGTCTCTTCAGAATTCTTTAGGCAGTGTCAGGTTAACATCACGAGAGGACTGCCAAAACTACTTGTCGCGGTATTTTGATCAGAAGCCCCAAAATTTCTATAGCAATGGGATCATGTCCCTACGTACAAGATGGCAAAGAGTTATCGAACAAAATGTTACCTTCATTATTTAGTTAAATGTAAATAAACTATATTAAAAAATGTTTTTAATTTTCTTAAAAAATGCGAAGAAACTTTTTCCCTAACCTAATATATGTATAGATAGATGTGCAGAACGTAATAACATCAATTCAGATGAATCTGATGACTGTCCTTATATTATTTTGGTGTAATGTGTCGTGGTGCGCCAGAAATTTGCCCCCACACCACACACACACACAACACACACAGGTTGTAGTGTGGTGTGGAGCTGATCACAATAATATCATCATCATTATAATCATATCAGAAATACTAAGCCCAATATTGAACATAGACCATAGATTTCCAGAGCAACCGATCTTGTGAGGCACCAAACCACTCCCTTCGTTTGAACGATCAACGACCTTTAATAGTTCGTCTTTCCATCTAGTGGGGAGCCGTCCTACGCTGCTCTTTCCAGTGCTAGCTTATCCATACTAAAATTATAAATTTGAAACTAACTCGTTTACCGATCTTGATGAAATTTGGTATATATGCTAGTTACAATTGATAAACCACGTGTGTGAAGCCGCGACCGTAAGCTTGTATAGATATGAAACAATAAAAAACGAGTTTGCGCTAGACCACACGACTAAAATTAAATTTCTGCTGCTGCCTCCCATCTGTTGAGGAATAGCTAAACTTTTTCGAAAATCGAAGCTGGTAGATTCAAAATACGAAACGTCGTAAATACTTTTTTATCTATAGCAAAATTAAGTCTATTATACAGGAGTGTTTTGTTTTTGCAGTTTGTATAATTTAGGCTAATTTTGGATAGGAGATATGCGACAACTGGCTATGAGAGAAAGAGAGAAAGAAAATGTGTGCTCGCATCTCTCTCTTTCCCCTACAGTAATATATGAAACGTAACTCTCTCTCTCTCTTCCTATCTTCACTAACTTATATCTCACTCTCAACTTCCGTTCGCACTTTTCGTAACGCCTTCACCAGATTACTCCCCAAGTCAAGCGTGCGTAACGAAGTTTTATTTCAGTAAATTAATATGTTTATCTATTACATAAAGCTTATCTCTCGTAGTATCTTTTTATCTCGGCATTACAACATTATAATTTGACCCAAATATTATTTCCGAACGTTAAGTAAGTAGTCACCTTATTTGTGGGGCACGAACTCTCAACTTATTCAACAACTTGGACTAAGTAACTTGGCATTGTGTAAGCTCGTTTGCGTACACACTTTACCGAAGTTACCATCTTTTCACATGCAAATATTTGCAGAACAACTACAAATACTTTGGCTACAGATGTTGCCAATGTTGAGGTTATTTCATACTTGAGGATCGCACTGACCAGTCGCTGACAGAACTCAAAAGGTTCCAGAAGAATTTCCTCCCGCGAATAATTAGATTATGGAATGGTCTCCCTGGTTTTCCTCACGGATTACAGTAACAGTTGTATGCCAACTTAGAAGCGTTATTTATTGAAGTAAAACTTCTTTACGCACGCTTGACTTGGGAAGTAAGCAGGTGAATGCGTTACGAAAAGTGTGAACGGAAGTTGAGAGGAAGATATAAGTTAGTGAAGATAGAAAGAGAGAAAATTACGTTTTTTTTTAGACGTTAATGTGCGAGTGCGAGTTGCGTCTGCCCAGAATGAACATAGACTGATCGACCTACAGACGTCTGAACAATTTTGTAATTGAACATTTTTTTATATCACACTAATATTATAAATGCGAAAATTTGGATGTCTGTTTATTTATTTATTTGTTTGTTTGTTACTTAATCACGTCGAAACGGCTTAAGCAATTTTGATTAAAATTAATATGTACGTAGATTATAACCTAGATCAACACAGGGTACTTTTATTTCATAAATTAGGTCCCATAGGATAGAAATGGGGTGTCAAATCAAGCTGCAACAGCGAATTTATCTTTATTTCTAGATTACCTACTAAACTACTACTAGGGTTAGTCGTATAAAGCGTGCGAAGTCGCGGGTAATAGCTAGTGAGAGATATATTAATAATTAAAAAACCCAAATAAATAAATTTGACCGGCTAGATTGGCCTATGTGCGTCGGAACGTACGGAGCTCAACAACCTGTTCTACGTCGCCCTTATAAGAACCAACGGATTGGATACTCTGTTATTCAGTTACCTCATACAAACTTATTAATTTACTTAACAGTGTATACTCGTCTTTATAAATCGTACATAGACTAACTTCGTACCCGGTTTGCTCCACAAAGAAAACTTCATTTTTATTGTCTCACAGATAAAATAGACCAAACGGATCTTGGAACAAAGAATGAAAGTTTTGTGAGATAAAGGGACAGCTTGAAGTTATATGGCTGGTTCAAAGTAATAATCTTCATGTAATAATAGCTGTTTTTTATTCTGAAATCTTGTATAGATGAATACTTTGTTAAGATGGTTACCACTTATCATCCGGTGGGCTATTAGCATGTATTATCTCGAAGATGTATGAAAAAACTTAAATTTTACTTGTGTTAGTATATTAGCTTCGATAAATTGCATTTGCCAAATTATGACTCATAGGTAATTTTTAACCGCCGTGATAGTATATAAAAAGTGGCACCCCGGGATTGGCGACATAAGTGTGTTCCCAGGCCATAAGTCAACATTCTTTGTATCGCGCTCAACGATAAGCAACTGCACCGCTTACTGTGCAACTACCCCCTTAATAATTTATTGCGAGTTTCGTAAGTTTTTGTTTATATTGTCTAAATTTACTATGATTAGTTTGTATCACTACGCTTTGTGGCAGTAATAAATGTATATTTAGTGTAAGTTTATCTCAGTAAGTGAATTGTAAATTCACTTACTGAGATAACAAAGCATTCTAAACACGTAAGTGAAAACTTGAACAATTACGTATGCATTTTGTGATGGACGGTAGAATGCTTTGTTATCTCAGTAAGTGAATTTACAATTCACTTACTGAGATAACAAAGCATTCTAAACACGTAAGTGAAAACTTGAACAATTACGTATGCATTTTGTGAATCACCAGGAAATACATATGTTTTGAATCATTAGGAATGGTGTCGGTAACGGTACCAGTGTTGCGAGTTCAATGATTTTTCCCCATCTCAAAAAATGCCCAATGCGACTGAAGAAGGTTTCACTTAAAAAAATTTGAATGTTGCAAAATGATCATGATGGATGTCGTATAAACATGAAAATTTACCAAGAAAGCTATCGTATGTCACTCAACAAAATAAAAAAACAAAAATTTTTGGATGTTGCAAAATGATCATGATGGATGTTTGCATAAACATAAAAATTTACTATACTACGGCCGTTCAGAGAATGCGTTCCTGACACGTCGCGATTGAACTGACGACGTAACTTTGTAATGGCGTTGCAGTTACGATAAAAATATTATTGCTGGTTGTTTACCGTTTTAACAATTGATGAGCATTAAAACAACATCATTATATCAATAATCAATTAATGTTATAATTTTGTGCCAAACTGAGTGTCAAATAACTTGGTAAACAATATTTTTCTAAATCTAAACTGCGCTATTACAAGGTTATGTCAGCGCTTTATATTACTAACTGATAGGTGTCAGGAACGCATTCTCTGAACGGCCGAAGTATAAGAAAGCTGTCATAAGCCTCTCCACAAACGAATAAACATCAAATTATATACAGAGGTGTCGGTTATAGTGTCGCGAGCTCAATGGTTTTTTCCATCTCACAAATGCTCAACGCGCCTAAAGAAGTTTTCACTACAAATATACAGAGGTCTTGCTAACGGCAATGGTAACAGTGTCGCGAGTTCAATGGTTTTTTCCCATCTCAAAAAATGCCCAACGCGCCCAAAGAAGCTTTCACTTCAATAAATTTATGATAATGTATTTTTTCCAGCCATGCCTATTAATTTTTTGATAAACAGTAAATAAATTGATATAACAATTACATACATTACTTCTACGGATATATGATACATACTACATTTTAACTTCCTTTTTCAATATATTGAAATCTATTCGGTGTCAATATAAGATAGTATAATCTTAAAAAAATATTCTTTTGAATAATGAGCTCAAAAATACAAATTTAAAGACAACTTATTAAAAATATGTAACAAGTCGATATTCAGATTGGCACTCATGTCAGGGTAGTTACATTATTCCAACATATTAATACTCCAAGATTCTAAATCATTAAGGAACGTTTGATAATATTTTGGAGTTCCATACCTCAAAATGAAATTAGAAACCCGTATAAGATCACTTCATTGCTAGTGTGTTTGTCTGTAAAGACTATTTTTCTTAGGAATATTAGGAGGTATCAAGTTGAAATTGATATTAAATACATAAATTAACGGTCCCTTGAAGCTCTAAAAAAATCAAGCTATCTAATAGCTCGTTTCTCCTTAAAAACGTGTCAAAATTTTGACACTACGTTGACACTTTTTCAAGAAGATACGAGTCGTAGTCGGTTACCGACAGATATAGGAACCCGCCATAAGTCAACACCATCGAAAAATACGGCCATCCATGTCGCATATTTAGACACTCGCAAATGAATAAAAACCTTTAAGATACTTCCCGTTGATCATGCAATTTGGCAAGAAAGAAAGTCTCACAGCAAACGGAAAAAAAATCTAGAATTGTTAATTTGTAATTTTTATCACCTAACAGAATATTTTTACGGATTAATCAGACTCGCACTTGTCTGGGTTTCTTATTCAATTGACAGAACCTAAACAACTTAATTATAATATTTTTCACGCAGTAACCTGGCTGCCTCATTCGGTGTGTGACAAACGGCTCGTTTCTGTACTGTGTAAGCTTTTCAATCAAGTAGAGTTTGTTCCGTTGAGTTCCATCTTTGGTTCGTTCGTTCAAGTACTTTGTAGCTCTTAGTACTTCTTACTCTTCCATTAAAAGTAGATAAAATAAAAAAAACCTTAGAATTACGCCTTGATGAGGCTGATCCTTTTTTTAACCGACTTCAGAAAAAGGAGGAGGTTCTCAAATCGTCGGAATCTTTTTTTTATGTATGTTCCCCGATTACTTGTAGACGCCTTGTCCGATTCTAGAAATTCTTTTTGAAATTCTATTCTTTACGCACGATTGACTTGGGGAGTAAACTGGTGAATGCGTTACGAAAAGTGCGAACGGAAGTTGAGAGGGAGATATAAGTTAGTGAAGATAGAAAGAGAGAGTTACGTTTCGTATATTTTTAAACGTTAATGTGCGAGTGCGAGTTGCTTCTGTCCAGAATGAACATAGACTGATTTACCTACAGACATTTGGACAATTTTGTAATTGAAAAATATTCTGAAAAAGAAGTTTTACTTCAGTCGGTTCGGTCTAAAGCACACTCGTTTTTTTTTTGTTTAAAAAGGTATACTTTCCAGATGGTCCCATTGGCACTAAGTCAGGATCTGATGGTGGGATTCCAAAAAAATCGAGGGCAAACCTCAAATTTTATAGGGACGCAATTCGGTTTTATGTTGGTTGTTACCTCAGAACTCCGTCATTTATCAACTGATTTGGAAAATTATTTTTTATTTGAAAGGATATGCTTTCTAATTGGTCTCATAGAAATTTCACCAATAGTTGATTGTTTAAGTTTGTTCAAGTTCAGTTCTTGATTGATTGATTGAAAATTCTTTATTGAACAAAATTACATAGATCTGTACATAGGCGAACTTAATGCTAGCAAGCATGCTCTTATTTAGTTAGTTTGGTTAACTCATTTATATTTTTGTTAAAAACTTACTTCATAACTGTTAATGTGATCAAATTGAGTCAAATATCAAATCAAATATTTACATATTTCATGCAAATATTTGTCTTGTTGCGGGGAATGACGCGCGAACACTTGCAACTTTTTTAACCCTCTGTATTTTATAAAAAAACTTTTTCAATTATCTTTTAAGTAGCACGTAGATTAAACCAGATTCTTTAGTAGATTCTTGATAAAAAGCTTCAGGATATCCTTTTAGAGACATATCCGTACATAAATCAGGGGTAACAGGAAGATAAGTAGCAGTTAAAAGATATGGCAGTAGAAAACAGTGCTGGCCGGCACTTTTTACTATTATAGCCCAAGAGCTGATCACACATTTGGGGAAGGTGTTTTAGGCCCCTTAAAGTCACAAGAAATAGTACCACATGTAAGTACTGACTGTGGAATTAAACGTCGCGCAGGGCGTTTCTAGTTATTTCGCAACTGCGCAATATAGGACATGGTGCATAAAAGAATATTCAAAAATTTGTGCTAGTGGAAGTACATTTGTAAGTTTTGCATTTTTAGAATCCAGAAATTTAAATCCCCGACTATATAACGGATTTTAAAGTATAACAGCGAATTTATTTTAACCAAGTGAAAGGTACCTGATGTAAATTTTTTTTGAATATATTTTTTGCAAATGCCTGTATGATTGCGAAATAACCAAAAACGCCCTGCCCGATTCTCTATTTCAAATACATTACATAGATATATATACATTTTAGATACGTGCAATGAAGAATGTCGACTCAAACAGTTCTGCAGTGGCGGAACATTCCCTAGATTCTGATTCGACGCACTACATACGTTTCGACAAGTTTGGTTTTAGCGAGAGAGAAGTTCTTTATTCCTCGCAAGATCCGAAAAGCGATAGAATTAAGTCGTTTGCCGAAAAACAGGGATAGAGGATGGGTTCTACCGCCAGCCTGGAGGCCATGTCTTCATGATGCAAGTGACAGAAGAGTGAGTGAACCTGGTAGAGACATAGTTAGCGTTGTGTGTTTGCCTGTACCGAGAACTACCGAAGAGAGCAGCAGTGATGATAAAGATGATGACACAGCCGGTCAACACAATGTGCTTTCGTTGACCCAATCCCCACCACCCCGCCCGTCCACTCGCGCGCAGAAGGCAGCGGCGCGCAGTGCGAGGCGAGACGTTATTCGGAGCGGATCGCACTCACCCTGATGAAGTTTCACGAATTGAACCGAAACATTGTCGGTCGAAACATCAATAAGACGGTACGTGATAAATCCCAGATTGATAATAATGGCATTTTAGATACTTTTATTTAACTTGCAACGTTTAGTTTGTATCCAATCTGCAAATGAATTTTAAACGAGTTCCCCCCAACCGATTGAGCTGAAACTAGGAACACATTATGTAACTTCGGTGACAATGCAATAATATGGTACCACGGAGGTGGTCTTAGGATGGAGATGGATGCATAAGAACTTCTGAATGAATTATGTGAATAAATGTCTTCTTTCTTTCTTTATTATTTTATTTCTATTATAGTAGGCTACTAGTGTCAACAATATAACTACTAATGATTTCAAGTGCCCTAAAACACCTTCTTCAAATATCTCATTAGCTCTCCGGCTATTATATTACAGTTCTTCTTCTTCTCATGTCACTCAGTGTGACTCAGTAGATCTACAAGATTAAATTGATTTGAACCAGGAAGTGGCCATGGCTACAGCTTCATCAGTTGCCTCATTAAGCTGTGCCACAGTACAGGTGGTGGGGCACATGGGGGAAAGAAGCAAGTGTGTCATGCCTCGTAAATACACATAAATGAATAAAAGGTGGGCTTAATGCTAAAAACATTTGCTACCTCAAAGACTACCTCATGACAACCTTACAGGCAGAAAATTGCTTACTTAAAAATATTACCAAACAACACATCATCATCATCCACAGCCCGACTTCATCCACCTGGCGCAGGGTGCCAATTTCAAACTAAACAACAACTATAATATTATAACTATAACTCCGATCACAGTAAAAATAAATACTTAAACCTACTTATTATAATAATACAAAATAATATACTGTTGGAAGTTCTTCGAACTACCTACGGCAAACACTATAAATACGGACGACGCGAGGAAGAGGGCCTTCTTTAATAAACCCTCCGTCGTCCGAGACACGTTCTCGGAGACCCAGATGACGAAATCACTTCCGCTAATGCGGGTGAGTCATCCACATTAGACAGAGCAAACACTCCACAAATACACCGACCTCGCCGGCGAGGTCGACGAGTCCCTTTAGTCGCCGCCTACACGAGGTTCAAGCCGTACCCGGGCGTTTCTCTCCTATCCCCGTCCCGGCAACAGCCCAAGCCGAGGTTCGTACCTAAGTGGTGCCCTTGCGCTAGTTGCCTAATCAAAAAAATAAAATTATAGGGCTGAGCGCCTTCTGCGCTCGCCAAAAGCTCGGTTAAGCTGCAACGGCCTCAGAGGCCAACAGCGAGATAAGTCCATTCGAAAAAAAAGAGGGCCTTCTTTCGTTGCGAATCATCGTCCTGAACGGACGTACCGAGTACCACCTATAGATTTGTTTTGTATAATTCTTATTTTCTTTTGGGCTAGAGTGTTCTTTTAATTTTAATTATTTCTGATTTGATTAAATTATTTTTAGGTTAATAAATTTGTATATTTTTATATAAAACTGCTTCTGAATCCTAAATTATAAATAATGTCAGGTGAGGATATCAGGTATTTTTAAATTATGAGTAAACACAATTCATTCTCAACTAAATAGCTAACTTGTTAATCCTAAATATTTCCATAGTGTTGATCGTTTTTGTGATTACAAACTCTTTGGCTGATTCTATAATAAATAAATTGACATCTATGACACATGCTTTACATTACACACAATGTCATGTTTATTTACATTTTCTGATGGATTACGTTGGAATAATAGTTTGCTTTGTAGTTTTAGTAGCCTTAATATCATTTTATTTACGAAGGAAATATAATTGTTGCAATGAGCCATACGACCCAAGAGAAGACATCCAATAAATGCGCATAAACAACACAAATAATACGAAAAGAATTTAAATATTAACAAAATTGAAGATACAATTTTCTGGAGCTAATAAAAACTTCTAATATTGGAAGTATTTTAAGCATATACATTGAAGCTTCTTCTAGATTCAAGGCAGCGCAGCGTTGAGCAAGTTGCAGTATTGAAGGACCTAGTCTATATAGTGCCTAGTGTATAGTGTAAAGATCTTGGTGGACTAAGGCACTTGTCTCACCGCTGGCTATGAGAGAGAAGCGAGTAGAGCTAGAAACTAGAAACGAGTTGGCGAGCAGCGAGAAGCGAGTGTGCAGTTCCTATAGTTGTCTCACTGGGCTATAAAGCGGATGAGCGAGTGCGGCGGGCGATACTCATCATCTCAAGGCATGCGTTCTGAACACCAAGCGAGCACCGCTGAGCGCTTATCGCTGGGCGAGTATCGCTGAGCGAGTGTTGTAGTCGCTGCGACAAAATAGTGGAGAACCAGTTCTCGCCGGCAGTGTGAACGGCCAGCGATCAACTATTAATATACGTGTCTCTTTTAGTGACACGGAATCTATATATTTTGTTCGTTTCTTGAGCGAGCAAATAGTTGATAGCTAATCGCTTACTCGCCGGCGGTGAGACAAGTGCCTTACCCCGGGAAAAGAATAGATTTAAACAAAAGACAGTGCTTTATTAGCAGTGGACACTTTTTATCATAACTCATTGTCTGTTCGGCATTAATCTCTTAGATTAGGGCGTGGGGCATTCGCCACGATTATATAAAGTAGGTCAAACCAAACATTAAATTGTTAGAACAAAACTTTTATTCTGTTGATTATTAACCTTTAATAGCAGCCCAGAGATGGTTATAAGCTTCATCCCTCAAACGCCACTAACAGATACTGTGTTTTTACATTAAGGTTTTCTCTTTATCATACTATCTGCGAGTAGTTAGATCATGAAATTCGTAATAATACCCGCCATAGTTATAATTTCCTTGATAACTTACATTTTCAGTGTACAATATAATTGTTACAAAAACTCTGACCGGGAATAGAAACTATTTTTTAAAAATTGTCATTAGAAATGAACTACCAAACAAGTAACTTTTTAACAATAAATATTACTGACTTCAGATAACTGTACAAACGAAACTACTCTACCAATTTTGATAATATTTCCATGGAACTAATACAAACGTATATCCTTTCAAGTAAAAAACTAATTTTACAAATTAATTAATCTATAACGAAGTTCTGAGCTAACAAACATAACATAACATAAAAATTAAACGAATTTAAGACATATGGTTTTCTCATGGATGCCATTGTCAGAACTGGACCAAATGGAAATGGGACTACACGGGAAGTACCAACTTTCAAATAAAAAAGGAATCATCAAAACGGTTCACCCAGTCAAAAGTTCTGAGGTAACAAACATAAAAAATACGGTGAAATTAAGAACCTCCTCCTTTTCGGAGTAAGTCCTTAAGTCGGTAAAAAAAAGAAGTGTCATCTTTTTCGGGTGCCTTATAAATCCATCTCTAGAACGTAGAATTGAGCTGTCCAACTGTCGAACTAAAAATTATCTGTAAGAAATCGCATTGAGCGATAAGGTCGAACTTTGTACTATGTAGTAATTTATTTACAATAAAGTGCTAATCTATCCAAGTCCCATCTTTTTCTCTGACATTAATGTGTTTCGATTCCTATACAAACAGTCTTTTTCTACTGTCCAATTATCTAGTGAATGTGAATTGAACCACCTTAATTACTTTCTTTTGAATATGAAAATACTCGTACATGGGCATACATTAGGTAGCCCTTGGGTTCATCGATGGTTTTCGCTTAGACAGCATGAATGTCAACATCGTGTATGTTATATCATGTACTTAGAATAAAATGTCTCTAACTATATAAACTATGACGACCTTTTTTTGTTTTATTGATTATAGTCAAGTGCTTGACCACTACTTCACCTGAT
Organism: Philereme vetulata; assembly: GCA_918857605.2. Classification (NCBI taxonomy): domain Eukaryota; kingdom Metazoa; phylum Arthropoda; class Insecta; order Lepidoptera; family Geometridae; genus Philereme; species Philereme vetulata. The sequence goes on along the minus strand of OU975421.1, from coordinate 7,426,582 downwards.
GGTAAGTGATGGTGTGATCGAAGATAGAGCACGCTTGCCTAGAAAGTACCTATTCACTCTGGACTCCACCTACATGGCGCAGTGGGCGAATAGCCGACTGAGATGCAGGAAGACGCGGGTTCGTGGCTAACCTAGTTTGCCTGATTTGGCTGTGAAGAATTACAACTACTTGACAATATTATAATTATCGCCGCAGAACAAAAGTTTGTATGATCTACATATATTTGTTTCAGATCGGGGTGTTTATATATAAATACTACTGTATGTAGCTTAACTTAGTTTCGAATAAGACAGCACTGTGTGAAATTTCCAGCAATATTTGTATATTTTTTTAATATATTTATTGTGCACTACCTGTAAAACTGTTTTTACAGCATTACGCAAAGGTAAACTATAAGAAAATGCTTTTTAAAAATTAAATTCGGTTATGTACCTATAGACTTACAGATTTTGTACAATAACATTTTTTTCTATCTAAAGTAAATAAGATCCTGGACGAAACTACTTCGTCTCCTAAATTAAGTAAGCTTTTTACAAAATCGAACTATCACCATTGTCTTAGTGAAAGTGTTGTTTCCACAATTATTTGAGTACGTGATCTTATTATCTTGGACTAGAGATGCTCAACCTTTTAGAATGTACAATCTTTTTCGAAATATCCTTAAAACTTACAGTTCAGTTATGAAATCTGTTATTTATCAAAATATTGTTAATTTATTATATTTATTTAAAAAATATTTATTAATCGATTTTATAAAAGTCGATGGTACAAGTAAGCAGTAGACATACCCGCCATCTATAAATTACTCATGTTTGCGCTAGAAGGCGGACGTTTAGACCTTACTTGTGAACAATTGGCTAACAATATAATCTTAATCAAGTTGTAATAGCCTTTCGCAGTTTTAAATTAGCTCAGAACCCTAATATGTTATAGTTTATGAGACCAGTTAACGTATTAAATTACTAAAAATGTGTTTATAAAAATACCGCTGATCTGATCCCGCCATCCCCTTTCCATCAAAAGACAAGCAAGCGCACGGCGCAGTACCATTCGTATCTAGTTGACATACTACCCATTCACAGACACCGTTTTGGCTCTACGTTCTTGATGCGTACAGCTAAGGTATAGAACACTTTTTTGTCGTCTGTTTTTCCTAATAAATACAATCTTGGCCTCTTTAAGGTAAGCAAGAAGGTCTAAAAGAAACCTATTTAAAGTTTCTTCTATTTAAAACCGTCTTGCTTCATTTTAGTCCACATATTCGCTAACCATCAGTTAAGATTGTGATCAAACGAAGTTTTATCCAAAAAATAAAAAAAAAACCGCTACAAACTGATTTACAAACTGGTATTCCAGCCCATTAAATCTTTGAAATAGACAGCAAGTCAGCAAGCCTCGCAGCAGAAGCAGAAACAGGGCGTAATCGAACGTCCAGATTAAATTCGACATCGAATAATGTATGGTTAATTCATTATATTTTTATAGCATTCATTTTATACTTTCTTATTGTACCGTATATGTTTTCCTGTGTTTATGTCTCGCTTTGTAGTCCTAATGTGCTGTTATAAAACAAAAACTTACTTAGTACTTTATTTATTCAATAAATATCACTTGGTGTAAAGGCGTCAATTTTGAGCATCTCAGGCCGCTTAGCGCTTACCACACTCGATAGTCTGTGTCCTGATTGCTATGAAGACTTGCACTTTGCAGATTGAGCCGTATACGAGCATCAGTTTACCCTGCATAATGCTGTTGCTTTTGTTAGCAAATAGGTTTATGTAATTTTATACAGGAAAGGATTTATCATCATCATATTTGTCGTAGGACGTCATAGATTTCCAGAGCGACTGATCTTGTTCGTTTAAGACTCAACGGCTCCCAGCTACCTTCACTATGCCGCCTTTCCATCTAGTAAGGAACGTCTTCATCTTCCGTCGCACGCTGCTCTTTCCAGTGCGCGTTCTCCACTCGAGAAACTGCGCCCCAACAGCCGTCTGTTCTTCGTGCTATGCACCCCGCTTAGCTTGATAAACTTCTGAGGCCTAATTCTGCAAATTTATAAGAAGAACAATAACGAATAACATTTTAATAGGTATCTGTGCAAATGAAATTTGAGAATAAAACTCGCTTTCAGTTAAATCACTTTCACTGTTCATCTAAGTTTAGAGAAAGCTCCTTTATTTCACTTAGATCATAATCAAAACTTGACAATAATTCTTGCAACTGTGCTAATCTTAAAGGTAATCCTCTTATCTCCAAACTTGTAAGATCAGCTGTTTTAACGTTAATCTACTTTTGATCCTACCGCGCTTACACGATAAAGTTTTTAAATGCTCTTTAGGATTATTAGAAGCAAGAGAATCTGCACTTATCAAATAAATAGAACTATTAGAGCACTTTAATTCACTCTCAGCCATTTTCATTATTAAAAATTTGATTTTAGATTATTAAAACAAAGTATTAAACTAACAACGAGTTAGGAAGGTTAAATTAAGCATGCCCACTCTAACCGTTTCACAATCCAGCAGTCGCCAGTTCACACTACAGCTGCCACCGAACCCACCAACAGCATTACCAGCGTGCGCAGATCCGACTGCGCTAGATATGCCCACGGTACACAGCTCGACACGGCACAGCGCGAGAAGGACCCGACCTACAAAGATCGTTGAAATTGTTTACCAAAAGCGTTGCAATAAAACCGTTATGATGAGAGTGCAAATAGGGTTTTACTTTTCAAAGGTTGTACTTTATTTTTAAAACTATCTACCGCCTGCGGCTTCGCGAGCGTGGTTTGCCAATTCAAAGTAGCCTATGTTTTAATCCAGGTTATATTCTACGTACTTACCGAAATTCATCGAAATTGGTCCAGCCGATACGTCGTGATTGAATCCAATAAACAAATAATTAAACAAACATCTAAACTTTCACATTTATAATATTAGTGTGATTATATTTATTTGTTGTTTATTTGAAGCCTGTACTGTCCCACTGCAGGGCAAAGGCCTCCCTTCCTTCCTTCAACTCCACTCTATCATGCGAGTGTGTAGTCTAGTCTTCCATATAGGTACGAGTCGAGTTCATCTTTCCATCGGCGTCGTGGTCCGCCACATGGTCGTTTTCTGTTTTTTGGGATCCACTTGTTAGTGGATTTTACCCATAACTCCTCCGACATGCGGCAGAGATGGCCCGCCCAGTCCCACTTAAACTTGTTTACTTAGTGCCCAACGTCCGCGTTTTGTGTTTGGGAGCGCAGTTCGCTGTTTCTAATGCGGACTGTTAATTTGTCTCCTAGGATACTGCGCTACATAACTCGCTTACAAACCCCGAGATTTGACTTATGTTGATCCGTCAAAGACCAGGTTTGAGCGCCAAAGGTAAGAATGGAGAGAATGCACGTGTCCATGAGCTTACGTTTGAGTGTGAGTGGAAGATTACCATTTATCATGTTTTTCATGGCCCAATAGCCCTTCCAGGCGTTTTCTGAGCGTTTTGTAACTTCAGCATCTTGCCTGCTCTGGAAGGATATAATTTGGCCTCAGTATAAATACTCACTGACGTATGTAATTAGTGTGACGAATAGGCGAAAAAAAAACAATTTGTAATTCAAATTCAAATTGTTTTTTTTTCGCCTATTCGTCACACTAATTGCACTTATGTCGTCTTATGTTGTTGTAGTGTCATAAGTACATCTCGCGGTATATTAATACTGTATTGACATTATATAATTACTTAATGGCATTCATAATCCTGTATAATGTACTTCTATTGACATAATATAACTTCAAATATTATTTAAATTTACATGCTTAGCATAAGCGAAATATGTTGGACCTAAACGAGTTGTCATAGTTTTATAATTATATCATATCATGTCCAAAAAACTCATAACAACCTATAACTAACTGATTATACAGTTTGACGTGAAACTTTTGTTTCAGTAGTTCTGTTATTTCGGTTGACGCTAAATTAACTAAAATAATTTCTAAATAAATTTTCCACAAGTCTTTATTACCAAAAATTTGTTACGTCACTTCCAGTCTTTGCGACGCAAGCAAATTTCTCTGATAGACTGTAACAGATAAGCGAATGAAATATTATGAATTTAATTATTATAATAAAGATTAATTAAATGAGTAAGATGAAGAAATGAACGAGAAAAAAGACATTGAAATTCTTTGCCAGTTTTAAATGGCGGTTATTGCAATGAGTGAATGTTTTTGTTTGGGTTGAAAAGCAAGGAAGGTACGCATAGAGTCAGACACCTCCATAAAATGCTTAAAAGCAGCTAGGCACTCACACAACAAGTATAATTAGGAATAAGGGTAGAAAGTAAAAGAAGGCTTACGTTCTTTGTTCGACCGACGCCATGTTCTTAACACACACATACCTCTCCAACAACGCCTCGCTTGTAATCCGGACTTCGTTGTATTTTTGACGGTCGCCAAATGTCCTGAATATGAAGACATAATTCTTCTTATAATGTTTATTGTAGTAGGTAATTATCATAGTGAAGCGATTGGTTTAGTGGAATTGGGCCCCTGGGCTTTGGTTTGCTTATGAATCTCCTTATTTCTGAAACGATCTCCCAGAAAAACATCAAGTATAACAATACAATCATCATCATCACCATCAACCTATAACAGTCCACTGCGGGACGTAGGTCTCTCCTAGAGTGCGCCATTGACCCCGATCATCAGCTCTTCTCATACAATCCTTGCCAGCCACAGCGCGCAAATCATCACTCACTCTAGCTGGAGTGCACTTCGCTTGCCTAGACGTGGCCTCCATTCCAGAACACGTTTACCCCAACGGTTATCGGTTCTGCGGCAGATATGACCAGCTCACTGCCACGTCAGCTTGCTGACAGTCAGAGCTGTGTCGTTCACCTTGGTACTCTGTTGGATAACCTCGTTTCGGATTCTATCCTTCAGAGTAATTCCGAGTATAGCCCTTTCCATAGCTCGCTGAGTAATTTTTATTTTGTGGATGAGTCCCACCGCAAGACAATACCATTCCGCATCGGTATATATAGGTACTTGCAGTTACCGAAACACTTAATTATTTTTAAACATTACTTTTCACAGTGCCTAATTCTTCAAACAACATTATATTTGTTCCAAACTTTTGTTGCAAGCACTTATCTGGCAGTTTCAGCTTAAAACTTAAAGACTTTAGGAGCTATTAAGAAAGTTTTCTTGCTAAGTCTGTCTGCAGGAAATGGCTGGTCGTTGTGGAGTTATTTTTATAAAAGGAAGATATAAATGTGTTCTAATTAATATTCCCAGTTTTTTCCTTGAGAGGCTTAGAAAACCACAAACATTTTAAGTTAAGAGGTTAGGTTAGGTTCTAATATTTTCTTACAAGTTAAATTATTTATTAGATTATAAAAATAGCATGTCGCAAATTAAGTACTTAAATTGCGACATTTCATGCTTGATTCACACAAAAAATTTCGCTCTTTCAAATTGATTGTCAGTCAGAATTTTCATTCTTTCTATTTCTGAAAATTCTATTCTATTTTATTCTGCATTTCTGAAAAATCTAACAATTAGGTATTCGTCTTAGATATCATTCTACTTCCTACTAATATTATAAACGCGAAAGTTTGTATGTATGGATGTATGATTGTTTGTTACTCTTTCACACCGGAACGGCTGAACCGATTGCGATGAAATTTGATATGTACGTAGATCATAACCTGGATTAACACATAGGCTACTATTTATTGGTAAAACACGCATGCGAAGCCGCTGGCAACAGCTGGTTTTCAATATTTGCTCGACCTATGATAAATATCAATTGTCATTACCATGGCAACGTTGTTATTGTTCGCGCTCGCTAAGTCAGCAAAACACCTGGAACACTTTACGACCAGCGCCACAGTAGCGCTAATACTACTGTAGAAAGAAACAAGCAACTGATTTTATTGAAGAGATTTTTTTTATTGAGAGTAGCACCTGATGGGTTATCATCAGATACGACTGCTTATTAACAATTGCGTTTTCTCACAGGTTACGTCCAACTTGGCCTTGGTCTAGGCTTGGCATACCTGATCTTGAATTGCGCCTTTCAATCAATATTTTATTATGTCCAGATTATCATTTTGTTACTTTATGTTATAAATAGGGAATTGTATGGTGTAAAACTTCATAGAAAGAAATCAAAAACCTATCATATATCTATCAGTACTGTCGCCTGAGCTACCAGGACAACATAAAATAATAGAAGTTTTTTATGAGCCGTAAGTTTACGAGCAATCCTTTTGGTGTGGTCCGTCGTAAAAGAAGGGAACATGTGTTTATAATTTTACGATGAAATATCTACTGCGTATGAGCAAAATTATCACGCAGAGAGGCGTACCTTCTTATTTCAAAAATAATGGTGTGAATGAGGATAATGAGATAGCGATATTACTAAAATCAAAATCAAGATTTTAACTCCAAGATTTTATTAAACATTCCGTTGTAGGATAACGTAGACAAACTGAGTCACTAACATAGCCCGGAGGATTAGGAAGCTGAAGTAGCACAGGGGTCGAAGATATGACGGCAGTTGGTTTTTACATCAATTGTGACTGTGGTTTAAGCTACATGTATCGACCGGTTCCTTTTATTTCTCACGTCCTTGTGATTTATTAAATAAGAACGGTGCGAGGATTGAACACAAGAACTAAGGTGGATGAAGATGGCGTACGAAGACAGGTAGGCCTAGGAAAAAGGGAGATTTACCGATCTTGCGACCTTTGGAGACCTTTGGCTGGGGGTCGTAGAACAAACAAGTGTTGGCTGATGGTGTTGGAAGTATTACTCAGATTATTTAGATCACTTCTTCTATTTGCTTGTAGATGTCACCTTTAGTGTCCTATTGGCGGTCTCTCTGTGCAGGTACCTAAGCATGTTCAAGTAGTTCCTGAACTGAGAACCAATTGACGTAATACAATTTTAAAAAACACAACGAAATTTGACCCAAACGAGATTGGATTATGAATTGAATATGTTTTTGCATTTTGCTCCATTAATATTACAATATTAGCTTGATATAAATAAAGTCTATAATCGCATGTCAGTCAACTCATACCATTGTTTTGTCAGTTACATGAATAGACTAGATCGATACGCGAATTTCGAACAGTGGTCAGTGTCCTAGGCACCTTCACTCGCACATAGACCGAACTCGCACACAATCTTACTCCTCCCGATCAAAACAACGCCAGTGATGTGGGTAATTAATTATGTATTAAAACGTACTCACTTCTGTTTTTTGTTAATAGTTTATTGCATTCTTGTGATTTGAATTATCTTTAACTTTGCTAGGTATAAGTAACAAGTACCTATAGCTCAATAAAACGTATTGTTTGTCACCAGCACCAATTAATATGTATTATAAATATACTTAGGTTTTACCTAGATATTATAAAACTGTCTCATATAAGTGAACTGTTTCTAATATTAAGTTCTTTTGAGAATAAATATATTTAAACCGAATTTTACTATTTTAGTGTACGGGAATTAGCCCTCAACATAGATACAGAGAGACAGATTTGGTTTCAGAAGTTGCAAATTATAAGGCGATTTAATATACGAGTATAATATAACGCTGAAACCTCTACCTAATATATGCGGTTGACTTTCCATTTAAACGCATTAATATTTAATTTCGCCAATGTTGTAAACGTCCTTTTACTAAAATATGAGGGCTGGACAATTTAACAGGAAATTTTAAGGTTTACACATTGGTTTATACCTTCCCTGGTTATTTTTAAATATACATATTTATACCTTTGGAACCAAACGTATTTCTAAATAAAGATATTAACATAAGCTTTACAAGCTTCTCCTAGTTATTTTTCTCATAATTATTATCAAAGGTCTGTCTCTCTATCTGACATTTAAGGAAGAAAAGAGACTATTGTTCTTTTATCAGCAAAGGTTAGTACTAGTGGTTCGCCCCGAACTGAGATCTCGCGAGACTCCCAAAACAAAAAAAAATATATTCTCAGGGCAACTCGCGCAACGATGCCTAAACGTATTTAGTGGCTAAATAAATATGTAAAATTTAAACAGTTTTAGTCGCTGAATACGTTTAGGGATTGTTGTGAAAGCCAGCCTTAATCATTGACTAATAAAAGAGTGCCACGAAACACAACCAAACAACTTGACCTACAGTTTCATTCAAATTACAGGTAACGGGATTTGTTTTGGGGTACAAATTGTAGTTATTTTGGATTTCAGACTATTACCTACATTTGTGTTACTAAAGCTACACGCACACCAAATTTCAGCACTGTGGAGTCACTGGTGTACCCTGTGAATTTTGTAAAAGTTCAGTTTTATTATGGCTAATAAATTAAAAACTTCAAAGTTTAAACTAAAAATAAAAATGGGGTCAAAATGTACTCACAAATACCACTATTAAACATGCCACTTGGCCAGATAGGCCCATTTTGTTTTTTTACCCCTCTTGAACCCCATATCTCAACAACATTCCCACATTTTTAGCTCATATCAAAATTATGCCATCATTACCTACCTATATACCAAATTTCACGATTATCGGATCATCATCATCATATCAGCCGTAGGACGTCCACTGCTGGACAAAGGCCTCCCTCATTGATCTCCAGGAACTGCGGTTGGAAGCGGCCTGCATCCAACGCCGACCTGCGGTTCTTACCAAGTCGTCTGCCCATCTTGTGGGTGGACGTCCTACGCTGCGCTTGCCGGTCCGTGGCCTCCACTCGAGAACCTTTCGGCCCCATCGGCCATCTGTTCTGCGCGATATATGGCCTGCCCATTGCCACTTCAACGTGCTAATCCGTCGGGCTATGTCGGTGACTTGAGTTCTCCTACGTATCTCCTCATTTCTGATTCGATCCCGTAGAGAAACCCCGAGCATAGCCCTCTCCATAGCTCGTTGAGCGACTCTGAGCTTATTCATAAGGCCAATAGTGAAGGACCACGTCTCGGTTCCATATGTCATCACTGGTAACACACACTGATTGAAGACTTTCGTCTTAAGGCACTGAGGTATGTTGGACGAAAAGACGTTGCGAAGTTTCCCAAACGCTGCCCATCCGAGTTGGATTCGACGATTGACCTCTTTCTCGAAGTTGGACCTACCTAATTGGACTGTTTGTCCTAGGTATACATACGCGTCGACAACTTCAAGAGCCGAGTTCTCAACTATAACTGGGGCAGGGACGACATGGACATTCGACATGATTTTCGTCTTGTCCATGTTCATTTTAAGTCCTACCCGTTGGGAGACTCGATTGAGGCCTTCGAGCATCGTGCTGAGCTCTTCCATCGACTTTGCCATGACCACAATATCGTCGGCAAACCGAAGGTGAGTGATGTATTCGCCGTTAATATTGATGCCCAGTCCTTTCCATTCCAGAAGCTTGAAGGCATCTTCCAATGCGGTCGTAAACAGTTTTGGAGAGATTACATCTCCCTGTCTTACGCCTCCTTTTTAAGGGAATCGCCTTCGAGCTCTGTTCGTGTACTCGGACTGACATAGTGGCGTTTTTATACAAACACTTCAACACTTCGATGTACCGATAGTCAATACGGCATCGTTGGAGAGACTCAAGCACTGCCCATGTTTCGATCGAATCGAAGGCTTTCTCATAGTCCACAAACGCGAGACATAGCGGCAAGTGATACTCTTCGGTCTTCTGTATGACTTGCCGCAGCGTATGTATGTGGTCTATGGTACTGTAGCCTTTACGGAACCCGGCTTGTTTGGGAGGCTGGAAGTCATCAAACCTGCGTTCAAGACGGTTCGCGATGACCCTCGAAAACAGCTTATAAACATGGCTCAAAAGCGGGATGGGGTCTGTAATTCTTAAGCAAGGTGTTGTCACCTTTCTTGAAGAACAGAACCACCACGCCCCCGTTCCATGCTTTTGGCGTCGTACCTTCAAGCAAGGCGGAATTAAAGAGCTTCTGAAGGACTTTAAGTACCGGTGATCCACCCGCTTTCAGAAGCTCTGAAGTGATTCCGTCCTCGCCCGGCGCCTTGTCGTTTTTAAGCTGCTTCAAGGCCATCCTGATCTCATACAGGCTGATGTCCGGAATATCTTCGGTATAATGTCGGGTCAGTTTGGCTCTTGGGTCGTTGGCCGCACTGCAAACAGGTTTAGTGACCGAATCGTAGAGCCGTCCATAGAACCTTTCGACTTCCCTTAACACTTCCGCTTTACTTGACGTTATGCTGCCATCTTCCCTCTTCAGCTTCGTCATGCGGCTCTGCCCAATAGAATTATCTCTCGCGAACACTTTGGAGCCTTTATTCCGCTCTATCGTATCTTTAATACGAGATGTATTAAAGGTTCGAATATCGTGCCGCAAGGATTTCCAAATCTTTCTATTGAGCTGCCTATGTGACTGAGCATCATCGGGAGACTGCAGTCGCAAAGAACGTCGTTCAGCCATGAGGTTAAGGGTGTCATCAGAGAGTTTCTGAGGTCTATTGGTACGGGGGGTCTTAAAGAACTGGGACCCCACCGTATGGACGGTTTCTACGAACCTGTTATTGATCTCGTTCACTGATGCATCTACTTCTAGACAGTCAAAGCGATTTGCAAGTTCGAGTTGAAAACTCTCGAGGTTTTGGATATGAGCGCGAGTGGGTCGGAGCGTAGATTTCATCAAACGGGACCTTTCAAGTTTAACGTTCATATTCAATGTGGCTCTTACAATTCGGTGATCACTGCCGGTTTTCACCCTGTGAATCACAGAGACATCATTGAATATCCGTTTCTTGTTGGTCAAGATGAAATCAATCTCATTTCTCGTGGAACCGTTGGGACTCATACAGGTCCATTTCCTGTGAGGCGGCTTCTGGAAAAAAGAATTCATCATAAAGAGTCCTTCTTTCTCCAGAAAATCGGCCAGCCTCTGTCCCCTGGGGTTCCGTTGCCCATATCCAAATTGCCCCACTCTCAACTCATCATCGCTTCTCATGCCTAGCTTTGCATTGAAGTCCCCCATAACAACAATAAAGTGAGTTTTGTTCGTATGTGCTCTACTGATGTCCTCATACATAGACTCTACTTCTTCATCTGGGTGTGAAGAGGTCGGCGCATATACCTGAACGACCTTCAGCGAATATCGCTTAGATATTCTGAGTGTCAGGTACGCGACCCTGCTCGACACACTGTCGATGGTGATAATGTTGTTGATGAGTGACTTGTGAACGAGAAACCCAACACCACCTTGGGACTGTTGGTCGCCCTCCCGGTAGTATAGTAGGTTACCAGACTTAAGGGATATCGTGTCCTCGCCCTCTCTACGGACTTCTGATAACCCCAAAATGTCCCAGTGTAATCTACTAATTTCTTCTTCCAGCTCAACAATCTTTTCGTCTGTCCTCAAAGTGCGGATGTTGTGTGTTACCAGGGCCAGTGGTCGTCGTAGGGTTTGGTAGCCGATCGTCGCCCGGGGATTCTTAGCACCCCTGGCCCCGCCGTTACCATGACTGCTACCATAGCCAGGATTAGCGGGGCCGCCGGGGACTCGGGGCCTGGTTTTATGTTGTAAATTTATCATTAGGGGGTTGTTGCCATACTCGCCACGCTTGGCAGGCGGGTTGGCGAGCGCAGTATAGGTATTGAAAAAACGAAAAGACGCTGCTGCCCATCTTTCGGAGGTATCCCTTAGCAGACTGCTACTGCATCCACGGGCAAGAGCGGAGGGGCAACATTCTATTGCCGGCGCCCCACGGCATATTGCCGGCGCCCCACGGCATAATTATCGGATAACCGCTTCGAAAGTTATCCTCGGACAAACAAACATACATACATAAATACAACGCTGATTTGCCCAAGTTGACTTTAGAGATCTCATTTCGCTTGATCAATAATACTTATTCGGCACTGTTTGCTTTATGTCTCGCAAACAATATCCAAAGGCAATAAATGATTAGTATCGCGCTTTAGAAAAGACTACGTCTAATTTGTAGATGTTTACGTTTATATGAGTTCTGCCAGTACTAACATTAACCCATCTAAGTCAAAGTCAAAATCTTTTATTCATTAAAATCACAAGGATCACTTTGAAACCTCATTTTTACTGCCTGTTCCTTCGCGACTAAGCCAGGAAAGAAAGGCAAGAAACAAGGCTGGTTGTTTTTTTTAATGATCTTTTTACAATACAGGAAATAAACTACGTCTTAACTGTAACATTTTGAACGAGTTGGAGCAATTTCAATCCCAAGATTCTCTATCATCTAAATAATCTGATATTTTATAGTAGGTTCTTCTATTTATATTTTGTTTAATTACGTTTTTAAATTTGGTAATTGTCAATTTTTGTACATCACTTGGGAGTTTGTTATAAAAGCGAACACCTTGCCCTTTAAACGATCTACTGACTTTATGGAGTCTACAAGGGGCAACAGCGAGTTTATTTATATGTAAATTATTAAAATTATGATTATCGCTATTTTTCTTAAATAAATTAATATTTTTGTGAACATACATCGGATTTTCATAGATGTATTGACAAGGGAATGTCATAAGAACATCACACACAACAGCATATTGTATATTAACATTACATCCCTAGATGAATACAAGATATTTTACATTGCTTTAAAGTAGTTGGATTTAGGTATTAATTCAGGGATATAACTTTTAAATATAAGTAGTAGTATAGATAGTATAAATAGTATTAATTCAGGGAGCTCAGCAAAGGAAAGACCGAGTCAAAGAATTAACTGTTTATTTACGGCTCACCCGTTAAATAAATGGGTAACTTAGTATTAACGTATAACTATAGTAACTTAGTATAAGTATACTCTTAGGTCATCAGAAAACTTGATACTCAGAACTCCTTCGCACAGCACTTCCTTTTACAGCGCTTCTTTTACTGTCCAGGCTGTTCAGCTGTGGAATGCTCTGCCCGAAGAAGTAAGACGGTCATCGTCCTTACACGTCTTCAAATTGAAGGTGAAACATCATTACCTGACGATGTCATCTTCCTAGCGTTATTTATTTACTATTTATGTACTTATTTTATCTGTTAGTATAGTTTGCTATATGTATATACCTATATATTAGTCTATTTTATAAGTATATTAAGTATTAGGATTAAAACTTCATATTATTATTATATCTTAGAATATATTATGTGTAAATGTAATGTATCCGCTAAAGTACACCGCACTCCGTAATTTTTTAAAATTTCGCTCCATCCAAATGTTGCCTGGAAGAGATCGCTTTTAGCGATAAGGCCGCCCATTGTATTGCCTTATTTATTTTAACCCAGTACTTATTTTTTTATTATTTCTGTTTGTGTGGTAATTCAATAAAGAGTTATCTATCTATCTATCTAAAGTTTACAACAACATAAGACACGTATATATGAAATAATTATCGCATGATATTACAATTATCTTTAGATCTAGCAAATTCTATACCAAAGTTGTAAGAAGTCAACCTCGTGGTGTATCTATGAAGCCTTTTAGCTGCCGTTATCGGAAACCCAAACTTTGATCATTATATAAACGTTAATGGTTTATTGTCCGTTTTAATAATAAATTTGCGGCCGTAGATGGTGGCCATTATGCCTCGCGGGCATAATGTGATTTGAATTTGGAACCGCATCTGTATTAAAATTTGAACCAAAGTGACCCCACACAATATGAACTTATTCGTAAATCGAACCAACCTATGTACATAATGTACCAACCGAGATTTGCTTTTTATTGTCTCGAAAGTAGAGTGTTCTCCTCGTGGATAAAGCTGTCTGCATCTTGGGCGTGCTTATTCTCTGCACTCAGGATTCGTTATGTTCGGGATTAAATATAGCACCAGTGACGCAACACACTGCTTTATCATTTCATTTAATAATCCACTATTACATAATTTCTATCATGTTGCACCAATTTCCCTTTAAGTTAATATTGTTTTCATCCCCCCATCTCGGAAAGAGTATTTTTGCTCTTCGATATATGTATGCAAAAACCGTTTTTATCCGCTAGAGAATAAACTAAATTGAATTTAGAACATCGTGTGCACAAGTTTGTAATTTCAAAACACCATTAAACCTATTTACTTCTACCTCCACGGTGTCGAATTTATCATTCAACCTTTTTTAATTTTTTAAAAACTCGTCGATACCTTCTTGGTGTATTACTTTTTTTTGCATTTAGTCATATCCTCACTTAAGTTGGATGAAAAGTGACGTGTTGCACTCGAGTGCAAAGATTTTTTACCTCGTGCTCTATTGATTCCCTCGCTCAAGATTCTAGTTTTAGCGCAGCGAGTGATTCAATTTCAGACTACTTCGCTTGCTCGGTCATCAAAATTGAGCACGCGGTTAAAAAGCAATTTTGCACTCTTGTATAATAAATAACTATAATATTGCTGTAGTCTAGATATACATAAATAGATTTCATGGCAACGAAAACTGAAAAGCAGTCGTGTTTAAAAATGCATAAAAAATAGCATTTCTATCAATTCCAAGTAAAATTTAATCATTTTTAACGAACGAAAACTGAAATATTCTAGATAGAATTAGGTGTTAACTCACTTAACTACAAAGTTCTTTAAAAATAAATCTCTTTAACGTATTTAATGATTTCTTTTTGAAACACTTCTATTGAACTGAAACTTACTTATCTTTAAAGATGTACTAATTTTGGATGTTCCAATTAGCGCTGTATAATTTTTAATATTTCATGAACGACGTAGGTCATCTTATCATGCAGTTGGGCGCAGGCCACACAAGATCAGTTGCTCTGAAAATCTATAGGAGGCCTATGTTCAGCAGTGGACGTCCTGTGGCTATTATGATGATGATGATGAGCTTAACTCATTAATTTAAATGATTGTATACGGGGTAGCTCCTTCTAATCAGTCCCCATTATCCTAACCGTAAAAACCACTTAGTGACCAAGACGTCTGATCATTTTTTAAACTTTGGGCAGTATAAAACCGTCTAACTTGTCAACCGTTAGAGTCACCGAGTGATTTTGAAGACACAAAAAAGAGACAGATGAGCTCACGTGCGAATAACTTGTAAAAATTAAAAAAAAAGATATGATTTAGAGTTGTTGAAATCATAAATATTATGTTGGTGTGACAAATTAGTGTTTACCAAACTTGATGCTTGTAATTACATGCGCTTCTGGCATACCTAGAAACACATAACCTCCTCAGTGATCGACAACATGGCTTTCGCCGAAATCGGTCGACTGGGGACCTTCTAGCATATGCCACGCAGATATGGAGCGAGGCCGTTGAGAAACACGGAGAAGCACTGGCTATTTCTCTTGACATCTCAAAGGCCTTTGATAGGGTCTGGCATGATAGCCTTATTAGCAAGCTTCCATCATACGGTTTGCCCACTGGTCTGTGTGTCTGGATATCTGACTTCTTGAGGGACCGTTCGATACGAGTTGTCGTTAAAGGCTGCTCGTCCGATCAATTGGCGATTAACGCCGGGGTCCCACAAGGGTTAGTACTTTCCGCTACTCTTTTCTTGCTGCATATCAACGATCTGCTAAAACCCGGTACCATTGGGTATGCAGATGATAGCACAGTTGTGGAAAGCTATACATCTAGTGCACGAGCCAGTGGAGCGCAGATTCAGTCACTCAGGGAGGCCATGGTCGAGCGCTTAAACTTGTCCTTGAAGGCAATCTCCGACTGGGGTGATGCCAATCTGGTCAAGTTCGATGCGAATAAGACCCAGGCGTGTCTGTTCTCCGCAAAACGAAGTCAATTTAATCTGACTCCTACTTTCCGAAATGTATCTGTGCTGATATCTGACCACCTCGAGCTTCTTGGTATCACATTAACTCCGACTCTCAATTTCGGCTCCTACATTGAGTGGAAAGCCCAGTTGGCTGCTAAAAAGCTTGGTATACTCGCAAAGGTGACGCACTACTTCACACCGGAACAGTTGCTCAACTTGTACCAAGCACAAGTCCGATCGTGTTTGGAGTACTGTTCTCACCTCTGGGACGGATCAGCGAAGTACCAACTTGAAGCTCTGGAATCAATTGATAAAAGAGCCAAGAAGCTCATAGTCATCGATGAGCTAGTTGACGCAAGGCTCCTCAGCCTGGAGCATCGACGAAAGGTTGCTAGTCTCTCGGTTTTTTATCGAGTACATTTCGGGGAGTGTGCGGCGGAGCTTTACAACCTGATCCCACCAACTCCATTCTATCAACGGACAACCAGACGCTCTGCGGTGCGCCACCGCCATATGGTAGAAATATCTCCCATTCGCACAAAGCGGTTCTCTTCGACCTTTATTATGCGCACCGCCAAAGAGTGGAACGCCTTGCCAAAGTCTGTGTTTCCAGATAGCTACAGCCTGAGTATCTTTAAGACGCGAGTGAATAGGTTTCTTCTAGGCAAGCGTATACCATCGTAAACTGCATCATCGCTTACCATCGAGATCGTGGTCAAACGCAAGCCTTTAATGTATATAAAAAAACAGGTTTTCGAGCACGATGCCTTATATGCTAGAACATAAATGTGGTAAAAAGCGATAAGACCGACCATTGAACATTTAAATTCAATTCAATTTTTTGATTTCAGACTAGCACTAACATACTCATACAAGGCCTAGTCCATATTAAATACAATACAATAATCTATACCAAAATTACTAATATTATAAAGAGGAAATATTTGTTTGTTTGTTTGTATTGAATAGGTTCCAAAACTACTGGATCGATTTAAAAAAACATTTCTCTGTTGGAAAGTTACAATATCCCCCGACGACATAGGCTACTTTTTACCCAACTGCGCAGAAGGAGGGTAATGTTTTTATTGAAAAAGAACGCGTGTAAAGCTGCGGATTGTTCAGCTAGTATACAATAAACAATGAAATAAATCACTAACAAAAATACACATAAAAACATAACATACACATAAAAATAACAGACACAGTGTGTGCTCTCGTCCAGTGTTCCATGAAGGGACAGTCGAAGTCCAGCCTCCCTTCAATGCAGGTAGCTGTTGGGGCTGCCGCGCACCCACATCATTAGGGACGCCGTTCTCTTGCGCAGTATCACTGTGAACCCGTCTACTCGCGCCTCCACGAACATTCCCGATGCGCTACAGAAGCGCGGCAGCCCCAACAACGCCCTGAACGCTTTATTGTATTGTACGCGTAGGGCGTTAAAAGCCTTCTGCGTTATGCTTGACCCATAAGCTGCACGCTTAAAACGACGTTATGCTTTGTGTTTTTTATGGTATACGTAGTACGTACATTAAAGTATTTTTATTCGTTCATTTTAAAATGCAACTAGTATACATACACACTTCTTTTTTATATTTATTGAATTGCCTTATCCACGAAATATATTTCTTCCTCCACGACATGTCTTAGCACTCAACACGATTGCCCTCAAATGGATACCGATTTTTAAATGTAAACCGCTGTTCATTTGATTTAGAGTATTGATCAAGTTACGGAATGTTTTTGAATGTTCCTTGCGGTATTTTCCTAAGTTACTGTAAAGAAATTAGACTAACGTTTTTGCTTCTATAGTATTCACGTTTTTGCTTACAAATGAGATGGAGAAGTATTATGTTCCTAAATGGGATTTAATTATTCTATTGATGAAATGAAATCTTGTGAATCAATGATATTGATGCTTCCCACTTCTCCATCGAACCTCCCGCAACCGGCAACGAGCTCACCCACATATTGTAAATGCGTGGAAGCCTCACACGGTGCGTTTCCCCCGCTCGTTTCTTTTACGCACCTACAAGATGTAGAATTACCTTTGCACGGAGATTTTCCCTGCGGTCTTCAACATGAACGCCTTCAAGAGAGGTGTAAATATAACATTAAGTGCTAGGCAACGTGACTGCAGTACCTCAAGCCTGCTGGAGTTTAGAGGCGGCTGTGACCACTTATCATCAGGAGGCCCGTCAGCTTGTCTGTCTACAAGTTTAATATAAAAGAGTGTCACAGCGGTGCTCTTATGTTGACCTTCTTAGGTAATCTAAGAACACTTTTTTACCTGACTATCTAAACCTCCATCAGTCCCACATTGTTCACTGATTGTCTCTAACGGATCAGATTAGATAGATAGATAGATAATTCTTTATTGTTACACCAAATTACAATAACTTAACCTGGACAACTTAGACTAATACATGGTGGTATAACGGGTGGCCTTATCGCTCAAAACGATCTCTTCCAGGCAAACTTTCAACCTATCAGTTGCCTGCTAGAGAGCTGCACTGACTGGCATCTCTAGTTCAGATACATAGTTTTCTACGAGGCCCTTTACCTCTTCCCGTAACCATTAAGTGCTTTAGATCATCTGAGCTACCTACACATAAATCAATTACTAAACGGTAATGTATGAATAGACGTAATGTATGGATGTATGTTTATCTAAAAAAATCTTAATACAGAATTTTTATTAATATTAAAAACTGAAAAGTTATATCACTGAAGTTACTGTGCCCTTGGAACATTATTATGTATTTACAATAATAGTTATGTTGAACATAGGCTTCCCCTATGCATTTCTAAAGCAACCGATCTTGTGGCCTTCACCCAAACAACCTGTATTATTCATCTTGTGGGACGATACGCTTTCCTGTGAGCGGTCGCCTCTCGATAACTTCTGCCTAAACGTCAGTCAGTTTAGTCAGTCAGCCTTCAGCTACTTCAATTTGCTAATTCACTGGGCTATGTTTATTAATTTAGCAAAACAAATAAAAACAAAAACCCAGTACTCTTACAGGTATTGAGTAGACAGGTCGTATAGAAAGTAATCTGTAGTCTTACTCAAGTCCCAGAAAGATTTATTTCCTCAGATATAAAGCTCACACGGAAACAGATGCTAAACATGTGAAATTTATAGCCCTCAACTGGCTGCATTCTGTGGCTTTTCTCAAAAAGCTATTCAAATAGACTAGCTTCTCCACGTTCAGTGTGTTTGCAGATGTTTCTGGGACATGATGTGTTTGCAAATATGTAACATCATAATACTCGGGCTGCAAATATGGTAGTGAATTTGTAGACTTTCGAGATGTGAGGACGCTTTGTGCGTACTTTACTTGACCGTTTTTAATACAGCATATCCCGAACTAGTATTTTAGGCCTATTTGGGGTGATTCCGTTCATGAAAATGAATAATTTTTTCATAGAAAAAAATATAGTTTATACATATTAATTTTCGGGATGGATTTCTGGATCTTTTTGACTTCAAAGGATCTTTTTTTAGACTTTGCTCCTTCCCTAGAACTTACCTTATACAAACGGTATAACCTTAGTTTGGAATAAGTGGCACCATTAAGCGAGAAAAGAGATGAAGACGACCTTGGTGATTGACCAGAAATAGCTGATAAACAGAATTTATTAAATTTACCTGACTTCACACATTGTTGGGTATAGGCCTCCCCAAGTTTGTGCCATTTATTTATACATTAACAGAATTAAATGTCGTAGAACATTTGTTGTTCTCGTAAGTGTTGAGTATCGAGCCCCTTCGGAATAACATATTAGTTCTGGGACATTTTGTATAATAGGTTGGGGAAAAAGTCTTTTCGCATTATAGTATGTATGAACTTGTAATAAAATCTCTTTGGCTATACTGTTTGTATCTGGCTGGTTTTAGTATCATTCAAAAATTAAATTTTAAAGAAGATCATTCCAAATTCAAATTAGAAAATGTGTGATTTTTATTTGTTTTTCGTACTGTAAAGATGAGTGAATCTTATAAAGAAATACGATACATTTTAAAATTTTACTACAAAAAAGTTAAAAATGGAACGCAAGCCGCAAATAAAAATTTGCAATGTTTATGAACCTAGTGCAGTGTCTGTGAGAGGAGCACAAATTTGGTTTAAGCGTTTTCAATCCGGAAATTTTTATGTCAAAGAGCTCTGGTCGCTCTATTACGGATCAAATTGATGCCATTTTTGAAAAAGTGGAGCAAGATCGGCATATCAGTAGTTACGACGTAGCGAAGAACTGGGAATTGACCACAAAACAGTTATGGCGCATTTGAAAATAACTGGGTACCCAAAAAAGCTCGATATTTGGGTACCCCACGAGCTCACTGAAAGAAGCCTAATGAACCATGTACTCATTTGTGATTCTTTATTACGACGTAATGAAACCGAACCATTTTTGAAGAAGCTGATAACTGGTGATGAAAAGTGGATCACGTACGACAAGAACGTGCGAAAAAGGTCGTGGTCAAAGGCCGGTCAGGCTTCACAGACTGTGGCGAAACCCAGGTTAACTCGCAACAAGGGTGATGCTGTGTGTGTGGTGGGATTGGAAGGGCATTATCATTATGAGCTGTTACCACCAGACAGGACCATCTATTCTGAACTCTACTGCGAATAATTGATGAGATTAAAGCAAGAAGTTGAGGTAAAGCGGCCGGAATTAATCAACAGAAGGGGTGTGGTTTTTCATCATGATAACGCTAGATCTCACACATCTTTAGCCACTCAGCAAAAATTAAGAGAGTTTGGCTAAGAGGTGTTAATGCATCCGCCGTATAGTCCTAATCTTGCACCTTCAGATTTCTAGCTGTTTCGGTCTCTTCAGAATTCTTTAGGCAGTGTCAGGTTAACATCACGAGAGGACTGCCAAAACTACTTGTCACGGTATTTTGATCAGAAGCCCCAAAATTTCTATAGCAATGGGATCATGTCCCTACCTACAAGACGGCAAAAAGTTATCTAACAAAATGGTACCTACATACTTTAGTTAAATGTAAATAAACTATATCAAAAAATGTTTTGAATTTTCTTAAAAAATGCGTGGAAACTTTTTCCCCAACCTAATATTAGATAGAACAGCTGCTAACTTCTTTAAGAAATACAGGTTCTAAAGGATTGTTTTACCAGGTGCAGGGATTATTAAAGGATTACCGGTAAAATCATACAGCTAGATAAAAGGAGAAATCATCACTTAATTTGAACGATCAGAAATTATTACAGATTTATTATAATTAATAAATTTTTATTCAAACAACTTGGTCATATACATATTACATTGCTAACAATGACTTTCCTTTAGGTGGTAAAATAATTGCTATGTAATTATGACTAAGTATTCTCTGGCTGCTTAAACTAAGTTGATCCTGTGCTATAAGCGCCGGTTGCATTCGCGGTTGGTCAATCTATTTGCAACTATTTGGGGGTTTGTAATGTGGAATAAAACCCTAAATTGTGTTTCTTACATAAAAAAAACAGAGGTATATTTTTAACTTAAGATAAGATAAATATATTAAAATGTATATAAATACGATATCATAAAGGAGTGTTTGTGTACGTGCGTTTGTGTTAGTGTATGTGTGAATCGGTGTATTTGAGTGTAGGTGTATAAGTGTGTGAGTGTATTCGATATTATCTTTTTTATTATATATTATAGGAAGTAGATAACTGATAGAATATATACATATATTCATTTTTTTTGTAAATACACTCTTTGATATCTTTTTTTTTACCTTGGCACCATAAGCCAGTTCCATTGAAACTGTGGAAATGTTTATTATTATTAAAATTTATTACTTACAAGCTGTTGCCCGCTAAATGTAATATTACTACTAAATACTACTACTATATGTGTAGGTAACCTAGAAATAAAGCTAAGCTCGCTGTTGCAATTTGACTTGACACCCCATTTTTGTACTATTGGAACTGATTTATGGGATAAAAGGTAGCTGTGGCAATCCAGTTTATAATCTACGTATATACCAAATTTCATTGAAATCGGTTCAGCCATTACGACGCGATTGTGTAACAAATAAATAAATAAATAAACATCCAAACTATCACATTTATAATATAAGTGTGAAGTGTGATGTATTGTTTAGTAGGAATATCTTTCGTTCTATGGTACTATGTCAAAAAAAACCTTACGACATTCTGCCATCCAGTGTGACAGACGGCAGAAGGTCATTAGTTTATTATATGTATATAGAGAAACTCCCAGACCGCAATAAGTAGCTGCATAAATAGATAATAGTAAATCTATTATATACATATATATTATAATATAGTATATAATATATAATATATATATTATAATATGATAATAGTAAATATAGTATTACGATAGTTGACTTACTAAAGTAGTAGGTAGAATAGAAAACCTTAGTATATTGGGAGTTAGGAAGAATCACAGACCGCATAAAAAACACCATACTACGCTCTAAGACAAAAGACACCGATGTCACGCAAAAGACAGCTAACATGAAGTAGGTTTGGGCGGGACACGTATGTCGAATGCGCGATGTTATGTGGGCTAAGATAACTACCGAGTGGGTCCCACAAGGCGCGAGACCGCGTGGCCGGCCCAGGCAGAGATGGCGGGATGAACTTGACGCGCACAGTGCGTATTGGTTGACAGAAGCCCTTGACCGGGATGCATGGAAGAAGGGAAAGGAGGCCTTTGCCCAGCAGGGGGATCAGCGGGCTCTTTAGATTAGACCTACGAAAGGATGTCTGGAAGAGCTCGCTATAAACGATACGACCGCTACTTGTATTTTCACGTTTCTAGTTATTTGTTGAAATATTATTTGTTAATTTAAGTTTTAACTGGCATTAAAGTATTTTTTCTAAAACAAAAGACTGCATGATAATATCTCAGCCATTTTTCAGTTTATAAAATGAACTCTTTGAAAACTGCACATTTTCTAAGCGAACCAAGCTGGAAAGTTTAAAAGCATGTCGCTGGCATAAAAATAATGCTTTATAACATTAGTAGTAGGAATACTAATTACTCAGTACTAATGAGATAATAGCGAGGGTAGCGTAAGCTGTGTCGTAGACTGCGTTGGAATTAAGTTTTCTGAATCAAGTTATAGAATTATTAATATATAGCTATTGACGACCTCCGTGGCGCAGTGGGTGAATAGCTGGCTGAGACGCAGAGGTCTGTGCGTTCGGTTCCCGCCGTGGATCTACAGATATTTGTTCTGGTTCTGGTTCTATATATTATACTAGCTAACAAATGCGCAGCTTCGCACACGTAGTTTTTCAATTAAAACATACTCCTTCTAACTAACTTACTAATAGTTAATACTAAAAAAAAAATACTTGATTGAAGTACAAATAAAATGAACCTAGGTTGTGGTGTGTCACAGGCAAGATTTGTGCAAACAAGTAAAAATTTGGTAAAAGCTATTATTATTATTAGCCCTCTGTGTTCCATTGCTGGGAAAAGACCTCCCCACAGTCTTTCCAGTCACTTCTTTCCAGCGCCAAGATGGTCCAATATGCTCGGAAGTTAGCGAGCTCGTCCCTCCATCTTTTCCAAAATATAAATAAAATGAGTGGTAACTTAACAATTTGGGTTTTATTCTAAATATCCACGTTGTAACGGCTGAATCAATATCGATGAATATTGGTATAGATTCGGTTGAGACATAGGCTAGGTACTTTTTAATGACAAATCACGCGTGCAAAGCCGCGTGCGTAATCTAGAAAAAAAAATCTTATTCTTCTATATTACGGCATAGGTAACCAGAAAGGAACGGAAAGGACTTCACGAGAAACAAAAGTGAAATTCAGAAAAAAACGTACTAAACATTAATTAAACTCTGAAGTTGCGTAATGAAACGAGCAAAGCGCTCATCAGTCGACACAAAGTCTTAAATTAAAGAACTGAACTTAAGTGGTTGCGCTTGAGACGTCTCGAGAGGGCACTGCATTCGTGTTCGGAGTTTTTAACCAGCTTCTAAAAGAATCAGAATGCTGTTGGAGTTACCGCGATTCTACAGTGCACCTGGAATGTTTGCAGACGCGCGAGCAGATGACTTCTATGCCATCGTGTGCAAAATAACTGCATCCGATGATGCGCTGGATCAGCGACAGCACCAACAGCATGCTGACAGTAGTTATTCATAACTGTACCTCCAACATTATGAGACACTGGGTGAAGGTACACAAGCCCACCCGACTCGTAGCACAGTAGTATCTTTTAAATTTTATTAGTTTTAAAGTAAAACTTCTTTGCGCATGCTTGACTTGGGGAGTAAGCTGGTGAATGCGTTACGAAAAGTGCGAACGGAAGTTGAGAGGGAGATATAAGTTAGTGAAGATAGAAAGAGAGAGAGTTACGTTTAGTATATTTTTAAACGTTAATGTGGAAGTGCGAGTTACGTCTGTCCAGAATGAACATAGACTGATCGAGCCACAGACGTGTGCACAATTTTGTAATTGACAATTTTCTAAATTAATAAGTATTTTGAAAAAGAAGTTTTACCTCAGTCGTGTGGTCTTACGTGTGGTGTATTGTGTATTTTTTGGTAGATTATTGGTAGAGGGGAGATTTAGTATTACGAGTCAGTTCAATAGATCCCTGTTACAAGCTGGTACTGTGTTTCATTTGCTCCCGGAACAAAGACTTTACAGTAGCAATCGAGACTAAAAGTTGTTGTGCATGCATTTATAAACAGTGATAAGCAATGTCTATCGGTAAATTAAAAGAATTTGACCTAAAAAGTGGCACATGGTCGTTATATACGGACCGGCTCGATATGTACTTCAAAGTGAATACAATTAAGGACAAATTGAAACTGCCGACTATAATAGCCGCCCGTTCCCTGTATGGTTTTTGAGCCATCGGTGTAAACGCGGACTTCAATGATTCCCGATTGATCTCTCTGTTCCTCGTAGAGTTGTATGTTATAGTGTTTTTGAAATATCTGTTGTCTTGGGATCTTGTCGCACGGGGCGGCAAGTAGTGGTTCGTAGGCTATCGCTCGCTCTAAGATAGATGCGTGCTGACTCCTTGTGTTTCCCCACAGTCCCTGGTGTTTAAGTTTTATAGCGGCCATCATCGCTTCTTGTTGTATATAAAGATCTAAAGGAACCAGCCCTAGGATAATCTCAAGGGTGGCTGTTGGTGTCGTTCTCTTGCAGCCTGATATTGCAGAGCATGCGTGTCTCTGGAACCTCTTGCTTTGTAATAATAGTACTAAGTTCGGTACGGGTCCACCATACAATGGAGCCGTACGTTAGTGTCGGTCTTATTACGGCTGTGTAAAGCCACAAAGTTATTTTTGGGGAGAGTCCCCAGGTTTTTCTGAGCATTCTGCTGAATTGAAAGAAGCAGGTACATGCTTGCTGTAATTTGTCGTCAAGGTTTTTGTTCCACAGTAATTTACTATCGAGTATGACACCGATATACTTGACTTTGTTGGTAAGTTTCAGTTCAGTGTTGAATAATTTCGGCAGTCTCAGTTTACCTAGGTTCCTTTTGTGCGTGAAAATAATTAGTTCTGTTTTTGTAGGGTTGACCGATAAACCATGGTTTGTGCACCAGTTTTCGATAATTTTAAAGGCTGCTTTCATGAGGTCACAGTACGTTCTCAAAACATCCGGTCGCGAAAATAGCCAGGTCGTCTGCATATCCTATTGTGAATAGCCCTCTGCCATTCAGTCTCTTGATGAGATCGTCAACCACTATGTTCCATAGATGTGGCGAGAGGACTCAACCTTGTGGGCAGCCTCTGGTAACAGTACCTCTGGTTGTTTTATTGATTATGAACTGTATTGCTCTGTATTTAAGCATATTGTTAATCCACTCTGATATAGTCTGAGCTACTCCATATGCTTCCAGAGCTTGGTTAATACTGGCACATGTGTTTTTATCAAAGACCTCTTCTATATCTATGAAGGCGCCCAGGGTTGGTTGTTTTGTTGAGAGTCCGTCTCCAATGCGTGATATTACGCTATGGAGTGCAGATTTCGTGGATTTACCTTGGCTATAGGCGTGCTGGTTCGAGTGTAAGGGCTTGTGAAGGAGAAAGTTTCCTCTTATTTCACAATCACATAGCCTTTCTAGTGTTTTGAGTAAAAACGATGTAAGACTTATAGGCCGAAATGATTTTGCCAAAGTGAAGTCGCTTCTACCCGGTTTTGGTAAGAATACTACCTTCACTTCTCTCCATTTCCGAGGCACGTACCGATGGGCGATACATGCTCTAAAAATGTTAACGAGATGGTCAGCTATTAACTCGCTGCTCCATCTTAAAAGGCCCGGGAATATTCCGTCTAGCCCTGCTGATTTGAAGGGAAAGAAGCTGTTAATCGCCCATAGTACTTTCTCTCGATTGATGAGGTGTAGGGCTATGGTCCAATCTTGACTACTGGGTGCTCGTTCTGTGTACACTTCCCAGTCATGAGTTTCGTTTATCTGGCAACCGGGAAAGTGTGTCTTTAGTAGTAGTTCACTGGTTTCTGCATCTGATTTGGTGTAGGTGTTGTCGGGTTTTTTGAGACAGCCTATTGTGCGTTCAGGATCTCTTGATAGAATGCCTTTTGTTCTGGCTGCCTGACTAGTGTTTTCGATGGTGGTACAAAAGCGTTTCCAGCATTCCAGTTTCCTGAAGCGTGAAAGTTTTTTATATGAAGATTTTATAATGTGGTAGTTTTCCCAATCCTTGGACTGTCTTGTGTTTATTGCTCTTTTGAACAATTTCCTTACTTTACGGCGTAGTTTTTGTAGTTCAGGACCCCACCAATGTCGTGCGGGTCCCACTTTGGGTGTCACGAGTGGGCACGATTGTTCGTAGCTATCGGTTAAAATAAGAGTAAGTTTGTTTACATACATTTCAATGTCTCCGACAACTATGTTGTTTGTCGGCGCGGTCACAGCCGTGAGAGTTGACTGGAATGTTTTTACAAATTTGGACCTATCCGTCTTACGCGGAACGCGCCTAGGTTGTGGTGTGGGTAGTGTCGTAATAAGGTTAAAACGTATCCATCTGTGATCCAAGCATGAGGCTTCGTTTGAGACGTGCCAGTCGGTGATGGATTTGGATACATTTTCTGAGAGTGTTAGATCTATGATGGTTTGGGCTCAGGAATTGACAAATATCTGTTCCGAACCCTTGTTTAGTAGTGTTAAGTTAGTAGTGAGAAGAAAGTTTACCAATTCCTCTCCACGGGCATTAGAATTATCGCTGCTCCACAAGGCGTGGTGCGCGTTGGAGTCGGTGCAGATGATGAGTTCCCGTTTTTCTCTTTCGCAGTACTCCACCAGTGATGACAGCTCCGACGATGGTATGTTCTCGTCACTTGGCAGGTAAGCCGACGCTAGAACTATATCGTGAGAGACCCGTGTGAAGAGAAATCCACTCACTACCTTCAACACACCTCTTTGGTCTAAAGAGGTGTGTTGAAGGTAGTGGGCATCTGCTGGCTCACTACGTTCTCAACCTCCAGAATTCCTTCATCCTCCGGTACGGGACCCCACGCACGGCACAACACGCTGGAGGTCATTACTATCCAACAATCTGCTATCGATGGTGGACCCGCCGAGACATGACCTCGCCATCCCAGGCAGTATTCGTCTGATGGTTTCAGTGACGTCTATTTCAGATGGAACTAGACCAAGAACAGGGGACAACCACGTGAAGGATCCCCCCGCCAGGCTTGCCTTTAGGATCTTAACGACTGTTGCGCTTTCCCCTAAAACCATTCACGCCTTACTCGCCTAGATGAGTCAAGTAAGACAGGTATGCGTCTACATGTTAGGCAGTGCAACTTTTAAAGCATAAAACACATACCCCTCCCCCCCTTACTCAAGAAGATGGCGCGGTTTTGCAAATTCAGTGACAAAATGGACGACAACTTGAAAGGTCAGTTTGTGTGCGGGCTACGTAGTGACGTAATTCGTCAACGGTTATTTGCCGAGAAAGACGCGGATACGATGTCTTTCGGTAATGCGGTGAAGTTAGCCCAGTCACTGGAAACAGCGGAACGGGACGCAGCTGCGGTCGAGGTACGGAGCGTGCCGGAGGCAGCGGAAAGCGCGAGAATGCACGCGCTGGGAGCGCACGCGGGCTGAGCGCGCGCCACGCGGCGGTGATGGCCGTGAGGGCGGCTTACTACAGGTGCCTGCCGCAGGAGGCAACTGCAGATGCTGCAAGGCCACCGGTCACGTCTATGGCGACTGTCGGTTCCGTGAGTATGTGTGCAGCTGGTGTAGGCGCCCGGGGCATCTGCGGCACATGTGCACGGCCGGGGAAGACGCCGGAAACAGGACGGCAAAGCCTGGAGCTGGTGGCGGTCGTAATTTCCACTACGGCAAGGCTATCGAAGCTGACGAGGACGGGTCGGATGCGTGCGACAGCGAACAAGATGACTACATCGATTTACATCAGTTGTGCATAAAAGACTATAAGGCTTCGATCAACAAGCTATAAGGCGGTGAGTTTACCAATATCAATAAATGACCAAATCATATCGATGGAAGTCGACACTGGTACACCAATATCTTGTATTAGCAAGAAAACCTACGATAGGTATTTTACCAATCTGGTTATACAACCCTATGATTTGTGTCTGAGATTTTATAACGGTACAAACATTAGGCCATTAGGTGTGATCGTGCCCCGGGTGGAGTTTCAGGGTACGGTGAAAAACTTGGAATTATTTATAATTCAAGACGGAACCACGTCATTACTACGTCGGCAGTGGTTTAAAGAATTAGGCATTTCGATTCCGAGTTTCCAGTGTAATCTGCTAAGAGGGTAAAGAGGGTGGTGTGTAAAGAGGGACCAATCAACTGTAATAATGTAAATATTTTATTGCACAGGTATAAAGTGTTGTTCGATGGCAGTCTGGGAAGGTTCACGGGGGGCAAGGCGACGCTGCGAGTGCGAGAGGGGGCGGTGCCAATGTTCCACTGCGCGCGGCCGCTGCCGTTCGCGCTGCGCGAGTGCGTCGACTCCGAGCCGAACGGCATACTGCGCGCGGGCATCATCGAACCGGTTGCCTGCTCCGACTGGGCTTCACCTCTAGTTCCAGTTAATAAATCTGAGGGTACGCTCAGGATTTGTGTGGATTATAAGGCGACTGTAAATCCGGTTTTAATGATCGATCGGTACCCTTTACCTAAAATTGAGGATGTTCTTGTTGTTTAAAATGGGGCTCAGTATTTCAGTAAAATAGATTTGTCACAATCGTACAATCAGGTTGAGCTGGACGACTCTATCCTTAGAGTCTCCTGTGCACTCCTGTGCACGGTTATAAATACTCACCGAGGTTTATTTCTTAAATTAAATCTTGAATTAAATTAAATTAATTAAATTAGGTTAAATCTAAATGTGTCTTCCTGGTACAGGAGGTATCTTATTTAGGGTATATCTTATCAAAAGATGGGCTGAAGGCAGACCCAGCGAAAATCGCGGCTCTATCTGACATTGCGAAACCACAGAATGTTTCAGAAATACGTTAGTTTCTAGGACTATGTAATTTCTTTGGTAAATTCATAAGAAATTTTGGTCAAAGATTAATCCCGTTGTATAATTTATTAAGAAAAAGTAGTCAATGGAATAGGTGTAGCAAATGCGAACAGGCATTCAGGGAAATATAAAAGAACATTAACGAGTTCAAAGGTTTTAGCTCATTACGATCCTTCCAAACAGCTGATTGTGACATACAATGCCAGTGCGGCGAGAGTGGGGGGCGTTCTGTCCCAGCCGGACCGATACGAGGCCGAGCGACCGGTCGCTTTCGTGTCGCGCACGCTCACCGCCGCGGAAAAGAATTTTTCACAATTACACAGAGAGGCGTTAGCGATTATTTACTGTATGAAGAAGTTTCACCAATATATTTATGGGCGAAAATGTATTCTTAGAATGGATCATAAGCCTTTAGTTTCAATATTTGGCCCTAATACAGGCATTCATACAATGACTGCGAGCCGTATGCAACGTTGAGCTATAATATTATCAGCATATAGTTATGATATAGAATACGTGAGGACGGACGCGAACAGTGCAGACGGGTTGTCGAGGTTGCCATTGCGTGATAAGAAACCGATTTAGCGCGCGCTCCCGGAGCAGACGTATTTACAATGTGCTCAGGACGCTTTTCTGATAGATTATAACGAGATTAAAAAGAATACTGCTAGAGATCCAATCTTGAGTAGAATTTTAGCGTTTATAAGAGACGGGTGGCCCACTAACTGTGACATGGTATGCAGCTATATTTTAATAGAAAAAATGAGCTTTATGAGGAATTAGAGTGCATTATTTGGGGACATAGGGTATTCATTCCAGAAACTTGCAGGGATAAGATATTAAAGGTGTTACATGAACTGCACATGGGCATGGTCAAGTCTAAGTCTCTAGCGAGAAGTTACGTGTGGTGGGCCGGGATAGATGAGGTTATTGAAGCCTTGTGCCGGGGATGCGCCACGTGTGCGGCACAGGCTGACTCACCAACACGGCAGACTCCGCGCCCATGGCCTTGGCCTTCCAGACCATGGTCTAGACTGCATCTGGATTTTATGGGCCCTATTCAAGGGATAACCTATCTCGTAGTAGTTGATGTCTAAGTGGTTGGAGGTATTTGTGGTACCTAGTACGGCGGTAAATTTTACCATAGATAAGTTAAACGAGTTGTGGAGCAAATGGGGTTTTCCCAAACAAATTGTGACGGACAATAGGCCACCGTTTACCAGTAGGGAGTTCGAGAACTTCGTTAAAACACGCGCCATTAAACATATATTGACGGCACCCTATCATCCAGCTTCCAATAGGGCGGCAAAAAATGCAGTTAAAACTTTAAAAAGAGTAATTAAATAGACGGTTATCGAAAAACAAAATATAAGGAATGCGCTAAATACATTTTTGCTATATTATAGGAACACTGAACACACATCTACAGGTGAGAGTCCGGCTATGTTATTGCAGGGTAGGCGGTTGAGGACCCGTTGAGGATCTTAGCCTCGCGATCTGGTTTTAATGCATCCAGCATTAAAACCAGATCGCGAGGCTAAGATTATTCAATCACAAAAGCGGCAAGTAGATAATTCAGGAGGGGTGAATAGGTCACTTAAAAATGGGGAGGACGTCTGGTACCGCCAATATTTAAAGGCTCATAAATGGTTACCAGAAAGGTAGAATCTAGGTTGGGGCCGTCGAATTTCAAGGTGATCGGTGAGGTAGGCGAAGTGCATCGTCATATTGATCAATTAAAACGTAGGACAAGGAGTTCCTTAATCCACCCAGATCCTGAGAGTGTCTTGTTAGAGTCTGACGCACAGGCAGACAAAAATTTCTTATAAGATGCAGAGAATGGTGAGGAAGGTGCAAGATCGGAGCCGGTTGCCAAACGTGATTCTATTCAGAGCCCAAAGAGCCCGGCAAATGAATCCGCGCCAGATTCCCGTGATCCTCCATCGGACGTGTCACCAAAAATCTTATTGCCGAAGCCTCGGCCCATAAGGCAATGTAGATTGAATAAACGTAATTAAAGATTTTAATTGTAGCGACTTTTATCCCATACATATAAGAACTACTCTGTCATCATTGCCTTTGATATATTGTTATTCTCGCTTCCGGTCATATTTATAACACATACACATAACAATACTTTCTTTGTCTTTAATATTATGGTTATAGAGGACAGATAACTTATTAGAATAGAGATTTTCATAAAATTGTTAGTTAAGTAGTTATATTGTTATGATTTAGGTAAGTTAAATTTAGTGTAGAGGAATGTGGTGTATTGTGGATTGTGTTGGTAGAGTATTGGTGGAAGGGAGATTTAGTATTACGAGTCAGTTCAATAGATTCCTGTTACAGGCTGGTACTGTGTTTCATTTGCTCCCGGAACAAAGACTTTACATAAATCACACTCATTTTTTATAATATTATTTTTGTTTTTCCTTAATTACATATTTTAAATTGTTGATTTGAACCATACTTATTTAATTTATTTATTATAAATTACCAATTGCACTAACATAGGTTTAAGAATTTATATATTATCTACTAACTTAATTCAACCAATGTGTCCTCTCTATCCTCACATACGGTGCTGAAACATGGCCGCTCACGAACGAACTTGTTCACAGGATAAGAGTTGCTCAGAGTGCAATGGAGCGTGCCATGTTAGGCCTCTCGCTATTGGACCACAAACAACATCGAAATACGACGGAGAACCAAAGTCGTGGATGTGGGTAGAAGGATAAACCAGCTGAAGTGGAGATGGGCTGGACACTTGGCAAGGAGGAAATACGGAAGATGAACGAGGGCAGCAACCGAGTGGTGGCTGCAAGAAGGGCGCAGACCAGTTGGCAGACCACCAGCCAGATGGTCGGACGACATCGCGAGAGTTGCGGGAAGGCAATGGATGCACTTGGCACATGACCGGAAAGAATAACGTGCTAGCGAGGAGGCCTATGCCCAGCAGTGGGTGGATGTGGGCTGAGATGATGATGATGATCTACTACCAAACTATGAAGGGAACATCTGAAATAAAATTTTGAATTTGAATTTAAGAAGAGGAGGTTATAATAACGTGTGTGTGCAATTCAATTGATTTGTCAACAATATTATGACGTAACTAATTCGATACTCATATGCGTTTAGACATTTTTATTGTTCAGTTATCTGATGACTGTGCACTAATTGTTTGTGCAATAGCCCAGTCGAAAAGGCGAAAATAGGGGTCAACCTCAGAATTCGAGCTTACCAGCTAGATTTTTGCATGGAACTTAGTTTTGACCTTCAAAAGATTGTCTCGAAATCCGATCGTGCTGGCGTCTTGAGATACTGAAGGTCATAAAAATCGGGGTTTCAAAATCGTGAACACTCTTAGCGCTCTATCTCAAGAACATCTCATGATATCAAAAATTACACTAAACACAATTTGTGGAAAATTTTATGTTCTTTAACTTTTTAATTACTAAAATTGTCGTAGAGTACAAAGCAAACGACATATTGGCGGAAACCCGATTTTTATGACTTTAGACCTTCAATATCTTAAGACGCCGGCACGATATGATATTCGATTGTTGAGACAACCTTCAGAATATCAAAACAAAGGTTCACAAACGACATATTGGCAAAAACCCGATTTTTATGACTTTTGACCTTCAATATCTCAAGACGCCGGTACGATATGATATTTGATTCTTCAGACAACCTTCAGAATGTCAAAACAAAGGTCCACAATCGACATATTGGTGGAAACCTGATTTTTATGTCTTTTTACCTTCAATATCTCAAGACGCCGGTACGATATGATATAAGATTTTTGAGACAACCTTCAGAATATCAAAACAAAAGTCTATGCAAAAATCGAGCTGGTTAGCTCGAGATCCGAGATAAAATCCTTATTTTACTGGACTATAGGATTATTCGAACTACCTTAAGTACTTTTTTCACTTTCTATTCAGAATTTTATATATGTTAATTTAGTAGTACTGTTACTATAGTTATCGCGATATAAACAACACTTTAGCTACTTGTTGAACCTAAATCGCTAACTAGGCAGTATTGAATTTTCAATTGCTCTTGAATTCTCTACACTGCAGTATTAAATTCTACAATATTGTACCAAAAAGTGTTCTATTTACTTTTTGTTACACTATTTTCGGTCTCTGTAAAAATTACAAAAGAAACTGTTAAATAGTTTAAACGACCGTTGCAATCGATCTTAAGCTCAACTGATCCAAATGCTGGAGGTGAAAGTGTCCCTAGGGCACAGTGTGCATTGCCCCAGAAGTGCAAATAAAAGTATTTAAAAGCCCGACTTAAAAATATTTAAAACCATACTTTGAATAAGAAAACAGACACGTCTTCTAATTTACATTGTATACATTTATTATAACTGTTGTTTTCGCACCAACCAACAGGCTGCGACTTATCTTAAACTCTCCACAACTGTCCAGAGCACGTCGGTGCATCCGTCGAGCTGTCGAGGTGTCATTATAACAAAGTGGGAAATTTTTGAAGTAAAACTTCATTACAAGCGCTTGACTTGGGGAGTAAGCTGGTGAATGCGTTACGAAAAGTGCGAACGGAAGTTGAGATGGAGGTATAAGCATATTACTGTAGGAGCAAGATAGAGAGGTGCGCGCGCACATTTTCTCTCTCTCTTCCTCTCACAGCCAGATATATATATATATCTCAGTCAGTAGTTCGTTTAATTATTTTTTGTAATTTCATTTCGTTCTTGAGCAATTTTATACTATAATATTTTGAAAAAGAAGTTTTACTTCAGTCGTGTGGTCTAAAGCACACTCGTTTTTTTTTAATCTTTTAAAAATGTTAGGTTCATCATCATCATCATCCACAGCTTGACTTCACCCATTGTTGGGTACAGGTTTCCACAAGTTTGTGCCATCCACCACGATCCTGCGCTAGTCTCACCCACTGACAGCCCGCGACCTTTACGATGTCGTCCACCCATCTTGCTGTGGTTGTTGGGTGGGTTACATAATAATAATTTTAAACACGTTTTACAATATAATCATATTTTCAAAAGGTCATGTAAGTGAATATATTATATGATATATATGAGAATAAAGTTTTTTAAGCCCCAAAAAATTGCGGTTTTTAGTACAGAATCGCTCGTTGTTTGAACAGCCACACGCGAAAGCAGTAATTACGCACTATGTAATCTAACGTCATGCCACTTTCTTCTAAGAGCTTAATAAATTATATTTAATCAATTATTTGAGACGACATGGCATACAATAACAGATGGCTGATACTGGCTAATTACGTTAATATTTACATAAAATAAGACTAAAATAGTACGATGTGACCTTAGTGGGTAATAATATATCAATGAATAAGGTAGTACAAATAAGTTTCCCCAATTTTACTTAGAACAATTTCGTGATTGATTTCAAGCATTAGTATAAAGAGGCGATAGAAATAAGTCGTGTGACGAACTTTAACAGAGATAGAGGATGGGTTCTACCGCCAGCCTGGAGGCCATGTCTTCATGATGCAAGTGACAGAAGAGTGAGTGAACCTAGTAGAGACATAGTTAGAGTTGTGTGTTTGCCTGTACCTAGAACTACCGAAGAGAGCAGCAGTGATGATAATGATGATGACACAGCCGGTGAACACGCTATGCTTTCGTTGACCCTAATCCCCACCACTCGCGCGCAGAGGGTAGCGGCGCGCAGTGCGAGGCGAGACGTTATTCGGAGCGGATCGCACTCACCCTGATGAAGGTTCACGAATTGAACCGAAACATTGTCCGTCGAAACACTGATAAGACGGTACGTGATAAATCCCGTTTTTATAAGTTTCCCCAATGTTCATTAAATTTAAATACAGTTATGAGCAATCCAATATATTATAATTTCCAACTACAAACTTTTGCTAAGAACATTACAGTTCCCAGCCGTGAATACCTACTTAGCTGGCGTTTGGTAAGTTTTCGTATAATTAACTGAGCAGCTTATATACATTTAAACTATTTCAATTATCCACGAAAGTAGCGTGTAGATTTAACCAGAGTACTATAATCACTTGACGCCTTTGCGGTATCCTGGACAGCGGAATCTCAAGATCGCATAGAGTGGAAGAAAAGGGAGGCCTTTGCCTTGCACTGGGATAACCCAGGCTAGTAAGATTAGATGAGATGATCACGTTCTGTCACTTGGATCCGTTATATACGGTACGCAACGAAGCATTGTGTTAGCCTTTTGGAATGTGACCAATGGTTTTAAAACCGACTTCAAAAAAGAAGGAAGTTCTTAATTCGACGGAATCTTTTCAGGGTTTCGTACCCAAAGGGTAAAACGGGACCCTATTACTAAGACTCCGCTGTCTGTCTGTCGGTCTGTCTGTCCGTCTGTAACCAGGCTGTATCTCATGAGCCGTGATAGTTAGATAGTTGAAATTTTCACAGATTATGTATTTCTGTTGCCGCTATAACAACAAATACTAATAACAAAATAAAATAAATATTGAGGAGAGCTCCTATACAACAAAAGTGATTTTTTTGCTCGTTTTTGCTCGATATTGATAACGGCAATAGGTAGACGCTTAAAATATTCACAAAATAATATATTTCGTTATACATTTAATTTGAAAATAAATAATAAAATTAAAATAAAACAAATATTTAAGGGGGCCTCCCACACAACAAACGTGATAATGGTACGTAAGCCTTCGTGCACGAATACGACTCACACTTGGCCGGTTTTATTTTATTTATGCATGTTCCCCGATTTCTCGAAGATGCCTTGACTGATTCGAGAAAGTCTTTTTTTTGTTTAAAGTGGTATACTTTCAAAGTCACGTTGGCCTGAAGTCAGGATCTGATAATTGGATCCCAAAAAAGTTGAGGGCAACCCTCAAATTTTATATGGACGTTTAATTTTTTTACGTTTTTACCTCAGAACTCCGTCATTTATCAACCGATTCTGTTTTTATTTTAATGTTTATATTTTTTTATTGGTCTCGAATTTCATCAATATCAGTTCAGTAGTTTGATTAAGTCTGTTCAGTAATTTTTGTTAAAAAGTTACTTGTCTACTCGAAAAAATATGTGCGCATTCTAAACGGCGAAGGAAAAGATTTTTAAACGTGATAAAGAATGATTTTTTGGTTCGCAAAGTTCGAAGGCACGTTCCATCGATTAGTAGTTGTAAACAGAAAGAATATATAGATCTATATATAGCTCAAAAGTAGTTGATAGTTTGGATCGTTTGGAATTGCCAACGATCCACCTAGCGGCATTCACAGGTCAGAGTACTGAATAAGAGATCTAAAGATGGTATTCATGTGGATTAAAGTCGTGAACTTATTACAAGAATAAAACAATTATTTACCGACAACCCTTAGATTTAAAATCGTCTCCAAAATTACGAATTATTCTCGAAATCAGCCCTGCTACCCTACTATGTTGACTTTATAACGTGGTATTTGGGACTGCTTATACTTGTAACCCCAGGAAAACACAAATAGTCATTTTCGGCGATGGAACTTTCAAAAAGTGTTGTCAATCATTCTACCACTGTTGTATTTAAAAGCCGCTCATTGCGTTGCCTTTTTACAAGTTTTTTATTAACTTACCATGTAAGTATGTATGTTTGTCCGTGTTGAATCTTGCAACTGAATTTTAAACCCGTTCCCCTCAACCGAATGAGCTCAACAGGAGGTTATTTACAATACTGGTTAAATCCATATTTGCTTAGTTTGAGATAAAAATGCTAGATGTCTCTAGTGAGAATTATTGACAGACTTCTAACAATCAAATCGGGCCGATTGTATCGTAATACCTTTAAAAGTTCAAGAAAGACTGTGATAATTTTCAAAATGAGCCTATTCCAAGCATCCTTACTTTCAATCAAAGTCAAATCCATTTGAGCCAATCACATCACGCTATTCGCTCTCCGCCATATTTAGTTTTCATACATCGAGCAAGCAGGTGGATTGTGGTTGTGTCTTGATTTTCTTAATGTAAAATAAGTGGTTTTGAGCAGAAAAAGTTGTTATTTTATGGTAAAAGATAAAGAAAAACGTAGAGGAAGTACCTGGGCATCAAGCCAGAAAAAGAAAATCTGCGGCAGAACCAAATGATCGCGGAGATATGAAGAAATCAGTAATTTCGACCATTTTTATTGACAAAAAACAGTAAGATAAGATAAGATAAGATAAGATAACTCTTTATTGTACACCAAAGTAAAATACAGTACATAAGTCTTACAAATAGATTTAGTACAATGGGCGGTCTTATCGCTAAAAGCGATCTCTTCCAGACAACCTTTGTATGGACAGTACTACCTACTAGTTTACGTATTTTTTACTCAGAACACTTTCGTGTTTGATTTCAATCATTATTATAAAAACGGGATTTATCACGTACCGTTTTATATTTTTTTTTATCATATTATCATTTTTCCATTATATTTTTAATTCAATATTATAACGGTGAAAGTGTGTGTGTTTGAGGATGTGTGGGTGTGTGTGTGTGTTTGTCCTCCTTTACCTTTATCTTGCAAGAGCTAAACGGATTTTACTCAAATTTGGAATAACACATAGACTACTAATTGTGCAGGTAACATAAATCCCCAGACGAAGCTCTGGGCGGATACTAGTGTACCCAAGTATATTTATTTTTTCAGGTATTCGTGTCAAGCAAGAAGAATTTGTTGTGAACCTCTTCTTAATAATGCTATTTAATATAAAAATAACATTAAGCATATTTTTAATTAGTAAAGAATATTTTTTTAACTAAATAAATACTCACTGCATTTAAAACGTGTTATTTTTTATAATTTAGGTATATCCAAAACAAAATTATAAAAAAATTACAATCTATTTCTAGCTAGATGCAGCCCTATTATGAACGTCATAATCTGATTAGACAAAAGTAGTCAAATCCTGACAACTACTTGTCAAAATTGGTCAAATCCAGCTTGCTTCCGTTCAAAAAGCGTCAAATCCATACTTCATTAACAAAATTAGTCAAATCCAAACTTTTGAAGCATTTAACTCTCTATTCACAAGCAAACCGTTAATTGTTATGGAAAAGTTTTAATCTAGAACCTATCCCCTATCACTTGATTCAGTTTTATATTTTTTAGAGCAATACACAATGACGATACAAAAATCTTGTCTTTTCTCAATTTGTTCACAAAGTATTGAAAATTACCTCATTGGAATACATAAATGTAGTTTCGGTGACAATGCAATAATATGGTACCATGGAATTGGTCTCAGGATGGAGAAGAATGCTAGACAGCGGAACTTCTGAATGAATTATAGTAGGCTAATTTGAATCTGCATTCTGAATTTTATAAAATCTTGTTTTGAAAAAGTAATTTTTCACTAAAAACTTATTCATTCTAGCTTAGTACTTATTTGTGTATTATATCTGTTTTTTTATTTATTCATTACAGAATCAACAGCACTTGATATGAATGTAAACAAACTCTTATAGCTAATGCATAATGCAAATAACAGATTCTCATTTTATAGAGAACTATTTGTGTGGTAATTCTATAAAAAGTATTCTATCTATCTTCTATTCACAGTGACCTGGGAAGCACTGAAGATTTAACAAATATCGTACTGTGGGGATCCTCTTCACATTACTTTCAATAATTTTTATTTATATAAAAATCATTCTTCAACCTACACATAAGTTACATAAAGACCATACTGATTACATATATATTTATTTATTTAATATTTACATTAGTACGATAACACGACGAACGGTGTGCCTTCCGAATTCATCCGATTTTTATTGTATTGGAGTCGCGCGCGCATCAAATAACTGGTTTACCGGTCCGCGTCGAGTTCACGCGCTTCCCATCCGGCTTCTTGGCTGTTCGTTCCACGCACCCGCGAGTCGGATGGAATCGCTAGTGCAACGCACAAGTTATACCGCTCTGTACCGATGGCTTACCCATCTTGCAATCAGTAATTATGTGCTTTGCTTCAAAACTTTCTCCATTATTTTATCTTCGCTTGCTAGTTGTGTTGTATACCTACCCATCTCCTTCTATTATAAATTGTACTGAGTGCTGTGTGTCGAACGATCGTTGTAATTCTGTGAAGGACAATATACCCACTTGTGAACTTTACTTGGGTTATTTTCTTCATACTACTACCAACATCTGAACACAGTCAACCTCCTACAGTACCTTTGCTGTACAGTGTACGTTCTAATGAAATACAAAATGTAGAAATCCTGCAATCGACTTTTTTCTACGATACAATCTTTCATAGCAGAATGGGGGTCCCATTTTGCTATGAAAGATTGTATCGTAGAAAAAAGTCGATTGCAGGATTTCTACATTTTGTATTTCATCAGAACGTACACTGTACAGCAAAGGTACTTACTACGATACAACCTTTCATAGCAGAATGGGGGTTCCATTCTGCTATGAAAGATTGTATAGTAGAAAAAAGTCGATTGCAGGATTTCTACATTTTGTATTTCATCAGAACGTACACTGTACAGCAAAGGTACTTACTACGATACAATCTTTCATAGCAGAATAGAACCCCTATTCTGCTATGAAAGATTGTATCGTAGAAAAAAGTCAATTGCAGGAAAAAGTCAAACATTGAAATGCGATTTACGACGAATGGAGTCAAAGCAAGTTACTGTAAAGGGATGTTTTTCCACTTTTTTATGATAAAATCATTCATACCAGTAATAACCCTTAAACGTTCAAATGCGATAATGAAAGAGCTACGATTAATGGAGTCAAAGCAGTATTTCCACAGCTGATTAAATAAATACAATACAAAACTAAGACTAAATCTACATGGCATTGCATTGCATGGCATTCACGTTTCTGCAGTGCATCAGGTATGTTCTATATATGAAAGCGGTGTGCGTCGCTCATGAAACGCCTGCGTGGCGGCCCCAACATCATTCTGAGCAAATTGGCGGACAGGTGGGACTCTCCGTTTCTAGGGCACTGGTTAAGCCTCCATGCAACCCCCTTATAAGGGACGTTGCCCCGATCACTGATAGTCCCTCGTGTCCGCGTACGTGTATGTGTCCATGTATGAGTATGTCTCTCTGTGCGTTGTTGTTATAATTATAATATAATTTAATTGTTTAATTTTAGTTTTATTTGAATTTTAATTTGTATTAATTTAATTTGATTTGGGTAATTTAATATAATTTTTATTTGTTTTATTTAATGCACTCGACAGCCTGAGACATACGCTGAAAATGGAAATATCAAATGAACACACAAATGTTATTAACAATGTATGATAACAAGTAGATTAGCGATTAGTGAAATAGCTATATCCGCTTGATAACATAGTTTTAGTGCATGTTGTGTTCACCAGTAATTGGTTGTGCGTGTAGCTATTAGATAAAGACATAAGCACTGTAACATTATATGATGTAACAACTGCTGGTTAACCTAATAAATAAATCTAAATCTAAAATATGAAAACCAGTACAGAACAAGTGGAGATAAACCGGACAAGTGCGAGTCAGACTCGCTCACGAAGGGTTCCGTACTATTATCTATAAAACGGCAAAAAATCACGTTTGTTGCATGGGAACCCCCCTTAAATATTTGTTTTTTTTTAATTTAACTATTTATTTTTTAAAGTAAATATATAAATTAATATTCGGGGAATATTTCAAGCGTCTGCCTGTTGCTGTAATCAATATCTAGCAACATCGAGTAAAAAATCACTTTTGTTGTACGGGAGCCCCCCTTTAATATGTTTCTTATTTGTTTTGAGTATTTGTTGTTATAGCGGCAACATAAATACATCATCTGTGAAAATTTCAACTATCTAACTATCACGGTTCATGAGATACACCCTGTTGTCAGACGGACAGACACACAGCGGAGTCTTAGTAATAGCGTCTCGTTTTACCCTTTGGGTAAACCCTATTGGTAAACTCTAAAAAAGCAACTGAAACAGCATTTGGTAGCAAAAATGGGCGCAATATTTCAGGTTTTATGAAGCCCTTAGGTTTAGATTGCAAAAGTTAGGTACCTATCTAAAATAATAACCTTTAGGGTTGGTTTACCCATGAATCTTTCAGGAAA
Source organism: Philereme vetulata (assembly GCA_918857605.2). Lineage (NCBI taxonomy): Eukaryota > Metazoa > Arthropoda > Insecta > Lepidoptera > Geometridae > Philereme > Philereme vetulata. Next base: position 7,385,320 of record OU975421.1, on the reverse strand, counting down.
CTGCGCAGATAGCACGCACCTTTCTTACATAACCCGTAAAATACTGCCTTGTCTCATCTTCATGCAGAAAAATATAACTCCTTTTGCTTTGATAGGCTGTGTAGATAGTACATAATTTGAATTCAGGAACGTGGTACAAAATACATACTTGACTCCGGAACATCAATATTAATCACAAGCCTTACGCACTTTCTTTAAAAAGTTAAAATGTATGGGTTGACTATAGTGATGTTAGTTTGCACAAAAAACTTACTAAGAATAGATAATAGCACTCAAAGTTCCGAAAACCCTTCACCGATCCAAAGAACAACTCGATAAAACTAACTTTCTCTTCAGATTTCCTCTACCAAAGTCCACGTCCAAATTAACTTAAAAAGAGTTCCCTTTCCTTATCAAAAGTCCCAAGTAACCCCCTCATAATTCTGTTGCTTCAAAAAGGTCCAAATGCAATTAAGAAGTTCAGTTTGACCAGCGTCACATTTTCCCTCTATTCGTATGCCACACTTGCTTCGACATGCTCCGACCAATTTCACCAAACTTTCCGCCTTCGCTTTACCCACAGATTTTCAACAAGCTCTAAGTTTCGGAATACTCGAGGGGATGGAGTGTTGTTTATGAAATCTATGATGCGAATGCAGTAATAAAATAGATTTGGAGATAGAGTTAAGGGTCTCAGGTGTATTAGGGGAGTTTTATTGCCTGTTTCACACGGTACGGCAGGATATCGCAACACAACGCAGCCGAAATAAAGTCAGTTGTGGTAAGTACAGTGATAGTATCAATATCTATAATCTAAAATTTTGCAGTGTATAAATAAAATAAATAAAAATATTACACTATTATTACAATTAAGACAGCTAAAATTGAAGTGAGACTGGGTAGGACACGTATGCCGAATGCGCGATAACTTGTGGGCTAATGGCGGGTTCCTATATCCGTCGGTAACGGACTACGACTCGTATCTCCTTGAAAACGTATCAAACTAGTGTCATACTTTTCAGTCATAGCTGGTTACCGACGGGTATAGGAACCCGCCATAAGATAACCACCGAGTGGGTCCCACAAGGCGCGAGACCACGTGGCTGGCCCAGACGGAGATGGCGGTTGAACTTGACGCGCATAGTGTGAACTGGTCGACAGAAGCCCTAGACCGGGATGAATAGAAGAAGGAAAGGATGACTTTGCCCAGCAGTGGGATCCAGCGGGCTCTTTAAATTAGATAATAAATATAAATAAATAAATATAAGTTTTATTATAATATATTATGTATATTACTCTAAGGTATGTACTCGTATGTACTCGTATATATAAGGTTAGGGAAAAAGTTTCATCGCATATTTTAAGAAAATTTAAAACATTTTTAATATAGTTTATTTGCATTTAACTAAAGTATGTAGGTACCATTTTGTTCGATAACTTTTTGCCGTCTTGTAGGTAGGGACATGATCCCATTGCTATAGAAATTTTGGGGCTTCTGATCAAAATACCGTGACAAGTAGTTTTGGCAGTCCTCTCGTGATGTTAACCTGACACTGCCTAAAGAATTCTGAAGAGACCGAAACAGGTAGAAATCTGAAGGTGCAAGATCAGGACTATACGGCGGATGCATTAACACCTCTTAGCCAAACTCTCTTAATTTTTGCTGAGTGGCTAAAGATGTGTGAGGTCTAGCGTTATCATGATAAAAAACCACACCCCTTCTGTTGATTAATTCCGGCCGCTTTCTCTCAATTTCTTGCTTTAATCTCATCAGTTGTTCGCAGTAGAGTTCAGAATCGATGGTCCTGCCTGGTTGTAACAGCTCATAATGAATAATGCCCTTGCAATCCCACCACACACACAGCATCACCTTGTTGCGAGTTAACCCGGTTTTCGCCACAGTCTGTGAAGCCTGACCGGCCTTTGACCATGACCTTTTTCGCACGTTCTTGTCGTACGTGATCCACTTTTCATCACCAGTTATCAGCTTCTTCAAAAAAGGTTCGGTTTCATTACATTGTAATAAAGAATCACAAATGAGTACACGGTTCATTAGGTTTCTTTCAGTGAGCTCGTGGGGTACCCAAATATCGAGCTTTTTTGTGTACCCAGTTTTTTTCAAATGCGCCAAAACTGTTTTATGATCAATTTCCAGTTCTTCAGCTACGTCGTAACTACTGATATGCCGATCTTGCTCCTATTTTTAAAAAATGGCGTCAATTTTATCCGTAATAGGGCGACCAGAGCGACGTGCATCTTTGACATCAAAATTTCGGGATTGAAAACGATTAAACCAAATTTTTGCTATTCTCACAGACATTGCACTAGGTCCATAAACATGGCAATTTTTTTTCGCTGCTTGCGTTGCATTTTTACCAATTTTGTAGTAAAATTTTTAAATGTATCGAATTTCTTCATTAGATTCACTCATCTTTACAGTACGAAAAACAAATAAAAATCACACATTTTTCTAATTTGAATTTGGAATTATCTTCTCTAAAATTTAAACTTTGAATGGTACCAAAACCAGCCAGATACAAATAGTATAGCCAAAGAGATTTTATTACAAGTTCATACATTATATAATGCGAAAAGACTTTTTCCCCAACCTATTATATCTAAGGGCTGTAAAATAAGTTAGTTACTACGATGGATCTATTTTATTGTTGCCTGAATTAAATGGTTTATTTTTAATATTTATTTCTAGCCCATCTTGAGTCAGATCAGTGACCGTTGAAACAAAGAAAATACTTCAGTTTTAGAAGTTAGTGATTGTGGTGAAAATGCTGTCTGCTTCTTCTTAGCTTGTCAAGAGTTCTACGTTTTCATTTACACTATGTTGGACAGGTGTTTGGCCACTACAATAGCATTAGGCGAGGCGGTTATTAGGTTCTCCATCGAGCAGGTGTTCGGACACAAAGAGCACATTAGCAAGTGCTGCATTGACTGCGCGGGATAACCACAATAGCACTGCGCTATGTAGGGTCCCTGAATCCCCATTTGCACATATTAAGTCTGCAGCGGCCAACGTGGGTGCGGAGCCTGTTTAAGGACTAAAATGTGACAAAATGCTGTTAAAATGCACGATATATTAAAAGGACCCTTTCATTATGGTAATATCCTTTTATGCACATGCTTAAGAGGATACGCGCGCTGCATTTAGTCCATAAAAACGTACTCCCCTGTTTCACTCCATGGAAACTAGAGCAAATATTTTTGTACCATTTAATCTATAAGTACCACTGTTATGCCTTTATGTTTTGTTTTTAATAATTTAATGAATTAATAATTATAAGAACTAATAACCTTCTAAAATCACAAAAATTGCCAATCTTACCAGACATCCAGCATACAAATTTGGTGAATATAAAAAACAAAAAGAAAACATACAGGCATAGCAAAAGTTTTATTGTTATTATTCGTAAAAAAAATATTAAAATTGGTTAAGTTTTGGAGTAGAAAACAGGGAAATACGAAATAGAAGATTTCGTCCATTTTAAACAGATATAATCAGTCCGACCTGCAGTTGTCTCTATTGCTTTCTATTCAGGAAGCAATAGATTTGCGCGACAGCAATACATCGGTTAAAAACCTAATTTACAAATCACTTGCTGTCCGTTTTTCCTTTTAAAGATTCTCCTTTTCGATGTTTCGTTACTGAAACAGAATTTCAATATTTAATATTATCAAAAAGACACATATGAAACCGCATTGCAACACCGTCACACAACGTAGTAACGCATCGCATCTTGTATAACTGTCCTTAAATTTTGTCTCAGGTGGCACACAGTGTTATAAGATTAAGTTCCAACAATATCTTGTTACCTGTATTTGTGTTCATGACACACATGAGTATACTATAGATACATTGTCATCTTTGTAATAAACATGTACGTTTGAATGTTTAGCAGTTGTTTTGGATAATGGTAATTTCGTAGGTACTTTTAATGGGACCGTTTCTCAAAAGAAAAAAAAGAAACCTGTACAGGATCATTTCGTCGTCCGTCTGTTTGTCTGACTATCAAATACCGTTATTGTCCGTCTCTTGGAGCTGTCAAAAAATCAGGCTTCTAAGTCTGTTTTTCGTATATAAGTTTTTATGTTGACAAATTACTTTTTAAAATAAGCTGTTATACAGTTCATAATTGGAACCACAATCAGATTCAAATGAGCTCTAACACCAGCGCCTACTATAATCCATCCAGAAATTCCGTTGTCTCCGTCATGAGACCTCCATGGTTCCATATTATTGCAATATTTAATCCAAATTTCTGCTTAATAATTTTTCTGCTTTAAAATTTAGTTGCATGATTCGATCGAAACTAACAAACAATGCAAGTTAAACTAGTGGGTTCGCCCTGAACTAAGATCTCGCGAGTCTCTCAAAACACAAAAAAAAATATTCTTAGGGCGACTCGCGCAACGATGTTCAAACGTATTTAGTGGCTAAATATAATAAGCAGTTATCAAATCATAGAAATAACTAAAATTTAAACATTATTAGTAACTAAATACTGTTTTAGATGGTCGGCCTTAATTTTTGACTAATAAAATAATGCCACGAAATGCGCAACCAACTCACTTAACCTACAGTTTCATTCAAGTTACAGGTTTTTTGGGGAAATATTGCAGTTATTCTGGATTTCAAACTTTTGCCTACATGTGTCACTAAAGCTACACTTTTACCAAATTTCAGCACTGTGGGGTCACTGGTGTGTGCCCTGTAAATTTTATCAAAGTTTGGTTTTTATTATGAATAATAACATAAAAACTACAAGGTTTAAAATAAAAATAAAAACAGGGTCGAAATGTACTCACCAAGACCTTTTATTAAACTTGCCATTTGACGGGATAGTCCCATTTTGTTTTTTTTACCCCTCTTGAAACCCCAATATCTCAACAACCCCCCCTACATTATCTCATTTAGTCACACCAAAATTGTGCCATCACTAACTACCTATATACCAAATTTCACGATGATCGGATAAGCGCTTCGATATTTATTCTCGGACAAACCAACATACGTACATATACCTATAACGCTGATTTGCCCAAGTTGAATTAGAAATCTCGCATCGCTCGATCAATAAAAGCTTCAGCAATTTTTTTTTATTTTGTCACTCACACTCTGTAAGATGAATATGTCTGAATTTCTAGGCTTATACAATGCTTGCGCAAAGGAATCGTTGAAGTTTGACGGCTCCACAAGCGGTTACCACTACCCATACCATTGGTATGGGATCCGGTGATACCAATTGCATGCATTGCCTCACGCATAGGTTACATCTAACTTAGACTGGCCTACATTAGGCCCAGAAATGATATTTTATGTTATGTTATGAAATAATATCATAATAAAAAAATAAGTGTTAGATCACACGACTGAAGTAAAACTTCTTTTTCAAAATTATAATTTATAAAATTGTTCAATTACAAAATTGTCCACACGTATGTCGGTCGATCAGTCTATTTTCATTTTATACAGACGCAACTCACACTTGCACATTAACGTTTAAAAATATACGAAGCGTAACTCTCTCTCTCTTTCTATCTTCACTAACATATCTCCCTCTTAACTTCCGTTCGCACTTTTCGTAACGCATTCACCAGCTTACTCCCCAAGTCAAGGGTGCGTAAAGAAGTTTTACTTCAATAAATGTGCGAGGCGAGACGTTATTCGGAGCGAATCGCACTCACCCTGTTGAAGGTTCACGAATTGATCCGAAGCATTGTCGGTCGAAACACCCATAAGACTATACGTGATCAGCCCCGTATTTATAATAATAATTGAAATTAATCACGAAAGTTTTCGAAGTACAATAAAATTTGCATTTATTTCAGACTACAAGTGATCCATATATAGTGTTAGTAAAGACGTAGCTATAGGTGTTAGTTTATAAATAAAAGTAAAATTACATAGGAAATGGTAGGAAGCACTGTATTTCTGTACTGAACTTATATGTTTGCAACGGTCTTAAGATGATTCAAAGTCATGTTAATTATTGTGTACTTATTAAAGTAAAACTTCTTTACGCACGCTTGAATTGGGGAGTAAGCTGGTGAATGCGTTACGAAAAGTATGAACGGAAATTAGTGAAGATAGAAAGAGAGAGAGTTACGCTTCGTATATTTTTAAACGTTATTGTGTGAGTGCGAGTTGCGTCTGTCCAGAATGAACATAGACTGACCGACCTACAGACGTGTGGACAATTTTGTAACAGAACAATTTTATAAATTAACTAGCTGACCAATCCGCAGCTTCGCACGCGTACTTTTTCAATAAAAACATTACCCTCCTTCTGCGCAGTTGGGTTAAAAGTAGCCCATGTCACCCGGGGATAGTGTAACTTCCCAACAGTGAAATATTTTTTTTAATCCGTCCAGTAGTTTCGGAGCCTATTCAATACAAACAAAGAAATCTTTTCTCTTTATAATATTAGTATAGATATTTTGAAAAAGAAGTTTTACTACAGTTGTGTGGTCCAAAGCCTACTCGTTTTTTTATTTCTGTTAATTTAAAAAAATCTCAGACACATGACTTTTTATATATCAATGGGAATACAATATGAGACAGCTATTTAATCTGATCCTATAGGTGGCATAGATAATTGGTAGATTTTGGTTACTCCATACTCACTACTGGATACTGAACTTTAAGAAGCTTGCATCGTTAAAAGCAATATTAAAAAGAAAATGTTTGCAACATCAAATGAAAATTGTAAGTTGAGGCACGGAAACAAGAAAGTATCAAAGCAACTTTTACTGCTACAAAATGCCGAAAAGATACAAAACTTGAGTAAAATCTGTTACCTACGTTTAGGCATAAGTTCCGGCCGTCTCGTTATTGGATCGAAAAAGTTTCCAACCCAATTTATTTTGTATCAATTTTTCCTCGGTTACCGGCCGTTTCTGAAATTACTTAATTTTCTTCGCTAGTGTTTCATTTCAATGGTGTTGCTTAGAAATTAATATTGTTGAACAAATATAATTTTTAATATACCGACTTAAGTTTTGAAAAACCGGCCAAGTGCGAGTCGGGCTCGCGCACGAGGGGTTTTGTACCATTATCCATAAAAACGGCAAAAATAAATCACGTTTGTTGTATAAACCCTAGTAAATATTAATTTTATTTTAATTTAATTATTTATTTTTAAAGTGAATAATATAACTCGATATTGTGTGAATATTTCAAGCGTTTACCTGTTGCCGTTATCAATATCGAGCAAAAACGAGCATGTGGCACTTATAATTCCACCTTCGTGGACTTAGATAAATTCCCACTTTCACAAGCAAGATTTAGGAGACTTGCGATCGAGCTGTTTAAGCCTGAGGAGGTCGCTGATGACTCACGGTTTCCACGATCCACGTGAGTCTGTCATCGTGTTTTCATTTTTATCTGCACACTTCGTTTTATTTATGCTGATTACCCGTTATGTGAGAGAGGGGGGGGGGGGGGGAGGGAGGGGTCCGCGCCTGCTGTTTGACTCCCATTGATCACGTAACTATCGCTCAATCACACATCTGGCAGGGCGGCTGGAGACGACCGGCAGGCGCGGATCTGATACTCCATAGAGCAACACGGGCCACCGGCGGACCGGAGGGGAGTAGGCATACGCAGGCGTTCCCCTCTGTCAAAGTATAAGTCCACGCGGTCCTATGCGTACAATAAAATTGGTTGCAGCCGCACTGCTCACTAGACTAAATCTAGTTGCGTGTCTGAATCGACGTCCTAAAATAATGCCGAATTGCTCTGTTTTTTGCTGCAAGAAGAGATCTGCCACGTCAAGTCTACAAGAAGAAGGCGTTACCTTTCCTAAGTAAGTAATTTTTAATCACATTATTATTATTTACTTCTTTTAAACTTAAAAATTACAATATTATCGGTCGGGTTGTTTCGGATTGGTTTACCAACACAGGCCGCTCGCTTTCATACAATACGCGGATCGGTCGAGCGACTGATCCGAGTTTATTTCTGAGAATCCGCTGTCACCGAGCGATAGTGTTGTTGCCGGGTTGTTTGTAGATAGTTATCGATAAAAATGGCCAGTCTTCTATTCGGAGTCATTTTTGAGTTTAAGTTTTTTTGTTACAAGTGTGTGTTTCTTGTACAATTGTGAGCTTTATTTAATATTCATAGTTAAAATGCATATAAAAAAATACTTACGCGCATTAGCGCTTTTATTAAAATTACGTACGGAGAACTTCAACCATAATGTTTTTTTATTTATTTATTGCAGGTTTCCTAAAGATTCAAATTTAAGGGATACATGGAAGACATTTTGTAATAACAAAATAACCTGGATTCCCACAAGAAATGGTGTCATTTGCTCAAATCATTTCGAGGCCTCTGACTTTCAAGTGTTAACGAACAATAGAAGGAAATTAGACGAGGGCGCCAAACCGCCTTACGCGACAAGTTTATTAGTGTTATTGTAGTACTTAATAAATAAAGTCCATTTTTATAAGAATATCTACCTTTGTATATATTTTAAACCTAATTTCCTTAACCGAGTTCTCCAATTTATCGATAATGCTTATCGAAAGTTGTAACAACTATGGCTGTAAGGACTTGTCAATGTAGTTGCATCATTACATTATACTGTTATGACACGGAATGTTTAGATGTGTGTGTGAAATTGTTAGTGTGTTTTTTAAATGTCAAGGGTGAGACTTTCGTAGAAATAGACGATTGTTTTTGTGTGCGAATTTGAGAAAGTGTGCGTAGCGCAAATTTCCCCCCACAAAAAATGACAGAAAATTTTGTATTGGTAAAATACGCTATGGCTACTCCCCTCCGGTCCGCCGGTGGATCGTGTTGCTCTATGTGACACTCATACGTGGCTGCGATGCGACTTGTACGGCTATGCTTTGACGGGTTTGAGTTTGTCTATGCGACTCAACCTCTAACTAACTCACTTTAACTATTTATTTCTTTTATTTACTGACATTCGAACAGTAGATAGTGGGTATAATATAGATACTAACTACCTATTTATTCTGTTTTCTTTACTGTTTAATCATATATAACCTACTGTTGGTCAAACTATTAATATTGTTCACTTCTTCAATTAATCTGTGGATGATGTCGTGGGTCATGCATTTATTCATGTACCTATTGGTGCTATATTCTACTTCATAATTTAAGACTGTTTGTTTTCCCAAATAAATAAAATAAAATGATGTTTTTTGATGTCGATCTGGAGTAGAAACAAGCTTATGGCCCATATGATGTAAAGTGGTAACCATCGCCCATAACAAAGTATTGCCTAGTCCATTGAGTTTGGACTTCTGAAACTGTGTGAATGACTGAAGTTTGCAAAGTTTAAGGCGGGGAGAATGCATGTGTCCATTAATTTGAATTTTAGCGACAGTGGACAATCTAAACACTTCATTAGGTCATAAATTTATAGATGTTATATGGTCCCATACAAAAAATTATACAGGGCAAGGTAAAAGCAATAAACAAAATGAACTTGCAACAGTAAACTGCCAAACAATTCCATGGTTTTTTCATTCACCAGCTGACGACAGAGGAACCAGTTTGTTTTTAGAGCTATTGCAGTCGGAACGGTTTCCGAGCGTCGGTTTTTAGTTAAAATTGCTTTAGTGAATCGTAACAGCTTTGGCAGAAGATTTGTTTTTTGTGAATAAACGGATTGACGGATTTGAAAGTTTTTACATCCGATTTTCAATGGGTGAAGACATTTTCTGATTTAAAGTTTGTAGTGAATTCAGCCTATGTTATGCCCGAGTTGCAGACTTGTTTGAATGGGGTTTCAGGGATACGAGCCTAGCACAAGGTGATTGCGGAGCTTCAATACAGTCCATGTCACATTTACTGGTATGCCCCTTGTACCCAAACACCTGTACGAGTAGGGTTACCAGATGAAAATATCAAAAGACCGGAGAAAAGGCCTGATTTCCATTGAAAAATCCTGCGATTTTTTTCAGTTCGAGAAGTTTACTCTCAAACGTACTTAACAATTTTAAAAATTCGTAATATTATCTTTATATACCCTGCGGATCTCGCTCACGCGTTGCAATAATTAAAGAAAAACCTTACTTAAAAACGTATCTTCACATATTAAGTACATATGATAATACTGATTAGGTACCTTCTTGGATTTAATTTTATTGATTTTAATTGTGCAATTATTACCAAAGGAAGATTATTTTGAATTTGTTAAACTTGTTATTAAAGAGATCTTTAAAATGTATGCTGTATATTATTGAAATTTCTAAAAATCCTGAGATTTCATTAGATTTGCAAAATCCGGCCGTAATTCTGAGAAGAGTCCAAAAACCCTGAGATCACTGATATTGTTACCCTATGTACGAGGTAAGACCTAAACAATACCACCGTTAGTGCTATTCAGGTATCTACTTATTATCAGAATTAAAACTAAGAATTAGACTATTTTTATGAAGCATCGAAATTTCTTAGCAGAATAAACTATTTTTAAACAATATGTTTCCTATCATTATTATAAATACGGGATTAATGACGTACCGTTTTAGCGGATACATTGTCGGTCGAAACACCGATAAAACGGTACCTTACAAATCCCGTATTTTTATTGATTGAAAAAATCACGAAACTTTTCAAAGTATAATGTGTTTTCCTTTTATTGGACTTGTTTCTTGTATTTTCTATCTTGGTCGCGGAGAAACAGGTGTTAAAATTTACGTTTAAAATTAGCAGGCTCAAAACACTACTGACTATTTTCACCTGTAAGGTAGCGTTATCATTTTCTAAGTAGTTACCTACTTTTTATAGAAAAATAAAAACTAAAATGAATTCAGAAATGTCCTGAAAAATAATATTAACCTTAGTCCAGTCCAAATGAAAATTTACTGCGCAATTGTTTCAGGTCAAAATATATTTTTCCTCATAATTAACCAATTTACCATCGCTCAGTTGATTCTAACGGGGTTTTGATTAATCTATTACCAGGTAATGCCTTGAATAATTAAGAATGATACCATTTAGATGCGAAACTCCGAACGGTTTTCCGGTTTCGCTGTATCTTTGTAAAATATTTTGTTTTGTTCTGTTCCGTTCAATCTCTTTATTTTGAATATTGATGTGTAATGGTAATTTTTGTTTTATTATTCTTACTTTTAGTTGACATTCTTTGTGTCATATTATAATAATATAATTAGTCCCGATTCCGGTCCGATTGGGCTACTTTATTATTAATTTTATTAGAACTGTTATTGATAAATTTTGAATATGACGTAACTTAGTATTTTATAATGTGACTATAGTGGAAAATAAATAAAATTAAATGAAAAATATGAGCGCAAAACACTGGTCGCAGTTACCGAGGGTTACCGCAGTTAATGATCCTGGTGATTTTAATTAACAATACTTAAATATTATTAATAAATAATATTGACTTTAAAAATTTAATTAGTATACTGTGATTGTATTTGTTTTGCAGAACATTGCTGGGCTAAAAAACATGGAGCATACTTTGTCAGCACCAAAGAGAGATTTCTGCTCTGGAGATTCTGATCTATACACTAGTATTTGTTTCCAGTTAATGCCATGATTTTCAAGTTTAGACAGGTTCGCGGATTCGGCGTTTATTTAAAATCATAATTAAAAGGCAATTAGGGCTTCCTTTGCGTAATTATTTGTCTACCCTTTGGTTAATTGGACGTAGGGACTGGTTTGGGTCAAACTACGCTGAAAGGTTTGTTATGAGTAGTAGATATTACTAGGTAGTACGTATCGATTATTTACTAGTACCTTTCATCACAATCCCTATGGTTGTATAAGGACCTATATTCCAATTCGCACTTTAGCAATTTTAATTGATCGAGCAAAGCTAGATCTCTAAAAAGGTAGGTAGTGATGGCACAACTTTGGTGTGCCTAAATGAGCTAAAAATGTTGTTGAGATATTAGGGTTCAAGAGGGGTAATAAATATGAAAATGAGGCTAACAGATCAAATGGAACGTCAAATGAAAGGAATTCTACATTTAGATTCCGTTTTTATTTTTAGTAAACTCTTTATAGTTTTTAAGTTATTAGCCATAATAAAAACTAAACTTTGACAAAATTCACAGGGTACACCAGTGACCCCACAGTGCTGTAATTTGATATGCCTTTTTCTATATTTGTGTCACTTAAGCTACACCTTAAGTGACACAAATATAGGCAAAAGTCTGAAATCCAGAATAACTGCAATTTGAACCCTAAAAAGTGCAACCACATACATGAACTCCCATTACCTTTAATTTGAACAAAACTGTAGGTCACGTTATTTGGTATTTGTTTAGTGGCACTATTTTGATTGTCAAATATCACAATTATTTTGATTTAATCGGAGTCTCGCGAGATCTTAGTTCGGGGCGAAGCACTAGTCATATTTAGCTACAAGCTGATCCACCCTGTCTTTGCAAGGTATTATCAAAATAAAATAGAGCTTATAGCCACGCAAGGCTGGTGAGTGTAGCATTGTACTAATGAAATAATTATCAGAATTGGTCTAGTTGTGTCTGAGACTCCTATAAACATACAAACAACATTTTCTACCTCTTTATAATCTCCTGCTTAGTCGGGCATTCCTGGCAGAGTGGTCGTGGTTATGTCAGCGGCTCTAGTGATGCGTCTCCATATAGTTCTATTGAAGGAGTTGCAAGAACATTCAGTCATGGTAGAGTGTGTGATGGACTTGATGAGGTCTGACCATCTCACTGGAGAGCGACGACGTGGTCTATTGCCCTCCATGCCTTTCACTATTAGACTTTCTGTTGAGTCCTATTTACGTGTAACATGTCAAAAGAACTTAAGTACTCGGAACTTAAGTACGAAACTCACAACAGACGCCTCCGGCACCACATCTCCAATGCATCGATTTTACTCCGTTTCTTCAGCTTCAACGTCTCAGCAGCGTAGATAAAGATTGGAAAGATGATACTTCTCATGAGTCGAACTTTATATTAGGGTAGTATTTAACCGCACTTTAAAATCTTCATGGTTTTTCAAAAATATATTAAAGTACACATTAAAATATGCACTCCAAAAGAAATCAAACTCGGTATACATTTTATATGTCAAGCATAACCATCTTATTTTAGAATCTAATCTTAACATACTAAATAAGTTTATTTTCCTAATCCGTTAAACGCTTAAAAACAACTAGCTTCCGCCCGCGGCTTGGCACGCATGGTTTGTTAGTAAAAAATATCCTATATGGTAATCAGGTTCAGCCGTTACGACGTGATTGATTAACAAACAAATAAACAAACTTTCGCTTTTATTGAACCATCGAAGCGAGATCTCTAAATAAACTTGGGCAAATCGGCGTTGTATTTATGTATGTTTGTTTGTCCGAGGATAACTTTTAAAGCGTTGATCTGATCATCGTGCAATTTGGTACATAGGTAGTGATGGCACAATTTTTGTGTGACGAAATGAGCTAAAAATGTTGGGGGGTTGTTGAGATATTGGGGTTCAAGATGGGTAAAAAAAATGAAAATGAAGGTCAAATAGGACGTTAAATGAAACGTCTTCATTAGTACATTTAGACACCGTTTTTATTTTTAGTAAAGTCCTGACAGTTTTTGAGTTATTAGCTATAATAAAAACTGAAAATTTGATAAAATTCACAGGGTACACCATTGACCCCACAGTGCTGTTATTTGGTATGCGTATAGCTTAAGTGACACAAATATAGGCAAAAGTCTGCAATCCCGAATAACTGCAATTAGTACCCCAAAAAAGCGCTAGCAAAATACATGAACTCCCGTTACATGTAATTTGAATGAAACTGTAGGTCAAGTATATTAGTAATTTATTTCGTGGCACTATTTTGATAGTCAAAGATTACAAATAATATTTTTTTTTAATCGGAGCGAGATCTCAGTTCGGGGCGAACCACTAGTAGGTAATGTTCTTTTTTCTTTCTATTTGTTTTCTTTATTAAGGACAACAAACAATTACACAATTAGGTTACTTAATACTAATACTAAATAAGGTTCTTTATGTTTAATCAGCCCCAGTGTCCACAGATTGGGTTGACAAATTATAAGGGCATAAAGTGCATGCTTAAGAAGGAAGACAAACAATATCTGTAGGTCACATTACATACAAGAACAAGATTTTACCTGTTACTTAAGGTCAGACAGAAATAGTGTATGACATCAGATATTAGTGTGATAGTATGACTATAAAACCACTATTGATGTTTGCCACATTGGCAGTTAAGTCTCCTAGAGATTCAATCTACTTTGTACAGAAGCTCTTCGAATACACTCGATTTCTTAACCTTTGGTTTGCCAAGAGCTCTTCCGGGACGAGTTTTACCCGAAAATATTTGCTTTTTTACCCATAAAAGTAATAGTAGATCCGCATGGCGTAGTTTAACTCAGTAAACTCGCTGAAAATTGAACTGTCAGTGCCAGACTTGGCTTAGATCCAACCGGCCAATGGTGATTAGATATACATACCTATCTGTAGTATACTAATTTAATATTGCGATTGAAAAATGGATTTTGTGAGAGATGCATTGAAAATATGCTAGCGTCGGTTCTTATGTCATCATTGTGGTCCGAAATTTCCCCTTTTACCATAGAAATCTTTTCTTTTTTACCCCTAGATGTTTTTACCTATAGGTTAAAAAGAAAAATATTATGCAGGGGTAGGTATGAAATTTTTTTTTATTTGGTACCCCATATTATAACCTTTTTTATGTAAAGTGGGATTTACAACGACCCGAAATAACGTAATTTTTATAAGAGGATATTGGTAGTCACATGCTCCCTAAAAATTACTCACCGTTGCCACAAAACTAAAAAAAACCTTTACTTGGTTTTTCTTCGACTTCTTGTACTAACTTAGTTATTTGAGCTAGAAGTCAATAATTATTACTAGCTGTTGCCAGCGGCTTCGCCAGCGTTGTTCTGGGTTGCAAAAATAAATATAAATTTTGACATTTCATTTATATACCATGGAAACTGATTAATGCGACAAGTACCCTTTGTTATATATATATATATATATATATATATTACATGATAGAACTTCGTTTGATTACAATCTCACCTGATGGTAAGCGATGATGTGGTGTAAGATGTAGCACAAAGATCGAGAAGAAACCTATTCACCTTAAAGAGGCCCGGATCGTATTTATTAGGAAAAACAGACGACGGTAAGGAGTTTCATACCTTAGCTGTACGCATAAAGAACGTAGAACCAAAACGGTGTGTGCGAATGGGTGGTATATCAACTAGGTACGGATGGTACTGAGCCGTGCGCCTGCTTGTCTTTTGATGGTTATATTCTATAATCTATAATTATATATTCATATAAATAATATATTCTATAATCTGTATCTATAATTCTATAATTATATATCCAGGTTATATTCTACGTACATACCTAATTTCATCGAAATCAGTTCAGCCGTTTCGGCGTTATTGAGTAACAAAGATACATCCAAACTTTCGCATGTACATATCAGTGTGATTGTGTTTCAGTGTTTATTTTTTTCTTGTTAGAGGCATTTGCCAGTAAGTGCTCAACCCCCCCCTATTTTCTATCTGAGAAGATACTAAGCGAACTAGTCACTTTTTTAATAATTAAGCATTAGAAATTTCTTAAAAGTTACAGTGCGATGTGAGACGTTATTCGGAGCAGATCGCACACACCCTGATGAAGGTTCACGAATTAAACCGAAACATTGTCGGTCGAATCACCGATAAGACGGTACGTGATAAATCCCGTATTTATAATAATGTTACACCCAGTGGTTGCCAAAATCAGCAACTCAACGGTCTAGGAGCCAGAGAAAGGACTTTTCGCCAAGTGCAACCAGAATCTCGCACAGAAAGCCCGAGTAACACAATTCTGCTAATTTATAAGAAAAATGACTATGGAGTAATATTAATATTTAGCGATAAAGATTGTTGTTCCTGCCTTAAGCTGCCAAATTTCCAATAATGTTGTCATATCAACGGCGGTCATTGGTTAATATTGTGTTAATAAAATACCAAACGGTAGTGGCTATTTTGCGACGATACTATTTCATAGTGAAACAATTAGTTTAGTAGAATTGGTCCCCAGGTATTCCATCAAATTATTATTATATGTATGGAACCGAGACGTGGTCCTTCACTATTGGCCTTATGAATAAGCTCAGAGTCGCTCAACGAGCTATGGAGAGGGCTATGCTCGGGGTTTCTCTTTGGGATCGAATCAGAAATGAGGAGATACATAGGAGAACTCAAGTCACCGACATAGCCCGACGGATTAGCACGTTGAAGTGGCAATGGGCAGGCCATATAGCGCGCAAAACAGATGGCCGATGGGGCCGAAGGGTTCTCGAGTGGAGGCCACGGACCGGCAAGCGCAGCGTAAGACGTCCAACCACAAGATGGGCAGACGACTTGGTAAGAACCGCAGGTCGGCGTTGGATGCAGGCTGCTTCCAACCGCAGTTCCTGGAGATCAATGAGGGAGGCCTTTGACCAGCAGTGGATGTCCTACGGCTGATATGCTGATGATGATTATTATTATAATGCCCACGCGTTGGCGGGCTCGTGTTTTGGACCAAAATTTAGTATTAAATAAACATCTATTGCAAAAAGAAACATTTAACAATAAATAACTAGTTGTTCGCCCCAAACTGAGATCTCGCGTGTCACCCATAAAAACAAAAAAAATGTGTAAAGTATCTATAACTATCAAAATAGTGCTACGAAATACTAAACCAAATTCCTTGACCTACAGTGTCGTTCACATTACAGGTAACGGGAGTCCATGTACATTGGTTTGATTTTTTGGGGTAGGAATTGCAGTTATGCTGGATTTCAGATTTTTCCCTATATTTGTGTCACTACTACACATATACCAAATTTTAGTACTGTGGCGTCACTGGTGTACCTTATGAATTTCGTCAAAGTACCGTTTTTACTATGGCTAATAACTTAAAACTACGAAATTTAAATAAAAATGAGGTCGAGATGTACTGATAAAGGCATTTCATTAAACGTGCCACTTGACCGGATAGTCCCATTTTTTTTGTCCTTCTTGAACCCTTTTTTTTCCTTTTTTGTATATCTCAACAACCCCCACATTTTTAACTCATTTAGTCACACCAGGATTGTGCCATCACTACCTATCTACCTAGTCAGGTCATAAGTATTGTCAACACAGTAAAAACTTTTCTTTTAGAATGTTGGCCACAAAAAAGTTTATTGAATTCGAATTTCGAATTGTTCATGAAAATAAAAATGAATACTTTTTAGAATTTTACTCATTTTTAAATATGGAGTGGACGCTTAAAGAAGACCGTGTTGCAGTTATTGCGTTGCATCGTTGCGGTTACGCGCTAATTCAAATTTTTGACATACTGAAAAATTTGAATATAACCAAAAGATTCGTTTATCGCACCATCAAACGATACAATGAAGACTCTAGTGTAGATGACAGGTCAAGAAGTGGTCGCCCTCGGTCTGTTACGACTCCAGCAGTGATAAAAGCTGTGAAGGCGCGAATTCAAAGAAATCCCAAACGTAAGCAGAAACTGTTGGCCCTTCAGATGGGGTTAAGCAGAACCACGGTGAAAAGGGTATTAAATGAAGACTTAGGGCTTCGGGCATATCAAAGAAAAACAGGACATCGTTTGAATGCTCGTCTAATGGACCTGAAACTGAAGAGATGCCGCGCTTTGTTGAAGCGGTACGCGGGAAAAAAATATCGGGAAATTCTTTTTTCGGATGAAAAAATTTTTACCGTAGAAGAAAGCTACAACAAACAAAATGATAAGGTGTACGCACACAGTAGTGAAGAAGCGAGCAACCGTATTCCGCTTGTCCAACGAGGTCATTTTCCATCCTCGCTCATGGTATGGTTGGGAGTTTCTTATTGGGGCTTAACAGAGGTACATTTTTGTGAGAAAGGTGTAAGCAGTTGTGTATCAAAATACAGTCCTGACGAACCTTGTGGAACCTGTTTTTCATACCATGGTCAATAACAGGCACTGGGTATTCCAACAAGATTCGGCGCCAGCTCATAGAGCGAAGAGCACACAAGACTGACTGGCGGCGCGTAAAATCGACTTCATCTGGCACGAAGACTGGCCCTCCTCCAGTCCAGATTTGAATCCGTTAGATTACAAGATATGGCAACACTTGGAGGAAAAGGCGTGCTAAAAGCCTCATCCCAATTTGGAGTCACTCAAGACATCCTTGATTAAGGCAGCCGCCGATATTGACATGGACCTCGTTCGTGCTGCGATAGACGACTGGCCGCGCAGATTGAAGGCCTGTATTCAAAATCACGGAGGTCATTTTGAATAAACTTTAGAGTCATAAGAATCTATGTTTTGTGAAGTTCATTTTGGTATATAAATGGTTACTTAATGAATAAACTTGTTTCAATTATTTTATATTAAACATGTGACAGAATTTATGACCTGACTAGGTATATACCAAATTTAACGATGATCGGATAAGCACTTCGAAAGTTATCCTCGGACAAACAAACATACATACAACGCCGATTTGCCTAAGTTGCTCGCTTCGCTCGATCAAATATAAATATGATTTAAATATATATTTAAAATAACCAGTGAAATTCGTCCACACTACACACAATAAAAGCATCTGCGAGATATTACCGACGCGTGCTCGTACTACAACAATAACTACAAACTGCGGAGATTATTGTCCCAAAAAACCTTTACAATGCGGAAATGCGGATGAAATTTCTGTAAAAAATCAAAAAATACAAAGCTTTTATCTAACACCTACATTACTTTCACAACTAACTAAACGTTTTTAAAGTTAAAGTCAAAGTCAAAATCTTTTATTCATTAAAATCACAAGGATCACTTTGAAACGTCAATTTTACTGCCTGTTCCTTCGCGACCAAGCCAAGAAAGAAAGTCAAGAAACAAGGCTGGTTGTTTTTTTAATGATCCCTTTAGAATACATTACAATACAGAAAATGAATTACGTCTAAATTGTAACATTTTGAACGAGTTGGAACAATTTCAATCCCAAGCTTCTCTATCATCTAACTAATCCGATATTTTATAGTAGGCTTTTTTATAAAGATTTTGTTTAATTGCGTTTTTAAATTTGTTAATTGTTAATTTTTGTACATCACTTGGGAGTTTGTTATAAAAGCGTACACCTTGCCCTTTAAACAATTTACTAACTTTATGGAGTCTACAGGGGCAACAGCGAGTTTATCTATTGTCTTAAAAAATATCATAGTTAACGTAATAACTATACAACCGTACGACATCAATATAAACACACACCCAAAACAGGTACGTACATAATTACATGACATCAGGTTTCATTGATAATTTAAAACTTGATATTAAGGTTATTCTGTGGTAATGGATTTAAAAAAACTTATTTACCACAATATTACAATATTAAACAACAAATTCTGACGACCTCTGTGGCGCAGTGGGCGAATAACCGACTGAGTCGCAGGAGGTAGCGGGTTCGATTCCCGCCGCGAAACAAATGTTTTCATGATCTACATATATTTGTTCCGGGTCCGGATGTTTTTCTAAATATTAAAAGTATGTATTTACAAAATAAAAGTTTATACGTATTCTATCAGTTATCTGGTTTCCATAATACAAGCTTTGCTTAGTATGTGACTAGATAGCGCTGTGTGAAATGTCCAACAATATTTTTTTATTATTTATTTATTTAAACTACATATTTGCCCTTGTTTTAATTTAATGTCGTACGTAACAAAACACGTACTATATTCTTTTTGCATAATAAGTTTTATTAAGTTTTAATAATTTCAAAAAATCTTAGGTTTTTCATTCTTATATTAGGAAGGAGGTTTCAACTATAGTGTGACCATTAATGCTGTGCACTCCCTGAGGTATGCGCGCGGCGAGACGGGGGGGAGAATCGGCTGCTGCGCTCTGTCAGTTCGCCGTCAACGCTCGTGGCGGCAGGTAGTGTTATTTGTATTGGACTGTCTATGTCAGACGCACATGACACAACCTTATGAGGTTTTCGCTAGGAAGTTGGGTCAAGGGCTAGATCCAGAAGGCGGTACTCCTGGACTTGGCACGCATAGTCAGAAAGTTCCTCTCTCTGCAGCCCTAGCCACCGATCGCTTGGGCCTTACTTCGCAGTCGGTGGTTTGCCGTTTTTATATATTTTTTGAATTTTTTTATTGATGATAGCCAAGCGCTTGACCACTACCTTAATTGATGGTAAGTGAAGGTGTGATCGAAGATGGAGCACGCTTGCCTAGAATGAACCTATTCACTCTGGACTTGAAGATTCCAAAATTATACTAGTTTGGAAAAACATACGCCGTATGTAATATGCATAATGTATTTTTTATAAACGAGTTTTAAAAGAAATATGTGTGAATAATAATAATAAATTTATTTATATTTTCTCGACAAAAGGTTTACAAATATCACTTATATCTAAGGGTTCTAATGCTGCTACAGTGATGGACTTTGTATTGGAAGTGGTGACTAGCTAAAGCTGTGCGACGACGTTCGATCACACAAACGTTGTCCGATCTTCGTTTAGTATTAGTCAACACAGGATCATAATAAAGTTGTGAGTGTACCCGAAGGACAGTCTGCAGAATAAAGAGTTGTCAGACCGAGGGTACTTGGCGTATTGAGAAAAGATCAGAGGTCGGGAAAAGGAAGGGTTTCTTAGATAATACCATAAGCACACCTCTCTGGGCTCTTTCAACTCGAAGCATTCGGGTTTTGACCGCACTACCCCACACGAGATGCAGTAGGAGAGAACAGACTGGGTGAGGGCAAAATATACTCTTTTTAAACTATCAAAATCCAGAACTAATCTTAATGTTTTAAACACGTATATAAGTTTTCTGACTCGTAGCATAGTTGTTTTAATTTGGGGTTTCCATGACATAGAGCTGTCGAACAAAATTCCAAGGTACTTGTAAGAGTATGTCCATTCAGTGGATGTACAAGTGCATGTGTCGGAAACGGAACCAGCAGGACAAACATGGACACACACGGAAAGGGAAGAGGGGCTTGCGAGGCTAAGGCAAATCTACGAATCGCCTCATTTCTGATCATTCCTTATTCGGTCTCGTAGAGATATAGGTGCAAGGCACATTGAGCAACCTTGAGTCGTCTTATGAAGTCCACAGCAAGAGATCACGTTTAATATACTTTTATTTAATTTCAATGAAATACGCTGTAGACATATCAAACAGAAACATCCAGACCCGGAACAAATATCTGTATATCATGCAAACATATATTCCGCGGCGGGAATCGAGCCTGCAACATCGCGTCTCAACCAGTATTGAAGTAATGGAGAGCGCAGTTGGATGAAAATTACCTACATATATCACACTAATATTATGAATGTGAAAGTTTTGATGTTTGTTAACTTGTTTGTTTGTTACCCAATCACATAGTAATGACTAAACCGATTTCAATGAAATTCAGTATGTTAATAGATTATGACCTGGATTCAAACATAGCCTACTTTTTATTGACAAACAACGCGTGCGAAGCCGCTGGCGGATGCTAGTTAGTGTATACTTTGTGGTGCATGCATAAAGACTTTATGCTGTTGTTTCGCTAAATTAACGAAGTTAAAAAAACCATCGTTAAGTTTCCTAGCAACAAGTACCAACACAATTTCAGAAGGCAAATAAGAAGTTACGTCACCCAAGAGTACTAGAGGTACACTTTATTTTAAAGTTACCTTTTCTTAGGTTCATTGTAGACCAAAAGCTCACTTTGGCTCACCATACCCTATTTGGTACGGCTAAAAAATGTGGAATAACAAGTTGAGCTACAGAGCTGAGGTATGACTCAAGCTAACAAAAAATCAACGCTATGCCATGCGTCCTATAACGTTTTCATAAAATCCAGTCCATCCAAAGGTTGTCTGGAAGAGATCGCTTAGCGATAAGACCGCCACTTACATTTCTGCGTGTCATATTATTTGTTAGTTTAAGTGTGATACAATAAAACGTTAACTAAGACTTTTCACCGAACGTCTGGAGTAACGGGCGTGACGCCATGCAATGCAAATTAATGCAATGCACTGAGAGATACTATGTAATGTATGAATAGTTTTTTAGTTTTTTTAATTAAGTTATATTATTTTATCTTTCTTTATATCTTGTTCACGATGAGGTCTGGTCGTCTGCAGCTCACTTGGTCTAGTGTTTTGTGCTGTGAAGTTTTATGTCTAAGCACCAAGCCACAGTCAAACTATATACAGTTAGTTACACACGACACTTTTCAACCACCACTGACCCAATTCTGCTGTATATCTAAAATAGACTTGGCTAAATTTAACATAAGGTTATAGTATGTTGAAACAACAAGAACAAGGAAAGTATTAACAGTTATTTTTAACTGAATGCTTCTTCCACATCACTTTAAAAGGGTGAGAAGAGGAGATTGAAAGGAGAGACGGTTAGCACTCCTCTTGACAAGGATGGAACTTTTCAACAGCCCGTGACTCCCATTTCTATCGTTTAACTGAATTAAACTACTTGGGGCGACTTGCACATATAATTTTTTTTTTATACAGGCTTGCGTTTGACCATGATCTCGCCTGATGGTAAGCGATGATGCAGTCTACGGTGGTACACGCTTGCCTAGAAGAAACCTATTCACTCGCGACTTAAAGATACCCAGGCTGTAGCTATCTGGAAACACAGACTCTGGCAAGGCGTTCCACTCTTTGGCGGTGCGCATAATAAAGGTCAAAGAGAACCGCTTTGTGCGAATAGGAGGTATTTCTACCATATAGCGGTGGCGCACCGCAGAGCATCTGGTTGTCCGTTGATAGAATGGAGATGGTGGGATCAGGTTGAAAAGTTCCGCCGCACACTCCCCGAAATGTACTTGATAAAAAACCGAGAGGCTAGCAACCTTTCGTCGATGCTCCAGGCTGAGGAGCCTCGCATCAACTAGCTCTTCGTTGCCTATGAGCTTTTTGGCTCTTTTCTTAATTGATTCCAGAGCTTCAAGTTGGTACTTCGCTGATCCGTCCCAGAGGTGAGAACAGTACTCCAAACACGATCGGACTTGTGCTTTGTACAAGTTGAGCAACTGTCCCGGTGTGAAGTAGTGCCTCACCTTTGCGAGTATACCAAGCTTTTTAGCAGCCAACTCTGGGCTTTCGACTCAATGTAGGAGCCGAAATTGAGAGTCGGAGTTAATGTGATACCAAGAAGCTCGAGGTGGTCAGATATCGGCACGAATACATTTCGGAAAGTAAGAGTCATATTAAATTGACTTCGTTTTGCGAAGAACAGACACGCCTGGGTCTTATTCGCATCGAACTTGACCAGATTGGCATCACCCCAGTCGGAGATTGCCTTCAAGAACAAGTTTAAGCGCTCGACCATGGCCTGCCTGAGTGACTGAATCTGCGCTCCACTGGCTCGTGCACTAGATGTATAGCTTTCCACAACTGTGCTATCATCTGCATACCCAATGGTACCGGGTTTTAGCAGATCGTTGATATGCAGCAAGAAAAGAGTTGCGGAAGGTACTGACCCTTGTGGAACCCCGGCGTTAATCGCCAATTGATCGGACGAGCAGCCTTCAACGACAACTCGTATCGAACGGTCCCTTAAGAAGTCCTATATCCAGACACACAGACCAGTGGGCAAACCGTATGATGGAAGATATTATATATAAGATAAGATATAATATAAGATAATAGCTAAATAGAGTTGTCAAATCAAACAAATACATCAAATTTAAACATGTTTGGTCGCTAAATACGTTTAGAGATCGTTGTGCAAGTCGGGCTTGGACTGTAATATATACGAAATAGTATTTTACAAATTTTCGCGATCACTGTACATAATTACTGATTATAACGGGTATTTATTGCACATGTACCTGTTTTGTTTGTTATCCCAACGTTCCAACTATGTTGTAACGGCCGTGAAAATAATAAATATAAAAGATACATACGCGATAAATACTTTAATCAGTAATTACCTATATACAAAATTTCCTTTTTAAATAGATAATAATATAAAAGGTTCAGTGCGGAACCCAGTTTAAAGTTCACGTGAAATGAATAACGGTAGCTTCTCACATTATCTATCTGGGTCAACGCATAAGCAATACAATTCAGCGGGGACATTCAGCCAATGGCTTGAGGACACTTCTACCTGGAAGTTATCTGGAGCAATGGGGCTAGTTATAAATTGTTTGCAGCGGTCTTTAGATGATTCAACTGCTTTGGTTTGTATGTTTTAAAGTCACAAATAATTGTATATTTATTTTGCTAATAAAAGTTACGGTTACTGAACGCTGCGGAGACGTAAACGCTGCGAGAAGTTGAAAAGAAAAGATAGATGCTTTGGAAATTTGGTGGTGGACAAAGCTTCTTGGACCGAGTTTCATGCTAATGTCTTTATACTCCAAGAGCTCGGCATTAAATAGCGTCTGTCGCCTTATGTACAAACTCGCAGGTCTTCGGTCATGTCTCGAGAGGGGACACTGACTCTATTGAGCGTCTTGTCGTACAAGGACGAGTGAAGGGCATCAGACCACGCGGAAGGTCGCCCATGCAGAAGACCGATCAAATAAAAGCTGCAGTGGGCGGCCAACTGCATGAATACACGAGAGTGTTAGTCAACAGAGACAAATGGTGTGATATCGTGAGACGTGTAACATCTGCCTCCAAAAAAATTATACAATATGTTGACTACGACCGCTCTGTCATAAGCGTTACGATTAAGAAGAAGAATAAAAATTATTTTTTAGAAACTTTAAGTTTGCAATGTTTAATTGTTTAGATCAAATCTTTCAACTGAAATCAGTTCCCCCTAACCAATGAGCTGAAATTTGGAATACATGTGTCTTATGTTATGATGCAGGCGGTTGCTAGACAACGGAACTTCTGAATGGATTGTAGTGGCTAGTGTTTGGGCTCATTTGAATCTGCTTGCGGTTCCGGTTATGAATTTTATAAAAAGTAATTTTTCAAAAAAAACATGTTTTTGAATCGCCTAGCTGTTATATTTAAAGCTTATTTTCTAGCTTCGTTATACTGTGTCCAAGCTTATTTAGTGTTACGACAACAAGTGCGCGCCTGGTAAAGTTTTATGTGGGCTAGTATCGCATATGACTTGCATTTTAATTTACTGCTAGAAAATTAAATGTGTTCGTAAAAATACAATGTCGGATTTTTCGAAGAACTTTATCAGCAGATTTTTTTAGGTACATTTCTAAAAACTTTCACATCCTCAGTTATGTACTCTCCAACGGCGTACGATCCATGAATCCAACTCAAAACCATGACGACATGGCGCAGTGGACTAATAGCCACTGAGATGCAAGAGGTTGCGGATTCTATTGCCGCCGTGGAACAAAATGTATGCATAACCTACATATATTTGTTCTGGTTCTGGATGTTTACTTTTTATATTATAAGTTAAAATATAGCTTGTAAAAATAGCTTATAACTTTAATTATTGTCTACTAAACAAATCAGATATGAATGTCTCGAAGTGCTTTGTGTACTCATTTACTCGTAAACCTACAACAATTTTTATAACTCACAGCTAAATAAAGTAAATACAATAGAAGACCTGGGAGTGACGTTTGATAGTAAGTTATTGTATGACGAACATATTAATAGTATAGTTAAAAAGGCATCACGCGCACTTGGTTTTGTCCTGAGAATGTCACAGAGTTTACGAGTATCAAAACGTTTAAAATACTTTATTGTGTTACGTTTAAAGTACTTTACTTTATTGTACATTATTGTCATTTAGAATACGCTTCGCAAGTGTGAAATCCTTGTTACAAAGTTTATTATTCACGTTTAGAAGGTATACAAAAAAGTTGTTTACGTTATCTCCAATACCGAGCCCGACTATTCCTACCTGACTATGATACAAGATGTCGTAAGTTTTACTTTCTTCCTCTATCCGAACGAAGGGAAATAGCCGATTTGACTTATCTGTTTAACATAGCAAACGACACTGTGGATTGCCCAGAGCTTCTGGAGCTAAAAAGACTGCGAACTATTAAAGCTGCATAGAGAAATCCTAACCTTCTTTACGTTCCAAGAGTTCCAACTAATTACAGGCAAAATTATTTTATGGTGAGAGCTTGTCACGGAGGTTGATCTATTCAACACAAAAATAAGTAAGCTTAAACGCTTACTTAGTAACACTTATTTTAATACATAGATTAGGCACTTAACCGATGACGTGTATGGGTGTGTGTGTGTATTGATATCTCTTCTATTTAATTTCTTTTCTCATTTTATGTGTCGTCTACCTTACCTGTTTATATATTACTATTCATCTCTTACCTTATCTGCGGAAACTTTTAATTGGCCTTCTTAGAATAAGTAGCATTTATTGTTGTTTACTTTCTACTCAAATACCTTTTCTGTAACCTAGCTGTAAGTTTTCCTAGAACTCTAAAAATATCGGTAATATAGTTTATTATCGGTATCTGGTTGCCTTCTATAGTACAAGCTTTGCTTAGTTTGGGGCTAGATAGCGTTGTGTGAAAAGCCCAGTATTATTATATCATCCATAGAATGCCCACTGCTGAACACAGGCATCTCACATAGGTTGCCAGAGCGACCAATCTTGTACGGGCTGCATCAGCTACATGCAACGACTTCCAGCAATGGTACCTACTCGTATCTAAAAAGTTAGCTTAGTAAGTACGTGACTATTACTAGTCATTAACTGAACTCTTTTTAACACAAATCTACCAGCTTAGTACAGAGTTTTCTCATTTTCAAATCTTTGTTCCACTGCATTACCTCAGGCACGGACACAGCTTTAAAGAAAAAGCTAGTTCACTTAAATCAATTGAATGGTCATTATTTATGTTGATTATAACTGATAACTATTTTAGTAATATGTGAAGTTTTCTCGTCCATATAAAAACTAAAGTCTGATCAGTGGGTGTTACCAGTGATGACATATGGCACATAGACTTAATCCGGGAGGGATTAAGTCTCTGTGCCATATGCCAGTTTATACGCTTCTTATGAAGGTCGCGTGCTATGCTTTAAGTTTTTCTACGAGATCGAATAGGAAATGAGGTGATCCGTAGATAAACTAAAGTTATTGCCATACTCAAGAGGGTTAGTAAACTAAAGTGGTAATGGGCGGGGTACATAGCTCGAAGAACTGAAGACCGTTGAGGCAGTTATTTGATATGGTACCTGCGGGTTCGTTTTAGACATAAACATAAACAGACATTTATTTGCTACCATAGCACACACAAATTCACACAATACAATCAAAAGGTATAACATCAAAGAGAAGCCACAAGTAAGAGTAAACAGAAAATTATTTACAACAAACATAGGAACAATAGAATGAAATAATAAATAAACAATGTAGTCAGGGAAAAATTTAAAAGAGGCAAGTAGGTGTGTATGTGCTACTGCAGCAAATGGGTTCCAGCTCAGCATAATGCCTGGCCACCGATTGACAACTCGGCGCTGTTATTCTGCGGAAACCTTTTTTAGACAAGTCATTAGATCTCGTTAGAACGAATAGGCACTAATTGGTGTTTGCATACAATTATGATAGACTTAATTAGATAATTACGACAAGTAGATAGAAGTTATAAATATATTATGTTAGGAATAATAATAATGATAAGAAATGTAGGAGTACAAATTATAAATCATAATACGAATAAATATACTAGGAACCTCGCGTCAGCAAGTGAACGGCGCACTGTAACAATTTGTACCAGACACCCCAGTTTTTAGTTTTTCAATTAAATGTTTCTTAAAATGTTTTTTAAATGTAAATTTTGATTTTAGTTAATTTTAGTTTTATCACCGCACCACTCGCCATCGGCAGGGAATCCATCCACCTTAGAGACGATCTGGTCGCGTACCGTGAGGTTCCAGAGGAATTTCCTCCCGCGAACACTTCGCTTTTAGAATGGTCTCTCTGCCGAGGTTTTCCCCAGGGACTACAGAATGGATATTCATACTAAAAATGGGATATTTACCATGATTTGTGAGTATTTGAGTATCCCGATATTTCGGCGCAGTTGCATGCGCCATGATCACGGGTAAACTCATAGTAGTAAACTCAGTGTTCATAACCATGATAGTTTCAAAAGTTATACTACAGAATGGAGTTCTTCAAAAAGGGCGTTTTGAAAAATTTTAAATGGTCGGCCACGCGTGAGTTGTTTTACTCGCGCTTTGCCGACCCTCTTAAATTTACAAACCTTTGGTGTCACAAACGTCTATAGGCTACGGTAACCGCTTACCATCAGGTGGGCCGTATGCTTGTTTGCTAACTTAGTGGTATAAAAAAATGCAGAAAATTACTCAAGTACATGCTTAAGAAAGCACAGTGTAGGACTAGCTCCCACCGGATGAAAAGACGACAAGACTTCGGTGCAGGCCGCACGCGCACAAGATGTGAACTTGTAGAAATCCGTGGGTGGGCGCCTATCTTCTGGAGTGATGCGGTTGATGTAACGATGACGACTTACTCCAGCTGCTTGCTTTATAAGCTGTGCCTCAAATTCCCTACTCGCGCGTTCAGGAAATCTCCTGAATTATAATTTTGTTTGTGTAGCAACTGTTATTGTTTAAGATAAAAACGTTTGTTGACAACTCTCGTAGTTAAGAGAGGATTATATGCAAATATTACGATTTGGAGACTGAATTTTGTAGTTTATTTTTTATTTTGTTGTTTATGTACTTAAAAATTAAATTGCTGACCTGTTGATACCTACATTATTAGATAAATAGAAGCTGGAAGCGCTATCGTTAACAGCATCAAAAACACACTTTACATTGTATTACATAGCTAAGTACATATTTATACAAATATATAGCCATCGAGAGAACTTAAGGTACTATTCCGAGTGCCGCTTCCAATGCAACTGCTAATTGCAAGTGCTGCGGCTGTATTCTGTCGCCTGTGGCGACTGTGGCCAACTGCATGCAGCCGCGGCACTTATAACTAGCTTTGACAACATTTCAAAGCTACTTATATAGATTGACAAAGACTGCGGCTAAAGGTACAATTCTACAACTGCAACTGTTGACTACACGTGCAGCTGCCGCGGCGCTCGCGATGTCTGTTGTAGAAATGCATACAAGCCAGTAGTGCCGTTGCAACCGACTGCATGCAGCCGCGGCACTTATATGTACCTTTGACAACATTTCAACGCTACTTATATAGATTGACAAAGACTGCGGCTAAAGGTACAATTCTACAACTGCAACTGTTGACTACACGTGCAGCTGCCGCGGCGCTCGCGATGTCTGTTGTAGAAATGCATACAAGCCAGTAGTGCCGCTGCAACCGACTGCATGCAGCCGCGGCACTTATATGTACCTTTGACAACATTTCAAAGCTACTTATATAGATTGACAAAGACTGCGGCTAAAGGTACAATTCTACAACTGCAACTGTTGACTACACGTGCAACTGCCGCGGCGCTCGCGATGTCTGTTGTAGAAATGCATACAAGCCAGTAGTGCCGCTGCAACCGACTGCATGCAGCCGCGGCACTTATATGTACCTTTGACAACATTTCAAAGCTACTTATATAGATTGACAAAGACTGCGGCTAAAGGTACTATTTTACAACTGTAACTGTTGACTACACCTGCAGCTGCCGCGGCGCTCGGGATGTCTGTTGTAGAAATGCATACAAACCAGTAGTGTCGCTGCGGCCGACTGCATGCAGCCGCGGCACTTGCAGTTGGCAGCTCCGAATAGTAACTACCTTGCTATATATAAGCAGCTTTGAATTTGTATAACTAGAGTCTGGATTTTGTTTCTTCGTCTAACATTACTAATAATATTTTTTTATGGAAATCATTCAAAATTCAAATTCATTTATTGTTGAACAAAATACACTTGAAACGTGAGTACCGAGTGATCAATGAAAAATGCAGTTATAAAACAGTGTCAGGTGATAAATATATTTGTCACAAAGATTTTAACTACATCAAAGCCCTCTCTTAGTAGTAGTCAATGCCATCGAGAGAGTTATTGTAAATATTCAGCTGAGTTGAGGAAATATTGGTGCTTCTTCTCTGTCCTAACATACAAGGGCCCAGTCTGAAATTCAGAAAAAATACATTTTTATCCGCACTTATATTACAAATTCGTAAATAATCTGTTTGTTATATTTTACGACTAAATGGCCGAACTGAATTTGATGAAATTATTTTTAACTAGCTGACCTGTCTGCAGATCACGCACGCATGTTTTGTTAATAAAAACATTAGGTACCCTCTTTCTGCGCAATCGGATAAAAAGTAACTTATGTTACTCAGGAATAATGTAGCGTTCTAATGATGAAAGAATTTTTCAAATCAGACCAGAAGTTTTTGAGTTTATTCGTCACATTTATTCGTTATAATTTTGGTCGGTATTTCTATCAACTTTTAAAATGTAAAAAGTGGTTATTGTGACATAACGATATTTGTTGGACATATGGTGTCCCAAAGTTTTTTGTAGATATTGATATGTTCTTTAATATTGTAGAACATACATACTTTTGTCCTATCATCAATAGTTTCCGCAGCGCATGCGACGAAATACGTTTTAGGACTTTTTTTACACCTTGGGTTACGGTACTTAAGTTTTAGTAAGGATCCCTAATTTTTTCCAGCAATAAATATAATCTATCCCTCAAGGTAGCTTTCTAATGGTGAAAGAATTTTTGAAATCGGCATAGTAGTTTTTGAGTTTATTCATTACAAACATACACACACAAAAATTCAAATATTTCCTCTTTATAATAATAGTATAGATAACAATAATATTATTTAAGACACAACTCGATAAACAAAAAAAAAACAAACAACACAAACACATAAATAAAAAACATGTTTTAAATATATGTATACATATATTTGACCAACAGATGTACAAATTACTCTGTCATTACCAAATAAAGTAAACCGCCTGTGCAATATGTTAAGCCTGAAAACATCTCTGACCTGTGTCAGAGGGGAAACAGGCGGAACAAACAAAAAAAAATTCATATTTAGGAATTTTGTATCATCGCAATACGTTTAGTATTGCATTGTAGTTTAATATTTTTGATGTATTTTATTCTGTGAGGTATTTAAAAAATGTAAACTCTGAAATGTAATTCTCTCTTCTACGGAACAATCTCGCATCCTCATCACTTTCTTTGGACACGTGTCGCGTCGCCGAGAGCTCCTATGAGATCGCCTATGAAATGGACGGATCAAATAAAGGCTGCCATAGATGTTTCTTTAAACGAATATGCCAGAAGAGTAGTAGTGCTAGAAGAGTGGCGAAGGTTAGTGCGTCATAACCCTGACATGACGACCACGACCGCCCAGAGTGCTACCACTAAGAAGTAAGGAATTGCCAGTGCACAGTCATTTAAACTTGACCGTAATTAGTTTTTTAAGGTTCCGTACCTCAAAAAGTAAAAAAAAGGAACCCTTATAAGATCACTCTCTTGTCCGTCTGTCCGTCTGTCTAACCGTGTGTCACCACCGATTTTCTCAGGATCGAGTGGACCTAGCAAGTTGAAATTTATACCAGATACTGAAGTTTGTAGTCCCTATTAGGTGTATAAAAATCAAGGTCCTGAGTGAACACGATAAAAAGATATGGGCAAATTTAGATTTTCGCGAAAACTTGTAAGTTCTTACCAATATTTACCTTAATTTTCAACATTTTTATTTTTCGGAATTTTTCCTTTACTTCTGCTGCCTTGCCTTTAAACAAAATTGACAATTCTAGGTCAACCGGAAGTTCTCTATAGGTTTTTGGGTCGAAAACCTATATGGTTGTTCCCGTTGACCTAGAACCACGAAATTTGCCAAAAAATAAACACAAATATAGGAAAAAAATCCAAATATAAATAAGTTGAAAATTAAAGGGTGTCCCCATACATACATAGTTGACGCCAATTAAGATAGTCCTCTGAGTTGTATGGGAGCTCATACAGTTTAGTGGACCAGCTTAATCGGCAGCAACCTCAAATAAGGTAAATAAATAAAATTGAGTTATTGAATAAAATAAATATTTAGGTGGGGCTCCCATACAACAAACATGATTTTTTTGCCGTTTTTATATACAAAGGTACGGAACCTTTCGTGCGCGAGTCTGACTTGCATTTGGCCGGTTTTTTTTTAATTTTTGTTTTAGCCTTTGCATTTCCTTCACAATCTCACACTCTTCCATGCACGCAATATGCTTAAAATGGGATACAGTTTTTTTTGTCTTCACGTATTTATGTATAGATGTG
Organism: Philereme vetulata; assembly: GCA_918857605.2. Lineage (NCBI taxonomy): Eukaryota > Metazoa > Arthropoda > Insecta > Lepidoptera > Geometridae > Philereme > Philereme vetulata. Next base: position 7,353,099 of record OU975421.1, on the reverse strand, counting down.
CCCTTGTATGACATGTTGCCTGAAATAAACGTTATAATATTTTTCTTACCGCACCATTACAGCTGTTTCATTTTGTAGTTTATTCCGTGTCCTATTCAAGTTCATACAGGATAGTTTGCACTCGCTTACGTAAGATTTACCGTCGCTCCCGCAGATCGGAGCGTAAATTCTCTTCACAGTACAATTTACGCAGTCTTCCATCCTGATTGGTACAAACGGATCTTTGAGTTTTCCTTTGAACGAGTATGTAGGAGAAAAATAGAAGGCGTAGATCAAAATGACTGAAAATTAATGAAAAAAGAAATCGTCCATACTAATATTATATGTTTAAAAGTAACTCTCTATTTTTGTTGTCTCTGTCTATTTTTTTAAACGACTCCAAAAAAAGGAGGATGTCAATTCGCCGGAATCTCATTTTTTACATATGTTCCTCGATTACTCGATGACGCCTGGATCGATTCGAGAAGTACTTTTTTTTGTTTAAAAGGGTAATCTTCCCAGATGATTCTATTGGCACTACGTCAGGATCTAATAATGGGATCCTCTAGGGCAGTGTTCCGCAAAGTGTGTGCCGCGGCACACTGGTGTACCGTGGTCATTTTTTGGTGTGTCACGGGAAAAATCTATTTCTTATAAAATATTAAAGGCGTACGAAAATGCAGCCCAGTCGACGATTACTCCAAATTTGGAACGCCTTTGCTCAATAAAACAAGCTCATGTTTCGCATTAAATACATTTTATGCTTTAAAATTAAGTGTAAGTTTCTGAATTGATTAAAAGTTATGAATAAACGATAATTGTATGATTAAAATTTGATTTTTTATTTATGGTGTAGGTACCTCTGAAATTTTCCGATTTCGTAGGTGTACCTTGAACACAAAAAGTTTGCGGTACACTGCTTTAGGGGGTCACCTTATCATTCTTCTTATCTTTCATTTCTTGACGAGGAGGTTAGAATGAGTAGATGCATCTTCCAATTACGAATTTATATTTCCACAACTGTACACACGGCTACACAACAAGCTATATTATTCCAGTATAACCTGACCTCTCATTCTACGAAAAGCCTACACAATGCGAGGTCAGTTTATGCTGGTATTGTAAAGCATGCTGTGTAGCCGTGTGTGCAATATATTTACTGAACAAGTAGGGAGTGACGACTGGCGTGGGCACACTACAACAGCGAATATCTACTTAGGTACGACGCGAGTCAGATATTCTGTATGTTAGTGTGTCTCTAAAGGTCCCAAAAAATTAAGGGTAACCCTCACAACCCTCTTAAAAGTTATTTGTTGACGTTTTCATGACTGAACGGATGGACGGATTTCTATAGAGTACATAGATCGAATATTACCTAGATTGAGACATAGGCTGTTTTCAAAGGTCTTTATTAACATAATTTCATAAATAACAAAATATCGCTAAACACAGTCTAGCTAGGTATTTTAAACATCTATTAATCCACTGACTCGACAGGCTGGAGCGCCTCTAAGTCTTTTGACAAAAAAATCTAGTACTTATATAATGCTTTTTATGCTCTTAGCTTGATAAATATAGTTTTATGTGCACTTTGTCTACAAGTAGCACACACGATAGTAGATTGAGACAAAGGCTAGTCTTTATTGACAAGCCTCACGCCCGAAACCGCAGCCAGAAGCTTGTAATGTTATATTTACCTGACACAAAAGCATAGCTGTTCACCGACATTTTAAGCAAAAATCACATTAACTACAATGCAGAAATCAGTTGTTTATCGTTCATTATTTTAATGAATGCATTTGTAATTAACGCGAATGGGATCGTAAAATATTTATTGATTGAAAGATTATTGAAGTACACAATTGGCTTTTAATGTTTTAATTGAATAGTAAAATTTTTATAGCACAGCCTTATTTGTAAAATTTTTAAACTGGTTTAGGTACGAGACGGTTACATTAATATTTAATAAGCAACTTTGTTTTGTTTGTTTGTTGTATTCTTTATTGCACAAAAAGAAAAATGTATAAATGGAGGACTTAATGCTAAAAGCATTTTTTACCAGTCAACCGTGACGGGTAAAAAAACTTAGGTTGGCGTGCTTAACTAGGTACTAACAAAAAATAGAAATAGAAATAAAAAACTAATAACTATCTAATTGCCTACCTAAATATAATAATACTCAGAAATACAATATAATTGTAAAAAACAATTTAAATAAAAGAAGAAAAAAATATGTAATAAAAATAAAGTGGGGCTCCCATACAACATTCATGATTTTACCCGTTTTTATAGAAAATGGTATGAAACACTTCGTGCGCGAGTCCGACTCGCACTTGACTGGTTTTATTTTGATCAAATCAAATTATGCAAATCATCGTTGTATGTATGCATGTATGTATGTTTGTTTGGCTGAAGATAACTTTCGAAGCGTTTATTCGATCATCGTACAATTTGGTATATAGGTAGTGATGACAGAATTTTGGTGTGACTAAATTATTTAAAAATGTGAGGGGTTGATGATATATTGGGGTTCAAGAGGGGTAAATAAAAATTTGTACCCTAAAAAACAGTAAACAATTAACATGAACTACCGTTATCTGTAACTTGAAATGAAGTTATCTGGTTACTTATTTCGTGGAACAATTTTGATAGTTAAAGATTGTAAATATTTTATATTTTTTTGTTTTAATCGGAGACTCGCGAGATCTCAGTTCGGGACACACCATAGTAGATTTATTTATTAATTTATTTAATTGGCTCTCACTTATAGGAGCTAGTTGTATAGTGACGAAGCTATCCCTGATCTTCGTCTTAGGTTCGAATCCTATCTCTGGGCATGGATTAGCAAAAAGTGGAAAGCCTTGCGATTGTTTTTTTTTTATTTTTTATGTAAAAACAGTCACCCATCCAAGCTATATTTTATTTCCTGCCTTTTAGAGCGAGTAAGCTATCTAACGAGTGCAAATTGGTTTTCATCTTTTTATTTTGTTTTGGGTCTGGGTGTATATTTGGTTTCCATAGTACAAGATATGCTTAGCTTTGGGATGGATAGCGCTGTGTGAAATATCCAGCATCATTTATTTATTATGTAAGTAGGCAGTTACCTACCTACTAAGCATGAAGGCCATCGTTGAATACAGGATGTGACCTAATTTAGGGTCAGTGGTCTGTTTAAGACGCTTGTCAAGCCTCAAGATAATGGGTGCAGTAGCTCAAACAATTATATCCAGATTATCTAGGTACATAATTTCTGCGATAAGGTTTTGTACTAAGCTAGTATAAATAAAACTAGCCAAGTGCGAGTCGGACTCACGCACGAAGGGTTACGTACAATTATCTATAAAACGGCAAAAAAATCCCGTTTGCTGTATGGGAGCCCCCCTTAAATATTTATTTTATTCTGCTTTTACTATTTTTCGTTATAGCGGCAACAGAAATACGTCATCTGTGAAAATTTCAAATGTCTAACTATCACAGTTCATGAGAAAAGCCTGGTGACAGACGAACAGGCAGACATACAGCGAAGACTTAGCAATAGGGTCTATTGCTAGGAACCCTAAAAAATGAATTCACTGTTACCCGCGATGTTCTGGGATAGAAAAAATCATACAGCTGGTTTTTGAAACACAAAATAAAAATAAAATGTTGTATTTCTGTAACAAATAGTCACACTATTTATATTTGGATGTTTGTTTGTTTGTTACTCAATCACGTCGTAACGCTTAAACCGATTTAAATGAAATTTAGTATGTACGTAGGTTATAATCTGGATTAACGCATAGGCTACTTTTTATCTCATAAATCAGGTCTCATGATATAAAAATGGGATGTCAAGTCAAGTTACAACAGCGAGTTTAGCTATATTTATAGGTTACCTACACATTTAGTAGAGTAACGCGTACGAAGTCACGGGCAACGGCTAGTACATAATATATTAAGGTTAGAACATTTTTAGTATTAACTTGTGTTAAAAGGATCCGCTCTTTCATAACCAAGAGTATAAAATGAGACTCCACACTAAAAATACGCTAATTAAATTGGCAAAGTTAAAACGAATTCCAGAAAGGCATGTAAGCTGGCAGTAAAATCGTTTACAACCTGTGCTATTTCAAAGTTATGCAAAAGTAATGTCTTGTAAGGCGTTACTCAAAATTGGGCAACTTCCAACTGAAGACTTTATTTTATGATGGAGAACAATTGCGCTCGTAGAACTAAAGTCTAGTAGAATGGATTTTAGCAAAACTTAGTAACTTTGTACAAATATATGTATAACTGATTTCACCAAACTACTGAACTGGTTTTTTTTTCTTGTAGACACACAAGCTGACGGGCCTCCTGATGTTAAGTGGTCACCGCCGCCTATAAACTCCTGCAGTACTGGTGGTACTGCAGTCACGTTGCCTAGCACTTAATACCATATTTACACCTCTATTGAAGGCGCTCATTTTGAAGCCCACCAGAAAAACCTCCGGAGGAAGGTCATTCCACATGTTGCAGGTGCGTGGAAGAAACGAACGGGTGAAACGCACCGTATGAGATTTCCACACATCTACAATAATCCTTTGTAATAAAAAAATATTTTTCCAAATCGATTGATAAATGACGGAGTTCTGAGGTAATATAAAATTTAATAGCCTCGATGTTTTTGGGATAACATCATCTGATCTGACTTGATGCGAATGGGACCACCTGGAAAGTATACCCTTTTAAACACTGGTGGTAGAGCTTTTGTGAACGAGCTCGAGGAAGTGGGCACCACTGCCTTATCTTTATCTGCCACCAAATAGCAGTACTTGTGCTGCTGTGTTCCGGTTAGATGGTAATGGTATGTTCCTGTAATTACTGGCACATAGGCATAACAGCTAAGTCCTATAGTATGGCAACGTCTCCACATAGAGATTAAGACAACATAATAGCTTGTTTTGAATTCTATGTGGATATCCATGAGCTGCAGTAGCCACTTAACATATGGTGGACTGCATGCTCGTTTGCCATATAAGTTGTATAAAAAAAAAACAAAAAAATAATTTCTCGGATCAATCCAGACGTCTTGGAGTACATAAAAAAAAAATTCCAATGAATTGAGAACCTCTTTTTTTGAAGTCGGTTAAAATTAAGATGTTTGCTGTTAAAGCACGCACGAGTATACTGGTTTCTATATAATATGTATTTTAAGTGTATCTCGGCCTGATTGTCTCCCTCCAGGCGCGACAAGAAAAAGAAGTTGCTCGACGCACTGAAAAGGCCTGGAGGAGATACTGGTCGATGAAACAACTAATGAAAGGCGAACTGCCACTCTGCCTTAAACGCAAACTCATGGACATGCGCGTTCTCCCCATCTTCACCTACGGCACCAGACTTGGTCTTTGACTGTTCAACAAAAGTCAAAACTCGAGGTATGTCAGCGGGCGTTGTATTTTAGGTGTCCGGTTATCAGACCGAATACTTCGTACTGCGCTCGCAAACAAAGCTTATGGATGTTACAAAAAAATCAGCACAGCTCAAGTGGGATTGGGCCGGCCACGTCTGTCGCATGCTCTGTCGCAACAACTGATTGGGTCCATATCGCAATACACCCACGCGGTAGACCACCACGGAGATGGCGTGACGACTTGGATGTGCATTACCCAGACTGGCTCACTACAACAGGGGCAGAAAAAAACCGGAAAGAAAGGAGGGAGGCCTTTTCCCAGCAGTGGAACAACACATGTTAAAAATAAATGAATAAATATATATCTTTGGGCCTTAGAATAAAATATTTACTATCCTGTAAATATTTTATTGTTGCCTGAATTAAATGTTGTATTATTTTTGAAGTTAAACTTCTTTATGCACGCTTGACTTGGGGAGTAAGCTGGTGAATGCGTTACGAAAAGTGCGAACGGAAGTTGAGAGGGAGATATAAGTTGGTGAAGAAAGAATGAGAGAGAGTTACGTTTCGTATATTTTTTAACGTTAATGTGCGAGTGCGAGTTGCGTCTATCCAGAATGAACATAGACTGATCGACCTACAGACGTGTGTACAATTTTGTGATTGAACAATTTTATAAATTTATATTTTGAAAAAGAAGTTTTACTTCAGTCGTGTGGTTTAAACCACACTCTTTTTTTTATGTGTCCAGCCCATTGCCACTTCAGCTTGCTTAACTTCGTGTCTATGTAATTTGTAATAGGTAGTAGGTAAACGCTTAACATCATGGGCTTTGAATGAATGAATGAATGATATTTGATTACGTTGATTACATTACAAACTTTCACTTCTCTCTTATAGATTCGATAAAATTATTTCAAATCTTCTTACCTAAGATACAAAACCACCTTTCTACTTTATTTGTTCTATGGTTACATTGCTGTAACTCTCTTTTTACTACTGGCATTTAATGATGAGCAGATTTAACTGAGGAATTTTGGTACACACGACTACACATCAAGCTATAAATTTCCAGTATAAGCTGACCTCCCATTGTGTAGGCTTTTCGTAGAATGAATGGTCATCTCATACTGGAAATGTATAGCTTGATGTGTAGCCGTGTGTACGAGTATTAAGTAAGAATACAGTGTCTGGTAATAAGTAATTAACTACTTGAATCCAGATTGTTTTCCTTTGTTATCGTTTAAGCAAACAAATTATTTGAGATATCATTTTTTAATCTTTATAATTTAATCTGAGTAGATAACTAATTAAATATTTACATCCGCGCGTCCCACTACCCTTAGACTTGTCAGTTGTATCCTTAAGGCTACTCGTCGCCGTGTCCGATTACGGCGTACAGTGCAACCAACTTAACTGTAGAATGTAGCGATGGCGCCACGATCGAAGAATGTTCCCACCTATTACAAAAATAAACAACTTGTCTTTTTTAATACTCGAACTATGAAATATTTTAGAAGATGCCTGCTTTTAGTTCAGTAGTAAGCTAGTAAAAGATATGTATAAGACAACGGACCTGACTAATCGGTGAGGATTTTTAGCCATTTGGCCTCAGAATCATTAAAATATACAAGCAATTTTTTAAATGGTTATTTTCTGTACTGATAACAACAAAATGACGTTTTCAAAATGGCGTCAGTAGTTCCGATTTTGGCCATTCTACAGATAAGTTGCTGGCACTATAAGTTCGCTGCGTACGCGCCGGTAACTGACACTCGTTGAGAAACGAACCTGGCACACTGGCACTGGGGAGTCGTCTATTTGTATTCGCTCTCTTTGGTAATTATGATTATCAGTGTTCAATTTATGATATTTTCCGTCCGTTTGCATCATTATAAACACGAATAATACACATTACATTCAAAAAAGCTAAAACCCTTTTTATTTTCGCCAAAACTGAGCAGCCGGCCGCAAAAATTTCCATTATCACTGTGTATTGGGGGCAAATAATTTGGTGCAAAATAAACTAAATTTAGGTACGACTGCATAACTGTCAACTTCACTGTCTGTCGTTCGGATATAAGAAAATATTGTCTGTAGTTTTAGTGCTTTCATACTTAAATTTCATTTAGGTTATATTTTAATGGAATTGTCCCCATTAATTGTTTTGTATCTTGTCGTAGTTTTTATCTGCATTTATTATAAGCTTCTACATTTCATTCATATATACTAGTATATTATAATTACATATATTACTCCTCAAATCAGAGACAACACTATCTTAGTATTTGTCGCTAAATATCCACAGCCCATAAATACCCACTGCTGGGTGTAGACCTCCCTTTGTAAGCGCCACCGTTCCCGGTCCTGTGACCGCATCCAGGAGTTGCCCGCGACTTTCTTTATGTCGTCGATCCACCGCGCCGACGGACGTCCTGGACTTCTTAGGTCTGTTCATAGCCAGCATTCTATCAAAGATTTACTCCACTTGCCATGCCAAGTATCCTGCCCAATTCCACTTGAGTTCCACCACGCTTGTTCCGACGTCTTGGACTTTCGTCTGGCGTTGGATTTCGGTGTTAGGAACTCGATCCAGCAGGTTGATGCTGAGCATGGTACGCTCCATGGCTCTTTATGCAAATCGTACTCTGGAAACAGTTTTCTTAGTGAGCACATTATCCTTAGTGGACACATTGGATAAACAGACGTGTGACAACAGACAGGTTTTTTGTGTGTGGGATGACAGTGGGGATCTTCTTTGACCGAAAAACATCTTCAAGCACTTCTATCTTATTAATACTATTCTTATATATGATTGATTATTATGTTTTGTTGTTAATCTCTTTCATACTATTTTGCATATTGCCTAATAAAATATTTATTGAAAATTATTTTCTACTTATGTAATTGTATATAGTTAATTCTTTTTATTTATAATATACTAAAATTATGTGATTGTAAATAAAAAATATTATGTTTCTTATATAAGTCTAAGTATGTATATATAAATTGTTATCATCTTCATCATTATCTCAGCCCACATCCACCTACTGCTGGGTATAGGCCTTCTCGTTATCACGCCAATAAATTGTTATTAGTAGTTATTATTTAGGTGCATTTATTTATATTTATTACTTTATTTTTATATCATAAGTATTAGTATGTATGTACCTAATCTGGTCATAAATTCTGTCACATGTTTAATTTAAATAATTGAAACAAGTTTATTCATTATGTAACCATTTATATACCAAAATGAACTTAACAAAACATAGATTCTTATGACACTAAAGTTTATTCAAAATGACCTCCGTGATTTTGAATACAGGCCTTCAATCTGCGCGGCCAGTCGTCTATCGCAGCACGAACGAGGTCCATGTCAATATCGGCGGCTGCCTTAATCAAGGATGTCTTGAGTGACTCCAAATTGGGATGAGGCTTTGAGCACGCCTTTACCTCCAAGTGTTGCCATATCTTGTAATCTAACGGATTCAAATCTGGACTGAAAGAGGGCCAGTCTTCGTGCCGGATGAAGTCGATTTCACGCGCCGCCAGCCAGTCTTGTGTGCTCTTCGCTCTATGAGCTGGCGCCGAATCTTGTTGGAATACCCAGTGCCTGTTATTGAACATGGTATGAGAAACAGGTTCCACAAGGTTCATCAGGACTGTATTTTGATACACAATTGCATTCGTTTTTACACCTTTCTCACAAAAATGTACCTCTGTTAAGCCCCAATAAGAAACTCCCAACCATACCATGAGCGAGGATGGAAAATGACCTCGTTGGACACGCGGAATATGGTTGCTCGCTTCTTCACTACTGTGTGCGTACACCTTATCATTTTGTTTGTTGTAGCTCTCTTCTACGGTAAAAAATTTTTCATCCGAAAAAAGAATTTCCCGATATTTTTTTCCCGCGTACCGTTTCAACAAAGCGCGGCATCTCTTCAGTCTCAGGTCCATTAGACGAGCATTCAAACGATGTCCTGTTTTTTTTCGATATGCCCGAAGCCCTAAGTTTTCATTTAACACCCTTTTCACCGTGGTTCTGCTTAACCCCATCTGAAGGGCCAACAGTTTCTGCTTACGTTTGGGATTTCTTTGAATTCGCGCCTTCACAGCTTTTATCACTGATGGAGTCCTAACAGACCGAGGGCGACCACTTCTTGACCTGTCATCTACACTAGAGTCTTCATTGTATCGTTTGATGGTGCGATAAACGAATCTTTTGGTTATATTCAAATTTTTCAGTATGTCAAAAATTTGAATTGGGGCGTAACCGCAACGATGCAACGCAATAACTGCAACACGGTCTTCTTTAAGCGTCCACTCCATATTTAAAAATGAATAAAATTCTAAAAAGTGTACATTTTTATTTTCATAAGCAATTCGAAATTCGAATTCTATAAACTTTTTTGTGGCCAGCATTCTAAAAGAAAAGTTATTACTGTGTGACAATACTTATGACCTGACTAGGTACATGTTGTATGTTAGGTACACCATTACACCCCAAGTAATGTCCACACAGTCCATTCCATCTAAAGGTTGTCTGGTAGAGATAGTTATTTAGCGATAAGACCGCCAGCTGTATTCATAGATTTACGTTGTTATATTTTATATGAATATGTTTCATGATGAACAGTAAAGAGTTACCTAATCTAATCTAATCTGGATGAATAACTATTATACATCTAGATTTATTTTAAAAATGAAATGTATCTATAGCAAAACAAACTGCAGCAGTACCTTTGTAGAAACTTGGCAAAGCGCCTTCGAAACCTCTTTGAAACAAATTACAAATAGTAACGTCAGTCAGACGAGAATGATTTATGGAATGTCACGAAATGCAATCTGTGCAGATGTGCCGGAAATATAGCGCAGAGCGACCGCTGGGACGCAGTTGAGGTAACGTGATAGCATTTGCTGTTTTGTGTAGCGAAAAGATTTTTTTTTATGATAGCCAAGCGCTTGACCTTGATAAGTGAAGGTGTGATCGAAGATGGAGAGAGAGTGGAGATCACGTACTGGAAAACGCAGCGTAGAACCCCCTCCCCCCCCCCCCCACCCCCACTAAATGGAAAGACGACCTGTTAAAGGTTGCTGGGAGCCGTTTGGTGCAGCCCGCACAAGATCGGTCTATCTGGAAATCTTTTGGGGAGGCCTATGTTCAGCAGAGATGTTCTTTGGCTGATATGATTATAATGATAGACATAGACAATCATTTATTCACTATTAGCACACAATATACAATAAAGTTACATTTTAAGACAGGACATACAAAAAAAAACAAAGATTTACATAGTATAAACTTAAAACATAAACAAAAAAATGGGAGAACTTGCTAGATACTATGTGTTTCAGCAGTAAATGGGACTCGACTCGGCATTATGCCCGCCGTGATAGTAAGCGCTGATATTCCGTTGAGACCGCTCCATTTAGCCACTAGACCTTGAGAGTATTGTGTTGTCAAGTGAGAATATTATGTGACGTGGTAGATATGTCATGTTGTGTCAAAATAGTATATTAAGTAATAAAATAAATCAAGTCAGAACAAAAGTATATATGTATATAAGTATATATATAAGTAAGTATATATTATGATGATAATGAAATTAATATTCGTAACCTAAAACTGGGGAAAGAGGGTTGGTCATTTTAGACGATATAATTATACAGATGTATTATCTCAGTTATCTGGTTCCTATAGTACAAGCTCTGTTTAGTTTTGTTCTAGATACGCCGTTGTGTAAAATGTCTATTTCCTTATTTATTTTTTAGCTTACATAAAATATTTATTATTTACCATATCTATTTATTACTAGCTGACCCGCCGAACTTCGTACCGCCCCTGGACATGCATGTGACACGGGCTGCCAATGTACGTCGTCGGTATATTTCATTTTAAACGTCGCCGTCGTCCATTTTAAACTATTCTTTCAATTTGATTTCTGAACGACGGGGGACACATCAAAGAAAAACCCAAACTGTTTTTTTTTTATTTAATTCTGAGCATTTTCATATTTATTCACCTTTTAAACCTTCTCTGGACTTCCACAAATAATTCAATACCAAAATTAGTCAAATCGGTCCAGCTGTTCTTGAGTTTTAGCGAGACTAACGAACAGCAATTCATTTTTATATATATAGATTTGTTCCATACCACGTTTACAAAATGAGTTTAAAAATGTAAAGATGTTTCTACAGAGTAGGGAAAGCATCGACAATACCCCGGTGTTTGCCGGTCTCAATAGGTGTCGGTGACCGCTTACCATCAGGTGGGCCGTAAGCCTGTTTCGCCACAAATAACATAAAAAAAACTATACACGTAAGGATTAAAAGAAAACTACGAGCCTTACAGTAGTCGCATATGACGTGTAACATCTGATCACCGCACGCGCTCATTGATCAAATCAAATAGCGCGCACTTCCCCGGTTTCCTGTTACACATTTCCGTCCCTTTTGCCAAAATCACGCCCACAAACCGATGAGAAAGAGACATCAAAACATATATCACCTTTAAAAATGGGCATCATAAAACGTTTTACCCTACTGTTATGTTTCTAATAAGAAAACATAGAATTTGTATACATATTTTGTGTAAGTAAGGGCAATAACCCCTGTCTACTGACGTGGTCATATTACATTTAGTTTAAACTGGCAATAGAATAGGGGTTATATATCACGTATTATATATATAAAATCATTTGCCGCATGTATGAAAGATCATCACTTCAGAAGGGTTCGATCGATTGGGCTGATTTTGGTTGTGTTCGTCATTAATGGTGCAAGAACGACTTTCGAATAATCGAGCTCGTAGACACCCTCTACGCCTCGTAGCACATAAGCTACGATGCGTAGCAAATGCTACGAGTATTTTTTGTGTATCAGATTCAGATGCCAAATTATACGTGTAATAGGTACTTGGAAATTCATCTAATAAACATCTAATATCTTTAAAAAGGATAAAATAAAGTCGCTTCGGCTGGCTGTTATCTTTTAAACTACTCAACGGATTTTAATGTCCCCACTTTGGCTTTGCCTAGTGCAGGGATCGTTAGTTAAGATATATCTGTTAACTATATATATAAAAAATACAAACAACAAAAAAGTAATTTTAGCATTAGATAGAGTTATTCAAGAGGAAGGTTCAAGTTTTATTTGATTAAAATATATGTAGGTATTTATGATTCTTGTACACGCACCTACCTTTAAAATCATCTCTCTCTAGCCTCAAAGGTTTGCTGGAAGAAAACTCTTCTTAGAGGTAAACTCGCCTTTGTATATGTCCTCAATTTCTGTACTTTAAACGTGTTTTCTTACGTAGAATAAAGAATAAAGAAGGTTTATATGTATAATAATACATACATAGTAACTGCAAAAGTAACTGTTTGTTTGTTAGCTTTTCATAACTAAACATCTAAACGGATCGTAATAAAATTTGGCAAGAGATAGATTATATCCTGGGAACGGACATAGACTAATATTTACCCGAGTGTGCAAAAGGAGGGTAATGTTTTTATTGAAATGCCACGCATGCAAAGCCAGGGGCTGGTCAGCTAGTTAATATTAAATAAGGATCTCGTCAGCGATTTCTAATGTGGGACAAAATATTTTTTGTAAATATGCATTCTGGATGGTAAACTACAAGTTACATGTTATTATATTATATATAAAGTGACCATCCATTACAACATTCTCTAAAACCGGGATATGAGAAATGAGAGTAGTTTTAAGCGAAAATAGTGTTCATAACTATAATATGTTCAAAAGTTGATCGTTGCTTTTTTTATATCTGTAAGATTGTATACTACGTGTTTTGTTATATAAGACATTAAATGAAAACACTGGTAGGGCTCATGGCTAGTATTGTAGTAAAATATGTTTTTTATAATACATTACAATAGAAAATCTTAAACTTTGAAACAACCTTAATATCAAGTCCTAAAAAGTCGATGAAAAAGCCTGTATAAATAGATGAACAAATCATATTCATTCATCATGTAAGTAGGTGCCTGTTAAACTGACAAAGCGGTATCGGCTTAAAGACGCCGCAAATTGACGTTAAAACTTGTTTATTGGAAGTGTGCCGATTACGGGATAAATAATCAAGCTACCGGTATTAATCCCACCTCTAAAATTTACGATTGCGAATGTGTGTGTTAAATTAATGTCGTACATAAAAAACCAGGTTGTATAGTTTTGGCTTAAAGATAGTTAGTTTTAGCATCTACCATCACGGCGGGCTTAGTGCTGAGTCAAGTCCCATTTACTGCTGTTTACGTTTTTACTATTTAATTGTTTAATTATTTTTGTATTTCCTGTCTTAAAATGTAACTTTATTGTGTATTGTGTGCTAATATAGTAAATAAAAGCATGTCTATGTCTATGTCTTAAAACTAATTAAAATGCTTAAAATGGGGTTAACAAATCTATAGAGTACTACGATCTATGTTAGACGACTCATAAAATTTTGTCTATCAACGGAAATACGTACCACAAGTGCTACTATCGTACTAAGGCAGTTGCCACACTGCCACGCATCACGGTGCATGTTGCGTGTACGCACCTAAGCGCTTACTTGCGGGAGTGCAGACTGCAACATCGTGCGGGCATTTTACGCACTCACGCGCGTAGTTGCGTTTTGTGGATTCACGGCGGCTCTGACTCATTTCATTCAAAGCTGTTCGCTTAAGTAGCTCCAAAATAGTGCGCTTCCAAAATCACACACGGCACTGCGGGACTCAGTGTCCCATACCTTGCGTCTCGCCCCGCACCTACGCGCGGAAGTGCATGTTTCTCCGCGCTTGAGCGCGTGATCTGCATGAACGCGCGTGGGTGCATTTTCTGTGTGTTGGACTGTGCGTGTTTTCTATACAAACGGAGATACTTACAAACAACGTTAGAACACGCTTTCACGCAACATGCAGCGTGGTGAGTGGCAGTGTGTTGAGCGCCTTATTCGTAATACAAACGTTGCCAAGGAATGTACTTTGTTAATGAATTTCAAGTATCCAATCTAGCGACGTTAGTAAGTGTTCACCTGGTGTGTGGAACTGCGTCATTGGAAAATGAACAATAAACTTCCCACGCGGATCGTGACCTACTAACTATCAAAAGATACTCGCCACAAAAATCTCATTATGACGTCATTGTTTAGTTGATATAAATTTACGTTACATTAAAATATAGTTATATGTTATAGATGAATTATTAATTACATTTACCTGTTTCAAGCTCTATGTGGTTCTTACTTGATAGTTATAATCTTAGATCTTGAAGTTTCCTACATTAAAATGGCCATGTCCAGAGAGAGAAAAGAGTTCAGGGCATGATTTGGCAAACAGTTTTTAAAGTTTCTTGTAGTGGTTTTTTGAACAGAGCTGTTCTATTTCTGAATCTTGTGACGTAGGCTGTAAGAAGATGTTTTATTAATATATCGTCGTATCGAACTGTCGCATTAGATTCCGTTTTATAAAAAGTTGTAAGAGGGGTTCTCAGGAATTCTAAAAGCTTCGACATAAAGTTTATTACATTATCAAAAGAAACAAAAGAAAAAAAAATGCCTTTTTAGGCGTATCAACACTTCATGATCATAAAAGTATCAGTAATCATAAACTAAGCATATATATTATTTGTATTACAGTAAGGTTATGTATGTCTTTTGTAATACAGTTTGTTTTTTTATTTATTTACTACCATGTAAGTACAAATAATCTTAATATTAAACACTAAAAACCGAGCAATATTTGTCTGCGTGCTCACATTCGTCGATAAAAAAAAAGTATAATTATTACACAGGACACCCTGAAATATCGTATTTTATCTCATGCCTCACATTTTTGCGGGCCTAACTAGTATTTAAACTATCAGCAATTATCTCTTAGCACATAATAAATAAAATAAAACAGATACGAAGTACGAGTAGATCCATTAATATGTCGCCAATACCGTCCCAGTAATATGAACTGTCGCATCAGGTTCCGCCACTACGCTGCTTCCGATTCTATGCATAAATGTTTGTTCGACCGCTCGAAGAGAATTAGGTATAGATATCAAAGAACAGCTGTGGCAGGAAAGCGGGTCTTGTTAGAACCTTAGATATGATGAAGGTGAGGGCTGGCAGATTAACCTATTGTCTACTATTGAACACGAATACAAGATGTCAGAAATCGATGATTGATTTCATCCTCAGCTTTCAATCTTGGGACATTGCGTGTGAACTTTACCTGTCTTCATATTTAAGTCAACAAAAAGCACAATAAATGCTGGGTTAGACGCTTTTTTGTGACGTTGGCGTCGTTTAGGTATAATTGTGGGACACACATTTGTTAAACTGTTTTTTTTTTGTATGTATGAATATGTTTTTTGTTTGTATTTGTGTGCTGTGTGTGTTTTGCACAAATAAATGTTTTTTTCTTTTTTCATTTGTAATATACATTAAGTTTTTGTATGTTATCCTCAAGATCGGAAACTGAGGAGGAAATACGTCGATTTTGATATCTCGTCTTCGTTTTCTAATTTAGACAATAACCCAAAAGTTTAGATTATTCAACTTCACAACATACTTGGACATAAATACAGACAAAAAATGCGCTTAAAAATAAATGGCCTTACTCAATATGCAAGAGTTTGTCGAAGACAATCTTTTTAAAATTAAAGAAGACAGGATTTTTAGCGATAAGGAGATAATTTATCTTTTTCTTTACAAAGATACTGGTGAAAATAATTTATTCAATTTCGATAAATTAATTCTTTTGTTGAATAACGCTAAGTTTGTATAAACTAAAAATCATTGATTCATTAAAATCAGAAGAATCACTTTAAAACATCATTTTTACCGCATATTTCTCAGCGACCAAGGAAAGAAAGGCTGTAGTGATGTATTTGTTAGATCAGCTGTTCTCATAAGACTGTCGTATGTTATTCGATCGCTTTTTAAAATTGGATTGAGCCAGAACACGTTGGGCGACGCATTTAATTCGAAAAAGAATTGAACGATACGATACGATTGGAAAAATTCGATATGACCTTTGGGTTACTGACACATCCAAATATTAGAGTAATTTTCGCGAAAGGCTTTAAAATAATCGGGTTTATGTTTGTTTTACATAACTACGTGTTAAAAGATTCAAAAGGCTGACGCATAATAATTGATTATGTCCAAATTGTTCGATTGTTCTATCGTATATACGATCTAACATTAACTCTCATTGTTCAGATTCAGCAAATAATACTAACTAGTAGATTAGATTAGATTAGATAATGTTTTTATTGCACACTATTAAATATAAAAATATTACAGAAAATACACTTTTAAATCATAAGTACAATAGGCGGCCTTATCGCTAAAAACGATCTCTTCCAGGCAACTTTTGGATGGACAGGATCTATATGAACAAATAAGGACGACGGCACGGCGTAAGATATTATTAAAGTTTTTAGAACAATTTATACAAAATATAGATAATATAAAATAGTTCTACATACTTCATAGTTACAGAGAGATAATATAAAATTAAATCAATTTTTACTACTAATCACATGCAGAACAATCTAGTTAGTTACCACATCTTATTTTGATTCAATTGAAGTCATAAATTGAATGGTTTTAGTACTTAAAGTCAAACTCAACATTTTTTATTCATTAAAATCATTGATCATTGACTTGTGATGTCATGAAAAAAGGCTGGTTGTTTTTTAATGATCCTTTTAGAAGACGTAACAATTAAGAAAATAAATTAAATAGGTCTAAATTGTATCATTTTTGAATGAGTTGGAGCAATTTCAATCCCAAGCTTGATCATCTAAATAATTCGACATTTATTTAGTAGTATTTTTATAAAAGGCGCAAGGGGCCCAAGAAACATCTATCGGGCTCAAAGTCAACCTCACCTGCAAGCGGTGCACCCTGCCGATCAGCGAACGAGGCTCTGGCGACCGATCATGGCGGTATATCCACACACTTAACTAGGAAGCTAGTTAAATGAGACATGGTCAATCGGGGGGGCCAAATACTCCCTAAAAAGTACCCCACCAACCCGCATTTAGACAATCGTGGTGGATAACCATGTCTAAACCCCTTCTCTTATGACGATGCAACACAAGCCCACGCCCCAAGTGCCTGGGAGCTCCAGTAGGTGTGTTGCCGATGACAGCAGGCAAATTCACCCCGGAGCTAGGGGTGGTAAGAATCACCGGGTAGGACCCCTGTCAAATGACCCAAGCATGTAAAAAGGACACTGAGAAACTAAATATAATAACATTCAACGCTCAAACTTTAAGAACTGAGGAAAGGTTAATTGAACTGGAAAATGCCCTTAAATTTATCAAGTGGGATATCATTGGCCTTGCAGAAGTTAGACGAGAAGGAGAAAACACGTTTGAAAGGAAAGATAACTTTTTTTATTATATCGGCAATGGATTTTTTTACGCAGTAAGATTTTTAATATTAAAAAAATGGAAAAATCAATTTATGGAGTTCGTGGGGTATTCAGATAGAATAGTAAATTTCGCGTCGGAGACAAAAAAGTACTAACAGTTGTTCAAGTCTATGCTCCAACATCCTCTCATCCCGATGACGAGATTAAGGAGTTCTATGATACTCTGAATAAAGCCTGTGACGAGCACAGGGGGACATGGACATTGGTTATCGGTGACTTTAACGCCAAGATTGGTCCTAGAAACAAACTAGATAACCCTAACATAATGGGACCTTATGGTTTGGGAGTCTGAAATGATCGTGGGGCTCGACTTTTAGAGTTTGCTGTTGGTCAAAACATGTCCATCAGCAACAGCTTCTTTTATAAAAAAAACCGCATCGTCGTTAGTCCTGGTTTACATCGAATGGCGTTACACGTAACAAAATAGATTACTGTTTCTCCTTCAATAAACAAATAGCTAAAAATATAGAAATAACAAATAGTTTACAAATTAGCTCTGATCATCGCCCTTTACGAACGACAACAAGCCTTGATAAAAAAAATTTACGAACAAAAATGATAAAGAATACAAATAAAAGACAAGATAAACTCACACTTACAGAAAATAATACGCAATTCAACTAAGAACTTAAAAATAGCTTCAGCCTCTTAAATAATACAGATAGTTTAGACGATGTGAACGTCCAGTATAATATTATCAGAGAAAGCAACAGAAAGGCCAGTCAAAAACTCAAATCCTTAAAACCCAAATGTCAAAAACTTTCCAGTGATACTCTCGACCTGATTGAGGAAAGACAAAAACTAAAACCCCTAACACCAGAGTTCAGAGAGTTCGATAAAAAAAGTCAAACGACGCATTCGTAAAGATCTCAGATCGTACAACATACACCTAGTTCAGTCTGCGCTAGACAAAAACAGATCTTTAAAAAATGTTATGCGGGGAAGAGAAGTAGGAAAATCATTTTTAACCTGTATTGGATTAATGAGTTACCAATTGTAGGGAATTCACCATTTGTTAGGTTAGCTATCCTCTATCGCTATCACGTCGGGCACTGTCCGGTCAATAGTCTTTGGTTCCTAGTCCAAGATGCAGAAGAAATGCAAACAACTGATGCGGATTTACTGAAGCACTATTTATTGTCCTTTACATTGCGTGAACCACTCTATTACGAAGGCTGGTGACGACTGCGGTAAACGACGGCTACTCCTGTCCCGTTGGGCCAAAACGCAGACTTGCATTAAACTCAGCCACAGAATATACTACAGTAGCTCTGCCCCCACAACCTGCGTTAAGGACATTCACGGCGTGAAACAAGGTGACAGAGATAGAATTTTATAAATATGCACCCAGTTCTATAAAGACATGTATTCTGATAAGGTGCCTTTACAACAACCGGATCTACAATATTTATATTCTGATATGATTGCGCCCATAACCGGTTACGAGGTTCATTGCGCAATCGCAAGCATGAAATATAGTAGAAGTTCCGGCGATGACTCACTTACCACCGAGGCTCTGAAAGTTGGAGAAAATGCTTTGCTTCCCCATATTACAACTCATTCAACTGTATACTAAAATCTGGTACAATTCCTACTAATTTCTGTCATTCAAACATCATTCTCTTACAAAAAAAGGGTGACAAGTCGGATATAGGCTACTACCACCCTATCAGTCTTATTTCTCACCTGTACGAAGCGTTTATCAAAACAATAGAAAATAGAATCTCTGGTCAGTTAGACCTTAGACAACCACCAGAACAAGCAGGGTTTCGACGTGGCCTCTCCACCATTGATCATCTTCATTCACTTAACCAAATACTTGAAAACATTCAGAATTTAAAGTTCCACTCTACCTTGCGTTTGTAGACTATTCAAAGGCGTTTGATAGTCTCAAACCCTCTGAAATATTTCAATCGTTGAGTAATCAAAACATTGAAACCACTTACATCAACCTTTTGCAAAACATTTACCTCAATAGTACAGCATGCATTCACATCCACAAAAACGGGCCACACTTCAACATCCAAAGAGGAGTCAAACAGGGCAATCCTCTGTCTCCAAAGCTTTTTACGTCCACCCTTGAAGAAGTATTTCAAAATTTTACGCCTAAATGGGAAGACCTGGGCATTGTCGCCGGCGAAAAGAGACCAACCAATCTCAGATTTTCCGACGATATTGTCCTATTCTCCTCAATACCATTAGAGTTAGAGTTGATGCTCCAATATCTGAGCAGGGCAAGCGCCAAGGTAGGACTCAAGATGAATATGTCAAAAACAAAGGTAATGACCAACAGCACGAAGAGGAAAATAAAAGTCGAGGATGTAGAGATTGCATATGTCCAGGAGAATATCTACTTGGGCCATATAGTCTCTTTTCAGGCGAGACAGGATAAAGAGATTACTCGCCGCACAGAAAACGCCTGGAAAAGCTATTGGTCAATGAAAAACCTTATGAAAGGAGATCTGCCACTATCTTTAAAACGAAAACTAATGGACATGTGCATTCTCCCCATTCTCACATACGGTGCACAAACTTGGTCCCTCACCAATATTCAAAAGTCCCGCCTCGGTGTTTGTCAATGAGCTATGGAGCGCAGCATCCTCGGAGTCGGGCTCACAGACCGTATAAGAAACTCAACGCTCCAAAACACAGATAGCTGACGTGGTTCTGACATCCGTAAAGTTGAAGTGGGACTGGGCAGGACACGTTTGTCGTATGCCAGAGGAACTAGAGGCAAAAGCCACTACAGAATGGGTTCCAAATGGGCGGCAGCCTCGTAGTAGACCCAGGCGGAGATGGAGGGATGAACTGGATGTATTCCAGAAAGAGTGGCCCCAATTAGCCAATAACCGGGATTCGTGGAAAGAGGGAAGAGAGGCCTTTGCCCTGCAGTGGGACTCTACGGGCTGATAATAAAAAATATTTTTTATAAAGATTTTGTTTAATTACGTTTTTAAATTTGATAATTGTCAATTTTTGTAGATCACTTGGGAGTTCGTTATAAAAGCGTACACCTTGCCCTTTAAACGACTTATTGTCTTTATGAAGTCTACAAGTGGCAACAGCGGGTTTATCTTTTTTTCTAGTATTAAAATTATGATTATGACTATTTTTCTGAAACAAAATAATATTTTTGTGAACATACATCAGACTTTTATAGATGTGATGACAAAGCAATGTCATAATATTTATTGATTTAAACTTATGGCGTAAAGATCTCTGGGGCCCATATCATAAATTGCATGAACAGCCTTCTTCTGCAGTATAAGAATTGTGTTTATATCTGCATCACTCCCCGACAGCAGTATGCCGTATGACATAATGATATGGAACTGGCTGAAGTAAACTAGTCTAGCTGTGTTTACATCTGTAAAAAGTCGGATCTTTTTGACTGCGTATGCCGCAGAACTAACTCTCTTCAACAACTTATCAATGTGAGGGCCCCATTGAAGCTTATTATAGTTAAGTTAAGGGTTATATCTAAGAACACTGTAGTGTCTACAAGAAACAACTCTTCGTCTCTGATTTTTATATATGCATTAACTTTTGTAACATTAGGTAGTATTATAAATCTAATACACTTTCTTTTCTTTTCATTTAGATTAATATTATTTTCATTGAAGCTACTTGACAAGTTCTACCATTTTAGGTTAACATTTAACGCCATGGTAAGAAATTCAAATTATTCTTTATCTTTCTCAGTGCGCCAACCACGATCTTTTAGTAAACCATCATGTTTCAGGATCGTTTTGTTTCAAACAACATTAATTCTATTTGAACCACAACTTTTAAACTTTACTATTGTAATCCTAATATTGTTGTATATTTAGTGCTTTCTAGTGATTACACTACGTTCAGTATAAAACATTACGAAAATAAACACGATTTACTCACTTTTTAGGATAATTTACGCTTTATTTGAGCTCTAATGTGAAATTATTTATGTTGACGTCACCAAAACTGCTTCGCCTTATAACTAATAATAACGTTTACTGAATAATACAGTATTGTTTTGTTTTCACGAAATTTAGTTTATTAAGTTAATAGATTCTGACCTGGATTCAAACATTAGCTACTTTTTGATGATAAACAACGCATGCAAAACCGCTGGCAGAAGCTAGTTACATGTTGTGTTACATGTTGTGTTGTACAATGTTTATTTGTTTGTTTGTTACTCAACCACGTCGTAATGGCTGAACCGATTTCGATGAAATTGAAAAGTTTGAATTGAAAGTTGACAGATTATGGCCAGGATTCAAACATAGGCTACTTTTTATTGAAAAAGAACGCGTGCAAAGCTGCTGACGGAAACTAGTAGGTAAATTATTCGGTGACGCAGGGCATGTCGTCTCTCCACTATATTATGGACAGTTGGCCTAATAATAATAATGTTGGGTGCACACAAGATTGATCGCTCAGTAAATCTATAAATATATAAAAAAAAACTGGAGATTCCACACAGCCACATCTAGCCCCAACTAAGCAAAGCTATGGTAACTAGATAACAGATTGACTAAGAATATTTTTTAAATACATACATACTGATATAGAAAAACACCCAGACCCATAAGAAATATATGTAAATCATGCAAACATTTGTTGCGAAAATAAACATCGATAGAATCGAACCCACAACTTTCTGCGTCTCAGCTATTCACCCACTGCGCCGCGGAGCCACGCCACCAATTACAGGGAGGCCTATATATCAGTATCAGTTTGGTTTATTTATATATTTTTTGCTTTCAGAAGTAAAAATCATCAAAGCAATTTGTTAAAAAAGTAAATTTCTTAAGCTTAACTGTAACCCTCCTAGCTCCTAAAGTAAAGCTCCTTTAGTTTAATACAATTAAACACCAATCAACGAAGAAAGTAACAATAAATACGTGCTTTATCATTTCTTATCTCATAATTAAACCTTTCAATCACTCAGTCCCTCTTAATTTAGTCCATTATTTCTAAAGCTTAGTTTACACGGAGCTAGTAGCTGGCAGCATCTACGCTACCTAAATCGGTAATAAAAGATGCCTATGCCTTCCGGGATATGCATGTTACTCCGAAAGCGCGTGATACCATGGCATAATATGAAATTGAATATAAAAAAATATTGAAAGCTGTCTCAAAACTTAGTCACCAACTTAACAAGCTCTTCTTTGCACTTATGTCTACTTTAAACACGTATCAATTACTAAATGTTTAACGTAAATAAGACCAATTTTATGGTGACTCCTTCACAGTACAAGCTGTGCGACTATGGAACGCCTTACATTTGTCTATAAAGTCATCCCAATCTCTTCCTATTTTCAAAGTCGAAGTCTACAACCATTTCCTTTCGTTGTCTCGTAACTGATAATTAGTGTTTATATTATTTATCCTCCATATGCAGTGTAGTTTATTTATATGAT
Source organism: Philereme vetulata (assembly GCA_918857605.2). Classification (NCBI taxonomy): domain Eukaryota; kingdom Metazoa; phylum Arthropoda; class Insecta; order Lepidoptera; family Geometridae; genus Philereme; species Philereme vetulata. The sequence goes on along the minus strand of OU975421.1, from coordinate 7,329,907 downwards.
ATTTGTTTGTATTTAAGTTTATGTTTATTAGTATAATCAATAGGTATAATTTATTTTGTGGGTTTTGTTTATGTATGTACTCTTACACCGCCGTCTTTTGATTTTTGTTTATCCTGTCTATCCAGAGGTTGTCTGGAAGAGATCGCTTTTAGCGATAAGACTGACCATTGTGACTTTCTAGAATTTAATTCAATTGAATATGATAGTTAGTGTTTGGGCTCATTTGAATCTGCTTGCGGTTCCGATTATGTATTTTATAAAAGCTTGTTTTGAAAAAGTTATTTTTCAACAAAAAACTTATTAAGTTGAACATAAAACTGCTAACTAACTGGTCAGTCAGATGACCGGGTAGTCAGCAGCTAACCGCGTGTAAACCAACTTTAACTTTCAATTATTTTAAAGAATCTATCAACTCAACAAAAACAGATACCATCTTCATTTCAATATCTAAATTAACTGCTTGAGAAATGGCTGCCATATTTTTGAGATGCTAAACATCTGTGAATTGTTTGTAACATGCCTTAAGGGGGTTGTATATTTGTTTGTTTGATAAATTAACGTTCCAAGTCAAATTGTTTTGTCAGAATAAACGTTGTTATTTGTGTTTTAAATACATTTGCTTGGGGTGTAGCAAACGTGGTTTATTTTAACAAATCAACCAAGGAAATTTACTCTATCCGGCGAAGAATTCTGTAAGGTGTGGAAATATTAAATATTCGTCGTATTTTATTCCTAAATAAATAATTGTTTATTCGCGAAATCCCCACCGCTTCGTCCCCACTGCTAAACACCACTGGGAACCAGTCATCTTTATTAAAAATTGTGCTTGATATCCCTACCAACTTTTCTACGACGTAGCTCTTGAGTTTAAAATGCTTGATACTTTTACAACCCTTCCCGTCTAGTGACTATACGGTCGTTCCACGCGCCGCCGCCAATAACTGAGCGGCTCCACTGTCATCTGACTCTCAAAAACGCGCTTACGCACCTCAGGAATTGTATGCTAATATATGGAAATTACCCATTCCCAATAAGTGAAAACCTCCTTGATCGTGCCCAATAGTGTCAGTGTAACCCTGAAAGTGAAGTTTGTCTTAGTTGGCGAAATAAAACGGTGAGTTAATTTTTCTATCAAGTATGTCGATTGTACCCATTATTTTTGTTGAAAAGATATCGAATCGCACAGTTTAGTTTTGAGTTAAAGAGATGAATTATTATTATTATGGTTTTTTAACTTACTACGCTTGCGTTTGACCACGATCTCGCCTGATGGTAAGCGATGATGCAGTCTTCGATGGTACACGCTTGCCTGGAAGAAACCTATTCACTCGCGACTTAAAGACACCCAGGTTGTAGCTATCAGAAAACTGCGTTCCACTCTTTGGCGGGGAGTAAAATAAATCTCAAAGAAAATCACTTTGTGCAAATGGGAGGTATTTCTACCATATAGCGATGATAGAATTGAGATGGTGGGATTATGTTGAAAAGTTCCGCCGCACACTCTCCGAAATGTACTCGATAAAAAACCGAGAGGCTAGCAGTCTTTTGTCGATGCTTCAGGCTGAAGAGCTTTGCATCAACTTGCTCATCGTTTCCTATATATAGCGTCTTGGCTCTTCTTTCAATTGATTCCAGAGCCTCAAGGATGATGATTGATTTAATATCTAATTAGCATTTGTTAACTGAGCACTTCCGATTCTGTTAGGTTTCTTCTGCGGTGCGCGCATGTTTGTCATATCTAAATTGACTTAAGAGACTTTTAATTATCTATGTTAAAGTTTACTAGATTTTTTTAAATTGATAATAGCCAAGCGCTTGACCACTACCTCACCTGATGGTAAGTAAGTAAAACTTTAGAATGGAATAGATTAATACTCTTTATTCCGTGGCGCAGTGGGAGAATAGTCAGCTGAGACGCAGGAGGTAGCGGGTTCGATTCCCGCCACGGAACAAATGTTCTACCGATATTTGTTCCGGATCTGGATGTTTTTCTATATAAAAGTATGTATTTACAAAAGAAAATGTATATAAGTATTCTATCAGTTATCTGGTTCAATATACAAGCTCTGTTTAGTTTGGGGCTAGATAGCGCTGTGTGAAATCCCCGCAATTTTTATATTTATAATACACACCTAACAAAATAAAACATACAAAAAAATACACAAAAATAAAGGTAAGTACAATGGGCGATCTTATCGCTAAAAGCGATCTCTTCAAGACAACCTTTTGATGGACAGGACAAAATAAAATCAAAAAGACGGCGGTGTATCTATGTTCATAAACCTACATAAACTAACTGTACTTACTAATAAACTGAATAGATACAAATCACACTAATATTATAAAGGCAAAAATTTTATGTTTGTTTGTTACTCAATCCCGCCGTAACGGCTGAATTGATTTCGATGAAATTTTATATATACATATATTATAACCTGGGTCACCATTTTTCCATAAATCAGTTCCCATGAGATACAAATGGGATGTCAACTTTTATATACCTATGTATTTTGCACCCCAGAACATCGCGGGCAAAGTCGCTGGCAACAACTAGTATTATATATATACATGAAGGAGATAAACATAACGATAAACTAGCAGTGCAAAGATAAAGAAAGGAAATAGTTTTATACCTTAGCTTTAAAGATAGGAAGAGATTTAGATGATCTGATAGAGAAACGTAAAGCGTTCCACAGCCGCACAGCTTGAACTGTAAAGGAGTCACCATAAAATTGAGAACTCTGGACAGGGGTTTAGAGACTTAGAGCTTCAGATGAGCGTAGGTTTCGATCATTTAATCCAGTTATTTATAGGAAATCTGTTAAAATCCCTTCACTAAACGTGGTCTGACAATTCGTTAGCGAGTATCTGAGTTTTATTATTTAACATTTTGTATACAGTGAAATATTTTTAAAGTATTAAATATAATTACCTGTAAAACCAGTAAAATCTGTTCCACGCAAAGATTGATTTCATTAATTAAAATCTTCGAGGATATTAAGCTAAGATAGCATTTATTCAAAGACGATTTTGTTCCAAGGAACATTGAATCGGGATTTTTATCACTTGGGAAAAAGGAAAAATGTCAAGTTGTATTTAATATCAATTAATTTCAAAGGTATTTCTCTAAACTCCGACACTGAGTTATTGCAAATATTCAAGTTTATCTTATTTTTAACGTCTAAAATCCATTCTGATATTTTTTAATAACCATATTATTAAATATAAGTAGTGTCTGACTGAAACAGGTTTTTCAGCCGAAACCGAAACTTCGGCTTTGTTCTCAGTTAGGACCAAAATCGAAAATTGCATAAACATATTTAAAATTTTCTATTGTATACTGATATCTAGTGAATTTTGCACACATTTATTTGCATATACAATGTATAATAAACATGCAGACAAATAGTGTTAAATAAAATAAAAAGACAATCATTTAAATACGTTGCAAATATCCATGCGATTAACAATGGACGACGACTACCTGAACGGGCCGGCAGCGCGGCGGGCGAGCACGAGTTAGCCGCGAAGTTCGCCGAACGACGCACGATTTTTCACGAAAGAAATCAAGTTTCGGCGCGGCCGTTTCAGCCGTTTTATGGCCGAAACCGAAACTAAGGCAGTAACTAGATTTCTGAGCCAAAACCGAAACTAAGGCAGTAACTAGATTTCTTGGCCGAAACTGAAACTATGGCAGTAACTAGATTTCTTGTCCGAAACCGAAATTAAGGCAGTAACTAGATTTCTGGGCCAAAACCGAAACTAAGGCAGTAACTAGATTTCTTAGCCGAAACCGAAACTATGGCAGTAACTAGATTTCTGGGCCGAAACCGAAACTAAGGCAGTAACTAGATTTCTTGGCCGAAACCGAAACCAAACTTTCGGTCGGTCACTAAATATAACATTTAAATGTTTAGATATACCTATATATCATCCGAAAAGCAAGCTTTGTATTATTGTGAGCAAGAAAAGGTTTAATGCCTGCCTACCAAAATAGGTAAAATTACTCGGCCATTACAACCCAAACAATATAGAACCTACATAAAAAGTCAAGTTACACAAAACCAATAAGCAAAAAAATTTTAAATATGGGTAGTTAGTTATCTAGGAGCTAAGTTCTTATGTTTATAGTTTTCTTTAAATGTTATGAAGAAATAGAGACTTGAATCTTAAAGTATTTTTTTATTAAAACTTTGTGGGCATTACCACAAAAAAGTTAAATACATCCTAAACACAGTTTAAAAAAACCTAAACAATAATTGGTAAGGAATTTTGTAAGTGCGTGCTAAACTCTGTTAAATGTTTTTTTTGTTAGCAGGGTATATGTTTAAATGTCAAACTTTACTCATGTTTTGTTATGAACATTAATGTTATTACATTAAATGAAAACACGAGTAAAGCAATATGGGTAAAATTCGTTACCTTAGAAAATTTTAAATTTTCGAAAAATGTTTAATTGTAATGTAATATATTGTATTCATTTATTTCAGATAATTTTTATCCATAATCACAATAACTTAAAACAAATTAATTACAATCAAAATAAATTGAATCAATAAATATTATAATATAATAGGTAATTTAAAATTAAAATTAAAATAAACAACAGTCAAATAAATTAATTAATTAATTACCTACGTGTTTTAAATTGCCAGTAATTATCCTCACCCAGTGCCTCTGAATGGGGCAATCAAAACGACCAGCAATCGTTCATAATACTGTTGGGACTACCGCGCAATCTGTGAAAAAGAGACGCGATTTTTTTCCGCATGATCGAGTGAAAACCATCGACGTGCGCGTTCGCGAACATTCCTGACGCGTTGCAATGTCGCGGCAATCCCAACAGCATTCTGAAGGCAGTATTAATCATTTCCTATAATATCAATGAAATAGCCTGCATAAAATTAGTAAGGAACCTGTTAAACTGACTAAGTTGCCTCGTAGCAAAATAACCTCTAATTAACGTTAAAAAATGTGGTTGCGCTGATTCAATAACTAATCGTAATTTTCATTCTATTTTCATAAAAAACAAATCGTTCATTTTAATTGTTGCATAAACCTGTTATATATCTAAGCCTCTCCCACGCACACCTGCCCCTATACGTGTGAGCGAGGACGCGCTATACGTTTAACACCGTCGTGGGCGCTTACAAAGTGGCGCCATCTATCGAAAATGTAACGAAAAACAGTTTGGAAAAAATATGTCCGCGTCGTTGTTGTGTTAGAATTCGTTTCGCTAAAAGAACTTAATTTGTGGTTGAAATACAGTGGATATAAGTGCATCCTATTCGAACCTGTCGCCTCTACACGCCATCAAAGGATTTAAAGGTATTGTGCATCCTTCCTTTTTTTGGAAACTGTTCTTTCTCACCCAAATCCAAACCAGTTTTCAGTCTCCATCTCTCGCAACAATCAAACTCAAATTTTGTACATTTTTGCTATATTTCGCATCTCCCGCGTAAACAAAATGTTTATTGGAAATGTATCGAACACTGGATAAATATTCAAGCTACCGGTATTAAGCCCACCTCTAAAATCAGTAATTACGATTCCGCGTGTGTGTGTTTTAAATTAATGTCATACATAAAAAACAGGTTGTATAAGTCAAAGGTAGTATGTCGACAAGTGGAGGGATAAGATAGCTCTTGCCATAGGCATTGTTGGCACATACAAAGCCGATTAGATCTAGTCTTAGAAGTTTCGAACTTATATCGCTGCATGTCGATGCAACTTTTGGCGTAATTGAAAGCGTTATAGTATGCGGCCTTATTAGATTGTAATACGACGAAGTTAAGAAGACTGAGAACCTACGTTTGCTTGTCAACAAAAATAGCCATATTGATCTCAGGAATAGGTTTATAAAGTCATAGTTTCAATCAATCCAATCTTATTAGGACTATTGGTGTTTGATATGCAGTTAACTTATTATTTTCCTTTCTGTTATCTGTTTAAACAAAGGACTACTTGCCTGAGTCTGTGTTTCTTGATAACTACAACCTGGGTGTCTTCAAGTCGCGAGTGAGTAGACCCATCGTATATCGCTTTCTACATCATCGCTTAGGCGAGATCGTGCTCAAACGCAAGCCTATAATGTATGAAAAAAATAAAACCGGCCAAGTGCGAGTCGGACTCGCGCACGAAGGGTTCCGTACCATTATCAATAAAAACGGCAAAAAAATTACGTTTGTTGTATGGGACCCCCCTTAAATATTTGTTTTAGTTTAATATAATTATTTGTTTTTTAAGTGAATATATAACTAAATATTCTGTGAATATTTGAAGCGTTTACCTGTAGCCGTTATCAATATCGAGCAAAAACGAGCAAAAAAATCACGTTTGTTGTATGGGAGCCGCCCTTAAATATTTATTTTCTCTGTTTTTAGTATTTGTTGTTATAGCGGCAACAGAAATACATCATCTGTGAAAATTTCAACTGTCTAACTATCACGGTTCATGAGATATAGCCTGGTGACAGACGGACAGACAGCGGAGCCTTGGTAATGGGGCGCCGTTTTACCCTTTGTTTACGGAACCCTAAAAAAACTAGTTTGGATGTTTGGTTACTTAATTGTTTGTTTGTATGTTACTCAATCACATCGTAACGGCTGAAGCGATTTCTATTAAATTTTGTATGTTCGTAGACTATAACCTGGATTAACACATCGGCAACTTTTTATTCCTTAAATCAGGTCACATGGGATAAAAATCAGGTGTCAAGTAAAGTTGCAACAGCGATTTAACTTTATTTCTAGATTTTAGGTTAAAAATAACACAACAAAGGTTACATTTAGTAGTGTAACGCGTACGAAGTTGCGGGCAATAGCTAGTTAATAATAAATTATTTACATGGGCATTTAAATTTTTAGAAGTACAACGTCTAATGTATTCTTAATTCAGTTAACATAACAAGTAGGTACGATGTGTTCTCTAAATCGTTTCAAATATACCGATTTCAATATGCATATTTCAGAAAGGGCCAGCTTTTACAAATACGCGTAAATCCTGCTAAAGTGACTGCGCAATAAATAATAAAGAGTGAGGAACCAGATGGGAGTTTATTTTATTTCAGAACATACAGTAGGAAACGTTTCTTCAGGAGTTATAGAGACAGCCAATAGTAGTTATATCGTTATATCGGCTGTAAGAGATCTATTGTACATCCCAAATATTTATGGGCTGTTTGACTCTAATCGAGAATGTTATTCAAAATCAAAAAATTAAATGTTTTATGTGTATTATACCAAATTTTACAATTCTGGTTGAAGCCCTGGCTCCTGAACTAGCGTGAGCTGTACGTCAGAAGTCAGTTTCTTCCCACATTAAACGATAAAGAAAATACATGAGTGGTACAATAGTTACAATGATAGATAAACAGTCAATTGATGCAATACTACAATGATAGTTAAATACTCAATACAATTTAGCCAGATTGTATACAAATCCTGGTGTATAATTAAGTGTTTATTCATTTATTTATTTGTAAACTTAACTTTAGTTAGGGTTAAACTAAAACTAAAAAAAATATGAAGTGTCTGTGGATTGATAGCACAACGTGATAAGCGTTGGTAATTTTTTTTTTCTTTAACGATCTACCTTTAAGCTTGGAGAGCATAATTGGCTTGCTGTGCCGGACTCCATTGAGTATTGCAAATTTGGAGAAACTAGTTTCTGTCACTCAGTTCTAGTATCTTGTGGAGCTTAAGGCGGTTTAGCTGATTTAGTTAGAGGAGCTTCACAGCTAGTTGATTAGAATGTTTTGATAGTCTGACTTTGTACGATTTTTCCACGAGTTTAATCTCTTCCCTCACTGTGGCCATTTTCATGTGTTCATGCAGTTCCTCGGTTGTGATAAACCATGATGCATTTGACATAGATTTCAGTATATATATTTCGACTCGCTGGATGACGCTTATATTTGATTTCGAGGTAGTTCCCCTAGAGTGGTATTCCACATGTCCATATGGGCTGTATCACCGCTTTGTACATCAGAAGCTTGTTTTCTGAGGTTAGCTTTGATTTCCTTCCTGTGATCCAGTTAAGATTTCTAAATCGGAGATTAGCCTCATCTCTCTTTGCTATGATGTATGTTTTCCACGTTAGTTTTCTAAACAAGTGTATTCCTAGATACTTTACACATTCTTTGTGTGGAAGGTTTCTATTTTCCAGTTTTATTGGTGGGCAGTTTCCTTGTTTTAAGGTGAATGTTATATTCGGAAGGTTGTTATATTCGGAAGGTTGTTATATTCGGCGGAAGATCAGCGCGCTGCGTACTCGTATTTACTAGTGCGTGGCGCACTATGCTGAGCCGGATCCTAGTTTGCGGACGCTCATAACTTGGACGTACTAACTGCCTATATTTTCTATACCTGCCTATGCCTATGTTTTCTATTTTTGTTTGTTATATTGCTACTCCTACTGTCGTTTTATTTTTGTGTATGTGTATTATTACTGTGTATGTCTTTGTTTTGTTATGTCTGCAAATAAATGTATTTTCTTTCTTATTTCTTTCTTTTTTTTATTTTATACTTTATTGCACAAAAATACAAATTACATGTACAAAAGGTGGGCTTAATGCTACTAGCATTTTCTACCTGCCAACCTCAGAGGTAACAAAAAAGGTTGGCGTGCTAACTTTTAACAATATTAATGTTAATTAAAAAAAACAAAAGAAACACAAATAACAATAAACTCCGATTACAGTTAGAATAAATACATAAACCTACTTGATATAACAATATTAATACATAGAATATATATATGACAAATATTTCTTTCTATATAGCGGTGACTCTTCATTTGTCTAGCTATTCTGAAATTTGATCTAGAGCTTCTCGACGTGATCCTAGGATCCTTGTTGCTCGCCATGCCTGATATGTCTGCTGTGTATATGGTGTATAGTACTGGTCCAAGTACGGAGCCTTGGGGCACACAAGCGTTGGTAAATAAATGCAGAAATAACGTCATTGGCCTGTCCAAATCGAATGCTTATGTATGGCGTGGCGTACGCCTGACGTGCGTGAGCACGCAGCGGTGGTAATGTATGAAATATTTATTAGTATTGTAATGTATTAAGTATTTGTATTGGAACGCAGGCAGTGTGACATCTTCCTTAAAACTTCATACAAAACAACCTTAGGGTGGAGATGACTGTATGTAAGAAAAGAACGGTGTATGAATCATCGTTCCTGATACCCAAAACACAGGAAATCCTATTGAGTTCTTATTTCCAAACTATTAGGCTTTAGACTTCAACTTCCTACGTCAGCCACAGGATGTCCACTGCTGCACATAGGACTCCCCACCGATTTTGTGCAGCCTGCATCCAACGGCTCCCATCAACCTTGAACAGGTCGTCTTTCCAACTAATAAACTCTTACTTTTGACGTTACGGCCGTCAGTTCTTTGAGCTACGTGCGTATTAAGACAGAATTGGCAAACAAATCCTTCTCTAGCAACCACCAACAATCATTATTCCATTCTCTGTGCTATAAGCTGTAATATTTCCAACAAACGGTTGCAGGGTAAAAACGGCAACGAATCTCGGCACGGTATCCATTTATCTGGCGCGTGCGGAATGTGGATAGAACGTGCGGCTTCGGGTCGATCGGTCAACATCAACAGCCTTTCCATTCGGGAATTGATCCGAGTTACTTCATCTGACTGTATAACTAAGGTACTATTCTTATTGCCAGGTAATGCCAATTTATTTTCAAGATAATGCGACGGATAATTTTAATAATATTATGGGACCCAAACACATGAACTCGTACTAAGATCGGTATAATAAGATAACTCGTTATTGTACACCAAAGTAAAATACAGAACATAATTCTTACAAATAGATTTAGTACAATTGGCGGTCTTATCGCTAAAAGCGATTGGTTGCGCTTATATTTTGTGTTTTTTTTCTTATATTTTATTACATCACCTTATTGATGGAGAAACATTGATTTAATAGTCTTATATATTGCATAAGTGTCACTATATCGTTGTTTTGGTGATTCTCTGTGCATTTCGCCGCCAACTTTGCCGGCTTCCAGTCAGTCTCGCAAATACGATCGTATCGTGCGCATCGCTTACGCATTGATCCAAACACCATCGGACGCGCATTTTATCGCCCGAAACCCTGAACTGAACTTACATCAAGACAAGTGTTATCTGTATTCTAGACTCTGTGGTTTTTATCGCTGGCCAGCATAGTGCATCTAGACTGAACTTTTAAGCTATAACGCGGCATTGTATCTGTGTCGGGGTTTGCTGAAATAAAGGTATGTGGCATATTGCTAGTAAATTGGACTTTAAGTCATTGCCTTAACTCACCTTGTGTTTCTTTCGCCTTAAGTTAGCATCGCTGAATCAGCTGTTAATAGTCTAGATTGCTCTAATAATCTAGGCTCACGCGCGTGTGACATTACTAGTAATTTTCGAATCAATATTCAAGTTATAGAAGTTATACGCACCAGCGATCTCTTCCAGACAACCTTTCTATGGACAGGATTATAATGTAACACTTGACGGCGGTGCATCTATATAAAATTAAAAACATATATACATACTATAAACCTAAAATACTAGTAATAACACAAATTTAATTTTAAATTAGCAACTATACATTTTTTTATGATAAATTAACAAGCAGTTACAACTTCAACACAGGGACAGATAATGTGTGTGCACTTTTGTTTTAAAATTACTAATACACTTGGATGTTCTTATGATGTCTTATTACTATCTACTAGGTAATTTAATTATCTACATTACTCAAATTTCTAAGTTGAAAATCATTATTATGAATACGGGATTTATCACGTACCGTTATATCGGTGTTTTGACCGACATTGTTTTGGTTCAATTCTTAAACCTTCATAGGGTGAGTGCGATCCGCTCCGAACCACGGCTCGCCTTGCACTACGCGCCACAACTTTCTGCGTGCAAGTAGACGGTAGCGGTGGTGGGGATTGCGACAACGGTGGCTCATCTTGTTGATAGGCTGCATCATCATCATTACCATCACTGCTGCTGTCTTCGGTAGTACTCGGTACAGGCGAACACACAACACTAACTATGCAATACAATACAATACAATTCTTTGTTTATAACGCCAAGTTACAAGTCAAAAACACAAATAAACAAAAAAGTTATATAGGTCAGGAATAAATTGAATATTTAGAATTATTAAAATATCTAATATAAATATAGTGTATTAATTGTATAATAAATTCATTTTATCAAAAATTATATAATAGGCAATGTGTAGAACTCATCTACAGAGTAAAAAGAACTCTCTAAGAGCCATTTTTTCAATCTATTTTTAAACATTATGGTGGAAGTTGTATCCCTTTTAATATTGTCCGGCAGCCTGTTGTAGACCGAGGGACCCATTATATATACGGACCTCTCCGACTTGCACAGCTTGTGCGCGGGCGTGACGAGGACGTGAGCGAGCTTGTCACTGCGCAGAGCGCGGCCGGTGTTCACACCGTGTATGTGTCTACCATATGATATGTATCTACCAGATTCACTCACTCCTCTGTTGCTTGCATCTTGAAGACATGGCCTCCAGGCTGGCCGTAGAACCCAGCCTCTATCTCTATTCAAGTTCGGTAGTATAATACTGACGAACTGTTAGAGTCAATATTCTTCATTGTAGGTATGTATGTGTTCAGTCAACCTGGTACATACGTTCTGTTTTGATTCGCCAATGTAGCATTTACCGCAGTCACGTGGAATCATACATCATTGAAATAAATCACGAAAGTTTTCTAAGTAGGCAATTTAAAATGCTATTATTTTACTGGTGGTAGAGCTTTTGTGAACGGGCTCGAGGAAGTGGGCACCACCGCCTTACCTTTATCTGCCGCCAAATAGCAGTACTTGTGCTGCTGTGTTCCAGATAGATGGTTATGGTATGTTACTGTAATTACTGGCACATAGGCATAACAGCTAAGTTCTATAGTATGACAACGTATCCACATAGAGATCAAGACAACATAATAGCTTGTTTTGAATTCTATGTGGATATCCATGGGCTGTAGTAGCCACTTAACATCTGGTGGATTGCATGCTCGTTTGCCATATTAGTAGTATAAAAAAAATAAAAAAAATGATTATTGTTTGACTCTTAACAACGTCAACGTTGGTCCCTTGCAACGTGCGATACAATGCGTATTTTCTTTAGGCATGTGAAATAGGTCTGTATTGGTCTGTATTTAGACTTGTCAGGATCGCCTTTCCTGTTTTTATAACTGGCACTACAACAGTTTTCATAAGATCTAATCAAACTAATATTAAGATAATACAAAAGTTTTGATATTTGTTTGTTTGTTACTCAATCACGCCGTAGTGGCTGAAGCGATTTTGATGAAATCAAATTTAATATATAAATAGATTATGTTATAGATTAAAACATATGCTAAATTTATTGAGAAACAACGCGTGCGAGGCCGTGGGCGGAAGCTGGTGGCAAATGTACTCAGTTTTAATGAAAACCAACAGTTATTTTATTTTAACAAACTAGTACAAAACAGAAAGCCAATTATGGGTTTTCACGTACACATTTTAACAACACAAAAAAGTAGAAACAGCTTTGCCAACATTCCGTGAAAAACTATACAAATTGGTAATTATATAATCACTAATTAGCTCGACAAATAATGCTTTCATTTACGCCGACAAAAGCTCCATCGCCGACTAGTCGAATTGCCACTCGAGCTGAATAAACGGAAATCATTGTATAAATGTATTTTTCTTGTTTCTTTCTAAGTAGTAATTTATTAAAGTTGTCGCTAGCGTGTAAGCGACAAGTTTAATACTTTTGAATAATTGATCGAGCGAAGCGAAATCTCCGAATCAACTTTGACAAATCAGCGTTGAATGTATTTATGTTTGTCCAAGGATATCTATTGAAGCGTTGATCCGAACATCGTGAAATTTGATATATAGGTGTTGGCACAATCCTGGTGAGACTAAATAAGTTAAAAATGTGAGGGAGTTGTTGAAATATTGGGGTTCAAGAAGGGTAAATAAAAATGAGACTATTAGGGACGTCTAATGAAAGTTGTTCATTAGTTCATTGCGAGTCTATTTTTACGGAAAACGGAGAACTTATTAGTAAAATACGATTAATGTTTTTAGACAAATCTCTATAGAATATGACATAAAGTCACATGTAAGGTAACTCACAGGAAAATCCTGAATCAGTGTTACAGAGTTGGTAAGATTAAGCATTGTAATAAATATTAATTCACAGAATATAATAACTGTAATGTGTCTTGAAATAATGTATTGAAAAAAAACCGGTCAGTGCGAGTCGGATTCGCGCACGAAAGATTGCGTACCATCTATAAAACGGCAAAAAATCACATTTGTTGTATGGGAGCCCCCCCCCCATAATGATTTGTGTTATTTTAATTTAATTATTTATTTTTAAAGTGAAAACATAACTAAATGTTCTGCGAATATTTCAAGCGTCTAACTGTTGCCGTTATCAATATCGAGCTAAAAAATCACGTTTGTTGTATGGGAGCCCCCTTAAATATTTAATTTATTCTGTTTTTAGTATTTGTAAATATAACGGTAACAGAAATACATCATCTGTAAAAAAAAATTGTCTAACTATCACGGTTCATGAGATACAGCCTGGTGACAGACGGACAGTCAGACAGACAGATAGCAGTCTTAGTAATAGGGTCCCGTTTTACTTAGGATACGGGGAAAATACTTACTCATTCACTATCTCAGTCATTTATCTCTTAATGACGAGCCTTGTAGTTTTAAAAATCAAAATTGAAACAATAATGAAGAATACAATCATGACCTCCTTAAGGTAAGAGTAAATAGGTTTCTTCTCGATCTTCGTGCTTCATCTGAAACCACATCATCGCCTACCAACAGGTCAAACGAAAATCCATTCAGATTAAAAAAAATATTTTCGCCCAATTAGATACATCAGAATTGTGCCATCACTATTTACCTATACTGCGTGTCACTGCATTTACGACATTAATTTAAATCACGGGTAGGTCTGATGGTTAGTATTGTTGTAAGATATATTTTTATTTAACTTTATTTCCATAGACTTTTTTTGATTTTCAATCTACCTTAATTTTAAATCCTAAAATATCAATGAAACAGCAGGTTTATAATACGTAAACAAATCACATTTGTCATCATGTAAGCAGATACCTGTTGAACTGACTGAGCGTCATCGCCACAAAGGCTCCGCCGATTTACGTTAAAAATTGTTTTATGGAAATGTACTGATTACTCGATAAATATTCAATCTACCTGTATTAAACAAACCAACAATCTCTAAAATCATTTAGGGTGATTCTGCATATGTGTTTTAAATTAATGTCGTGAATGCGAACTTAAGATCCACTGATTCTCTCCTTCTCGCTACCCCGAAACACTCAACGGCCTTCCGTGGCAACTCTTTTGAGGTGGTAGCTGTCGGTCTATGGAACTCTCTCCCTACTCATATTAAAAAGGCGCCTAGTAAACCGGTTTTCAGACGACTAGTCTACAGTGATTTCTTGCAGTCCTCCACTGGCTGTTAAAATATATGAAAACGTAAACGTGTGTTGGATGTAATAGTATTTTTTGTTTTATATCTATAAATATATATATATATATATATATATATATATATATATATATATATATATATATATATATACCTAGTCAGGTCATAAATTCTGTCACATGTTTAATATAAAATAATTGAAACAACTTTATTCATTATGTAACCATTTATATACCAAAATGAACTTAACAAAACATAGATTCTTATGACACTAAAGTTTATTCAAAATGACCTCAATGATTTTGAATACAGGCCTTCAATCTGCGCGGCCAGCCGTCTATCGCAGCACGAACGAGGTCCATGTCAATATCGGCGGCTGCCTTAATCAAGGATGTCTTGAGTGACTCCAAATTGGGATGAGGCTTTGAGCACGCCTTTAACTCCAAGTGTTGCCATATCTTGTAATCTAACGGATTCAAATCTGGACTGAAAGAGGGCCAGTCTTCGTGCCGGATGAAGTCGATTTCACGCGCCGCCAGCCAGTCTTGTGTGCTCTTCGCTCTATGAGCTGGCGCCGAATCTTGTTGGAATACCCAGTGCCTGTTATTGAACATGGTATGAGAAGCAGGTTCCACAAGGTTCGTCAGGACTGTATTTTGATACACAACTGCATTCGTTTTTACACCTTTCTCACCAAAATGTACCTCTGTTAAGCCCCAATAAGAAACTCCCAACCATACCATGAGCGAGGATGGAAAATGACCTCGTTGGACACGCGGAATATGGTTGCTCGCTTCTTCACTACTGTGTGCATACACCTTATCATTTTGTTTGTTGTAGCTCTCTTCTACGGTAAAAAATTTTTCATCCGAAAAAAGAATTTCCTGATATTTTTTTCCCGCGTACCGCTTCAACAAAGCGCGGCATCTCTTCAGTCTCAGGTCCATTAGACGAGCATTCAAACGATGTCCTGTTTTTCTTCGATATGCCCGAAGCCCTAAGTCTTCATTTAACACCCTTTTCACCGTGGTTCTGCTTAACCCCATCTGAAGGGCCAACAGTTTCTGCTTACGTTTGGGATTTCTTTGAATTCGCGCCTTCACAGCTTTTATCACTGCTGGAGTCCTAACAGACCGAGGGCGACCACTTCTTGACCTGTCATCTACACTAGAGTCTTCATTGTATCGTTTGATGGTGCGATAAACGAATCTTTTGGTTATATTCAAATTTTTCAGTATGTCAAAAATTTGAATTGGGGCTTAACCGCAACGATGCAACGCAATACCTGCAACACGGTCTTCTTTAAGCGTCCACTCCATATTTAAAAATGAGTAAAATTCTAAAAAGTCATTTTTATTTTCATGAACAATTCGAAATTCGAATTCTATAAACTTTTTTGTGGCCAGCATTCTAAAAGAAAAGTTTTTACTGTGTGACAATATTTATGACTTTACTAGGTATATATATATATATATATTTATATATATATTTGTCATATACAGGGTGTGGTGTAATGAGTGGATAATAGGGTACCTGCGGGTAGGGGCCATTGTGGCGGTTCAGAAAAATATTTGTTATGCTCAGTAAAAGTGCCTCGGTTTTCGAGATATTCGACATTTTCGAAATTTAAGAAATATTTCACCCCTCGTCACTATTTTTGGCGCCAAGACTGCAAATGATTTTTTTTTTCTATCTGTTTTTTGGATAGTATTCTTGGATAGATGTGCTATCGAATGGAAACTATTATTTTTATAACACAAGCACAGTTATGTTTTTAAAATAAGATTTCACTAAAATTTTACTAGCTTTCGTTTGTTTTTCTGACCTTTACCCTTTTGTGGTGTAAAAAAAATGTATGGTCACTTGAATGCCAAATTTTAAAAAAATTAGCGTATTTTATCGAGATTCCGAAATGGTATATAACATATCATTGTCACAACTTGATTCAAAATTAATTCCTACCAAACTTATCAAGGCCTAATTTAAAGAAATATTTTTAACTATTATTAGCAATAATTGTCTACTGTTCGCAGAACTACTAGTAATTCTTGGAACAGATTAGTTCCCGGCCCAGCGGAAATCGACACTATGTCTATCTTGCTCTTTCATGCTATGAGTGAAAGAGAACTATCGTTCCGCGTAACGCATTTTTATGATTTTCGAGTCAGTGTGCTATCATATTACTCCCGTACAACAACGTTTTATCCTGTTTTGGATTGATACTCGTCGATTTTGTGCAGTGATTTCGGACTTTGTTTTGCCTAGCGATTTGGACGTCTTAATTTTGTGAACCTAACGATTTTGTGCTGTGATCTCGGACTTGATTTGCTTTGTAACTTGGATTTTTTGGAATTGCATATTGATTGCAATGCCTCAGCTATACACTGCGTCTGAATATGCGCAAATGCATTTAATCTACGGCGAGTGTGGTGGTAACGCCAATCGAGCAGCAGCACTGTATCGGGAAAGATTTCCCAATGCACGCCATCCCGATTATCGTGTGTTTATTCGCGTACACAATGCTTACATGGAAGGTCGAATTCCTGGAAGTGACATCGGTGGCACGAGTTCTGGGAGACCACAAGTACATAATGAAGAGGACGTACTTGATGAAATTGCTGCTGATCCGACCACATCTGTGCGCGTAATAGCCTCTAATACTGGCATGTCAGCAAGAACAGTGCACCGAATTTTAAAAAGAGAAAAATTACATCCATTTCACTACCAACGCGTGCAATGTTTGCAGCCAAGAGATTACCCTGCACGAGTTGCATTTTGCCAAACAATGCTGAGAAAAATGAACGCTGATCCCGATTTCTTCGATAAAATTTTGTGGAGCGACGAATCCACGTGCAAAAAAGATGGGTATTTTAATATCCACAATCTGCACAGTTGGCAGCGTACAAACCCTCATTTGGCCAGAGAAGACAGGTCCCAGTACCAGTTCAAAATTAATTTATGGACTGGAATTCTAAATGGCAAAATCATCGGACCATTCGAATTGTCTGGAACATTGACTGCAGAAACGTATTTACATTTTTTACGGCACGAACTTCCACTTTTATTAGAAGATGTTTCATTAGAAGATAAAAGAAGAATGTGGCTGCAGCACGATGGTTGCCCCGCTCATGACGCCCGAAATGTTCGACAATACCTCGATGAAACATATCGTCGACGATGGATCGGTCGTTTGGGGACAATTTTGTGGCCACCTCGTTCACCAGACCTCAACCCATTGGACTTTTTTTACTGGGGATGCCTTAAAGAAAAGGTTTATAAAGACCCAATCAATACAGTGGACCAGCTACGGGAGCGTGTGCGATTAGCTGCTCAGAAAATCACAGAGCAAAGAATTGCGAATAGGATTAAAAGATCTTTTATCAAAAGGTGCAGAGCATGCATCAGAGCACGTGGTGGCCTTTTCGAACACCTTTTGTGATAGTAAATTTAATAAATGAAATACATTTAAAATTTATTGTTTCGTTTTATTTCATTACCGAATTTTAAACTAACGTTTTTAGGTGATTTTAAGTAATGAAGTAAATTTTAGTACTATTTGTAATTTTATAATAATTAGCTCTACCCATTTTAATAGGAATTACTTTTGAATCAACTTGTGGAAATACCATGTAATATACCATTTCGGAATCTGAATGAAATAGGCTAATTTTTTTAAAATTTGGCATTCAAGTGACCATACATTTTTTTTACACCACAGAAGGGTAAAGGTCAGGAAAACAAACGAAAGCAAGTAAAATTTTAGTGAAATCTTATTTTAAAAACATAACTGTGCTTGTGTTATAAAAATAATAGTTTTCATTCGATAGCACATCTATCCAAGAATACTATCCAAAAAACAAATAGAAAAAAAAATTTCATTTGCAGTCTTGGCGCCAAAAATAGTGACGAAGGGTGAAATATTTCTTAAATTTCGAAAATGTCGAATATCTCGAAAACCGAGGCACTTTTACTGAGCATAACAAATATTTTTCTGAACCGCCACAATGGCCCCTACCCGCAGGTACCCTATTATCCACTCATTACGCCACACCCTGTATATATTCTATGTGTTAATATTGTTATATCAAGTAGGTTTATGTATTTATTCTAACTGTAATCGGAGTTTATTGTTATTTGTGTTTCTTTTAATTAACATTAATATTGCTAAAAATTAGCACGCCAACATTTTGTTACCTCTGAGGTTGGCAGGTAGAAAAAGCTATTAGCATTAAGCCCACCTTTTGTACATGTAATTTGTATTTTTGTGCAATAAAGTATTAAATAATAATAACGCGGTTACAGACTATGCACCAAATTTCACGGTAATCGGAACATATCCTCGGACAAACAAACATACATTCATAATACGCCGATACGTCCAAGTTCATTTGAAAATCTCACTTCAATCGATCAAAAAGTACTTATCACCTACCTAAGTTTTAGATTAACAAATACTCAACTTTTCTTTCGAATTAAAAATTGAACGCAAAGGAATGAAAGGCCCCAATTTGCTTGAACTTGTTTACAAATCGAGACGAGGTTAAAACGAGACGATAATCGAATCAATCTATTAATATCTGTGTCAATCGAATACATCAGTCAATTACTCTTTGTATGCCGTAATTCGAAGTGCTTTGCTCTGACACACTGTCGAATAGTTCGATGAATCACACTAATATTATAATATGTCATAAATTATTATAAAACTAGCTGACAAATCCGCAGCTTCGCACGCGCAGTTTTTCAATAAAAACATTACCCTCCTTCAGCGCAGTTGGGTAAAAAGTAGCCTATGTCACCCGGGAATAGTGTAGCTTCTCAACAGTGAAAGAATTTTTTAAATCGGTCTAGTAGTTTAGGAGCCTATTCAATACAAACAAACAAATCTTTCCTCGTTATAATATTAGTATAGATACTATAGATATACTCGTACCTCCCATTCGCAGAAAGCGGTTCTCTTCGACCTTTATTATGCGTACCGCCAAAGAGCGGAACGCCTTGCCAGAGTCTGTGTTTCCTGATAGCTACAACCTTGGTATCATAAGGTCGCGAGTGAATAGGTTTCTTCTAGGCAAGCGTGTACCATCGTAGACTGCATCATCGCTTACCATTAGGCGAGATCGTGGTCAAACGCAAGCCTATAATGTATATAAAAAAATGTGAAAGTTTGGATTTTTGTTTATTTATTTATTTGTTTGTTACTCAATCACATCGTAGTGACTGAACTGATTTCGATAAAATTTAGCGTGTACGTAGATTATAACGCATAGGCTACTTTTTATCTCATAAATCAGGTCCCATGGATTAAAAATGTGGAGTAAAGTCGAGTTGCAACAGCGAGTTTAGCTTTTTTTGTAGATTACCTGGTATAGCTTGCTTGGTTAATTACCAGTCGGCTTGCCAGCAGTGGCGGAGGTTAAAAATAATCATAAGGTAACCCGGTCAAAAAAAAAATGTAAATCGCACTTACCCCATGCATTCACTTTTCAATGTTATGTCATGCTCTTCTCACCGAGGATGAAAGTCAAACAAACGTAACAAAAGTAAACAAACTTATACTCTGCCAAATAAAGATGTAGCTAAATTAAAATCCTGCTTGAATAAATAATGACGGCGCAATTTGGCCGTATAGTACCTATAACTCGCAATCCAGTCGAGTTATTGTTCCCCACCTTACTATAAAATACTATTGACGTACTTTAGTGCACGAATTCTAGTGTTCGTTATACATTGACGGATTCTTGAATTTTGTGAAAACAATGATAGAACCCAAAATGCGTTGCACGCATTTTTGTTATGGATACGAAATGTTTTCAACAAGCCGGAGATATTAAGCTTTCCCGCAGAGTTTTATGCAATAACATGCCCTAACTTTATACGTTTAGAGTCCGGTTTTTAAATAATTATTAATTTATTAGTATAACTCGAAAAACGACGGATTATTGAAAGAGAATTTTAATTACATTCAAATTTTAAATGGCTTCAAAATACATTGCTAAGGTATATTTTTAAGGCGTTATTATTTTCTAGAACTTTGAAGGTGACGGAACAGTCAGGAACCCTGACTGTAGGTAACTCGATTGGAATCGGCTTGTATGAACCACTGATAATTGCATTACAATCTAATAAAGACTTATAAGATCTATTCCCGCCGCGTATAAATGTTTGCACGACAGACATTTGTTCCAAATCTTTGTTTGTATAAAAATGCATAAAAGATGTCTCAAAATAAATTGTCAAGCGGAAGTCCAGAGGTGTAAAAATGTTAGGGCTACATGAATCACCCCCATGTATGATTATACCTACCAAATTATTGGATACTTCAAAATCAAATTATATTTAAAATCTTTTTATACATTAAAATCATAAGGATCTCCGCTGTTTGTCCGTTTGTCTGTCTGTCTGTTTGTTTGTCCGTCTGTCACCAAGCTGTATCTCATCAACCGTGATAGTTAGACAGTTGAAATTTTCACAGATGATGTATTTCTGTTGCCGCTATAACAACAAATACTAAAAACAGAGTAAAATAATACATATATATATATATATATATAGGGTCTCCTATACAACAAACGTGATTTGTTTGCTCGTTTTTGTTCGATAATGATAACGGCAGTAGGTAGACGCTTTAAATTTTCACAGAATATTTAGTTAAACATTCACTTTAAAAAATAAATAATTTAATTAAAATAAAACAAATATTTAAGCGGAGCTCCCATATTGACAGATATGGTTTTTTAGCTGTTTATATAGATAATTGTTCGGAACCCTTCGTGCGCGAGTCCGACTCGCACTTGGCAGCTTTTTTAACTCTTGATTCGATCCGAGCTCGTACGCTCTTATTTCAATACTAGCGTTCGCTCGCTACTACGCGCCCATGGCTTGTCAATAAAAAGTAGCCTATGTGTTAATCCAAGGTCATAATCTATCGACATACCTAATTTAATAAAAATTGGTTCAGCCATTATGACGTGATTATGACAAACAAACACACATGCAAAATTTCGCATTTGTAATATTAGTGTATACATTGTTCGGCAAAAGTATAGTCCGTATTCTACTAGTTTTACGATTTCAACCCAAAAGCGAAATTATGTGGATTACGGAGATAAGGCTGAAGGCACACTAAAAACTTATTAACGACTTTTTAAAGCCTGTTTACGACGGCGAGATATAAAGCAGCGATTTAGAAGCGATTACTTTACCCTCGAATGAAAGCATTGCGGTCTATTAAAGATATTGAATTTAACTTGAGTTCGTTGTCCTAGTTTCTTATATTTTTTAACCGCAAACACAAAAAGAGGGGCATTATAAGTGTGACGCTTATGACTGTCTGTTTGTGTGCCTGTCTGCGGTATCGTAGTGGCAACGGATGGACCAATTCGGACGCGGTTATTTTATTAGAAATCTAGTTTTACTGGGATAGTTCCTATCTATTAGTGATCAAGTGTAGGTCCGCCGGTCCAAGACTGATAGCCTTGTAATAATAAATAAATAAATAATGATAAATTAGTACCCCCCCCCCCCCCCCACACACACTGAGATCTCGCGAGCTTACCAATGATCAAGAAAAGATTACTCATATATTTGACCCAGCACATAGTGCAATTGGTTATATTTTTAGGGGTAGAAATTGCAGTTATTCTGGATTACAGACGTTTCTCTATATTTATGTCACTAATACTACACGAAAACCGAATTTCAGCACTGCGGGGTCACTGGTGTACCCTGTGAATTTTGTCAAAGTGCAGTTTTTAATATAACTCAATAACTACAAGGATTAAATCCTACTGATATTATAAACGCGAAAGTTTGTATGTATGGATATTTGTTACTCTTTCACGCCGGAACGGCTGAACCGATTGCGATGAAATTTGGTATGTACGTAGATCATAACCTGGATTAACACATAGGCTACTTTTTATTGGCAAACCACGCGTGCGAAGCCCCTGGCAACAGCTAGTTAAAAGTAAAAGCTTAGTTGAAGTGTACTAATTAATGCCTTTCATTCGAAGTCCCACTTAAACTATAATAATCTATTTTTTTACATTTTCAGCTCATTTAGTTACACCAGGATTGTGCCATTACTACCAATGTATAGATCAATTTTTTTGATGATCGGATGAACGCTTCTAAAGTTATCCTTGAACAAACAAACATACATACTTATATTCCTACTTTCATACGTACAACGCCGATTTGCCCAAGTTGATTTGGAGATCTCACTTCACTCGATTTGCTACTAGTTGCATGCCCGCGACTTCGTCTGAATTTTCTGGATCTTGACAACAGCGCCAGCTACCGGCTTCAATTGTTAATTTAAACAATAAAACACAACAAGAACTTTTGATTTAACAATAAAGAATTATCTATTGATTATAGAAGTACCTATGATTTAAAATTGTATTTTCTTTTATGTTTGTATTTATTTAATGGTGTGCAATAAAGAAATTATCTATCTATCTATTCTATTTTACTCTAAACCATCCTAGACCTACTCACACACGCGCAAAAAATCATCAAAATCGGTCTAGTCGTTTTCAAGTATTAGCAAGACTAACGAACAGCAATTGATTATCAAAAGTCTATTTTATTTTTCAAACAAATGTACACACACATTAACTGTCCCTGTGTTGAAATTGTAACTGCTTGCTTATTCATCAAAACCCTTTTTAATTTGAATTTTTCAAACTTTCGCGATTACTGTACATAATTATTGGTTAAAACGGGTATTTATCGCGTATGTACCTTGTATGCGTACGCGTATGTATGTACTTCAACCCGAGACCACGACTGTTGCAACACAGCCGAAACGTCGGGATAACAAATAAAAAAGGTACATTTTGATTTGCTTATTTTATTCTAATTAAATTTGTGTTTTTCATTTTATATAGATGCGCCGGCGTCATGTGATAAATTTTAATCCTGTTCATACAAAGGTTGTCGGGAAGATTTCCCCTTGTACTAAATTTTTTTTTAAAACTAATATTCTGTATTTTACTTTGATGAACAATAAAAAAACATTCTTATCTATAAATGTTGTAAAATAAATAATATGTAAAATATTGTAATAAATAAATACTGTTATAATTTATTTCACCTGAAATTAGATCTAAGTTTCAATTTGTACTTCAATAGTTCTCTCAGTGCATCGTCAGCCCAATCTCATTAACGCAGAGCTGTCAACACGTCCCAAACGTCCCGTGGGGGTAGCATCAGTTTGCAACGTTATTGAATCGCTAACGAGTCTGTCGATAATTTCAAGAGGTTGCACCACACGGTCCGTTGGAGCTTATCATTAACTTAAATTTTTAAAGTAAAACTTCTTTACGTACGCTTGACTTGGGGAGTTAGCTGGTGAATGCGTTAAGAAAAGTGCGAACGGAAGTTTAGAGGGAGATATACGTTTGTGAAGATAGAAAGAGAGAGAGTTACGTTTCGTATTTTTTTAAACGTTAATGTGCGAGTGCGAGTTGCGTCTGTCCAGAATGAACATAGACTGATCGACCTACAAACGTGTGGACAATTTTGTAATTGAACAATTTTATAAATTATTATTTTGAAAAAAAAGTTTTACTTCAGTCGTGTAGTATAAAGCACACTCGTTTTTATGATTTTTAATTCCTAAATGTTTTTCAAGCGATCGCTTTTTTATCGTTAAGACCATTTTATTATCGTTCGGCCCATTGAGTAATAAGAGTTTGTTTTGCTACTTGTCATGTCTGGTCACTTGTTATAAAAACTAACAAATTTATTATAAGTATTTTAACTCATTTAAGTAAGGATAAATAGATAAAAAAATATTTGTTTTACTAGCAAATTATTACATGAACTATATTAGTTTGAGCGATGCTGTTTTAATACATAAAGTAAAAATTGCAAGAAGACATCTTGGAGCTAATATTCAACATTAACAACCGACTATAACGGCAAAAACTAGTGTTAATACTACAGGTTGATTAAATGCTCTGATGCGTAATGTACCCTGAACATGCATCGAGTTATCCATATTATTGAGGTACTAGTGAGTAGTGACGTCATGTCAATATAATAAATTAGTTAGCGCGTGTCGGACCATGCACAGCGAAGGACCTTAACTAAGTATATATTTTTATTTTTTTATGTATATAAAAAAAACATACAACTACTATTTAATACATAGAGAATCGTAAAAAAATAAAATTAAGGTTGGTTACGAAAACTGCTAACGGAAGTTGAGATGAAGATTTAAGATAGTGAAGATAGAAAGAGAGAGAGTTACATATCATAATATTTTTAAAAGTTAATGTGCGAGTGCTAGTTGCGTCTGTCCAGAATGAACTAGACTGATCGACCTACAGACATGTGGACAATTTTGTAATTGAACAATTTTATAATAGTATTTTTTTTTATTTATTTAACAAAATACCATACAACTATTAATTAATACATAAAGCATCGTAAAACCTTAAAGGTTGGTTTCGGTGCTTAGAGACACTTGAGCCGCAAACATTATTTAAATAGGTACCTACTAGGGAATGCAACCCCGATCCCGCGGGATCCCGATCTCGCGAGATCTCGTGTAATTTTTCGGGATCAATCCCGACGCATCATATGACGAGATCCCGTTCGAGATTGACGGGATTGGGCGGCAGTGGACAGCGACGCTACACACGTCCACTCGGGGCGCAAGCGGCGCGCTGACTGACGGCCGCGAGCGGCAGGAACGCCAAACAGCGTTAGAAAACTATTCCGACTATTTCCGAATATTAGCGACAGGTGACGATAATTATTTAGTTGGTAAGATTAAAGAATAAAGACTTTTATTTTCTTTCGAGTAATATGTTATTTAAGTTAACCTCA
Source organism: Philereme vetulata (assembly GCA_918857605.2). Classification (NCBI taxonomy): domain Eukaryota; kingdom Metazoa; phylum Arthropoda; class Insecta; order Lepidoptera; family Geometridae; genus Philereme; species Philereme vetulata. The sequence continues at coordinate 7,304,541 of OU975421.1, read as the reverse complement.
CTATCACAAACAAGCAGTTATTAGCTTTTTCAGTCATCCGAATTTAATTTTTTTTTTAAACTAGACGGGATCCCGAATATTCCGGGATCCCGCGGATTGATATTTCTAATCCCGCGGGATCTCGAATTTGCAATCTCGAGTCGGGATTGCATTCTCTAGTACCTACGTAACCACTTACATGATTTTCTAATATACTTATATGAGATAAATAAACAACAATAATCGTATGTATTTTATGCATGTTTCAATTATTTGTTAGCTATCCTCGAGAGTATTCATGAAGTATTTTTTTAAATTTATATTTATGATTTTTTATGTTATTTTCATGTAAAGTTGGAGCTGGTATTTCATTGATCAAAGTTGGAATTAGGTATGCAGTGGTGCATCTCCCGTAATAATGGTTCATTCTAGGAATCTGCAGTTTTTGGAGTGTTATTTTTCTAGTCGTTGTTTTATGTGATATTGGTATTTTCATTTCGGTTTTTTCGTATTGTTCGCTCACTAGAAGTGTTTTTACCTTTTGTTGAACAGGCAGTATGCCACAAGCTTTAAACAGGCCTAAAATGTTATCTTTAAGCTGGTTTTTAATATTTTTTGGTAGAATCGTTATTAAAAGCATGAACTGTAGTTTAAAAATCTTTTCCAGGTAAGTTTTCAAGGTACGGCTATAACAGGTAATGCCTTACGAAATAATGAACTAAGCAAGTGCTTTATATAGATTAGGAAGAATCTTGTACGGTAATTTTTAAATACAAAGTTAATTTGAAGGTAACAGATAGGAATACAATTTATAACACCACTTCTAAAGCTTTGAGGGCTAAAAAAGAACCGAGTGAAGTGAAAGCGGTTGAATCAACTATAATAAACACCCCTAAACTATTATGATATACTAAATGACAACTTGATTTACTAAACCATTTCCCTGCGGTGTCACAGATTATTTAGCTACCGTTGACTATCAATTATTGGACTTTACACTGAACAAACCTTCCGACTATATACATTACTAGCTGTTGCCCGCAACTTCATACGCGTTACACTACTAAATGTATATGTAACCTAGAAATAAAGCTAAACTCGCTGTTGCAACTTGACTTGACACCCCATTTTTATCCCATGGAAACTGATTTATGGAATAAAAAGTAGCCTATGTAGTAATCTAGGTTATAACCTAAGAACATACTAAATTTCACGAAAATCTGTTTAGCCGTTACGACTTGATTGACTTACAAACATACAAATAAACAAACATCCAAACTTTCGTATTTATAATACTAGCTGTTGCCCGCAACGTCGTACGCGTTACACTACTAAATGTGTAGGTAACATAGAAATAAAGCTAAACTCGCTGGTGCAACTTGACTTGACACCTCAGTTTTTTCCCATGGGAACTGATTTATAGGATGAAAAGTCGCCTATGTGGTAATATAGGTTATAATCTACGTACATACTAGATTTCATCAAAATCAGTTGAGCCGTTACGACTAGATTGAGTAACAGACAAACAAATAAACAAACATCCAAACTTTCGCATTTATAACACTAGCTGTTGCCCGCGACTTCGTATGCATTATACTACTAAATGTGCAGGTGAGCTAGAAATAATGCTAAACTCGCAGTTGCAATTTGACTTGACACCCCATTTTTATCCTATGGGAACTGATTTACGGGATAAAAAGTAGCCTATGTGGTAATCTAGGTTGTATTCTACGTACATACTCAATTTCATCGAAATCGGTTCAGCCGTTACGACTTGATTGAGTAACAAACAAACAAAATAAACAAACATCTAAACTTTCGCATTTATAATATTAGTGTGAAGTGTGATGTTAGGGACAGTCTTATTTCTATAACAAGTTTTTTTTGAGAGTTGCGCAGATTTTATATTGGTTTATGAATTCACCCGCGGCAAATGCGTGATTTGAAAATAAAAATAGCCTCAATCCAGGTCATATTCTATCTTTAAAGTAACGATCGCTGGGCTACTAAGGCGGGTTCCTATATCCGTCGTAAACCGACTACGCCTCGTATCTCCTTGAAAAAGTGTCAAACTAGTCAAACTAGTAGGCTGAGACACAGGAGGTAGCGGGTTCGATTCCCGCCGCGGAACAAATGTTTGCATGATCTACGGATATTTGTTCCGGGTCTGGTTGTTTCACTACCTATATATATTATAAGTATGTATTTACAAAAAAAATGTATATAAGTATTCTATCATTTATCTGGTTCCCATAGTACAAGCTCTGTTTAGTTTGGGGCTAGATAGCGCTGTGTCAAATATCCAGCAATATTTATTATTATTATTATTTATTAGTGTCAAACTTTTGACAGGTTTTCAAGGAGAAACGAGTCGTAGCGTTACCGACGGATATAGGAACCCGCCATAAGTGATGGTGTGATTGAAGTTAACAAGCAACTTTTTAGCAACAATATAACCGACTTCAGATAACAGAGATAACCAAACTACTTAACCGGTTTCGATGAAATTTTAATGGGATTAATCTGAGAGTAAAATATTAAAAATCTCAATTAATAAAATATATAAATAGAATAAGTAAATAAATATGTACATAAAATAAACAACCTATCAAATAATAAAATTATCTAAATCGATTTATAAATGACAGAGTTCTATGGTAATAAAGATAATGATAAAAAAATACAACCTTTAAAAAAAGGAGGAGGGTCTCAACCTCCTCCTTTTTTAATCGTTTAAAAAGAACCTGATAATCTGCTTCAGTAGTAATAAATCTTTAATGTATTTTCTGCGTAATGCGATATGACACGAAAATAAATGTGTATGGTTTATTGAACGAGCGAAGCGAGATCTCCAAATCAACTTGGGCAAATCGGCGTTGTATCTATGTATGTTTGTTTGTCTGAAGATAACTTTCGTAGCGTTTATCTGATCATTGTGAAATTTAGTATATAGGTAGGTATGATAGCACAATTTTGGTGTGACGAGCTAAAAATGTGTGGGGGGGTTGTTGAGATATTGGGGTTCAAGAGGAAAAAATAAAACAAAATGGTACAATCCAGTCAAATGGCACGTCTGATAAAAGGTCATTGTAAGTACATTTTTACCCTGTTGATATTCTGAGTTCAAACCTTGTAGTTTTTAAGTTATTAGCCTAAAAATGAACTTTGACAGAATTCACAGGGTACCTACACCAGTGACCCCACAGTACTGAAATTTGGTATGCGTGTAGCATTGGTATCACAAATATAGGTAAAAGTCTAAAATCCAGATTAACTGTAGTTTCTATCCCAAAAATAAATAATGCAATTTTGAACTCCCGTTACATGTAATTTGAATGAAACTGTGGGTTTAGTAATGTGGTTATCCTTTCGTGGCACTATTTTGATAGCCAAAGATTACGAATAATATATATTTGTTTTTATGGGAAACTCGCGAGATCACAGTTCGGGGCAAACCCTAGTTTATTTGTGTCTAGAGGTTGGTTGGTCCGCAACACTGCTGGTGTGCCGACGCGCTTCAAACGATGCTCATTTCCTGCAGGAAGCTGGATGTGAGTCCCGTTTCCCAGCCAAGGTCGGTGAATGGTATACCACAGAGTGGATAGCAGCAGAAAGGTCTATACTTAAGTGAATTTAAAAAATAGCTCTTTACATACATAAATAGATTAAAACTCATTTTGAAAAATTGTGTCCTTGCAGGGTTCATGTTTGAAACAGAAATACTTATTTTAAGTCCTATGTAATACAAGTCCACAATAGCATGTACGCAATAAATGTTTTTACTTTGATTTTGAAAAATAATATAAAATTATTAATCATACCTTAATCATACGACGACCTCCGTGGTGCAGTGGGCGAATAGCCGGCTGAGACGCAGAAGGTAGCGGGTTCGATTCCAGCCGCGGAACAAATGTTTGCATGACCTACAAATATTTGTTCCGGGTCTATATATTATAAGTATGTACTGACAAAATTATGTATTTAAGTATTCTATCAGTTATCTGGTTCCCGTAATACAAGCTCTGCTTTGTTAAGGGCTAGCTAGCGCTGTGTGAAATGTCCGGCAATATTTATTTTTTTTATTTATTTTATACGTCATACCTACTTCTGTCGTTTGCGTAACCCTGTTAAAAATAATTCCAATGAAATCGCTGTTCGTATTTCATCGTTAGGTATCGGTCGTATTTGTTCGAATCTATAATCACAGGTCATACTGATTTCATAGACATTCATCGGGCGGTTTCGTTCGAATCTGTTAAATAGCAGATCGTTCACTTTTTATCATAAATCATCGGTCGTTTTAGTTCGCATCTGCTGAATCATGTGTGGTAATAAAAATTATAATTTTACATGTCGAATATCAGTAAAAAAAATAATCGCTTCATCAAATGAAAATGAATTAAGAGTAGCTATCATTTCCATGCCTAGTAAGGCATTTCTACTGCAAGTTGTAGCATTAGATAGGTTCTTCTTCTTGTCGTAACACTGGTACTTTATTGGCCAACCTGAATTACCTAGGTTCATGTCTGACTGATCTAACTCTGTCTCCATATTTGATTACATAAAGATATTAAAAAGGACGCCATAGCTGTAGTGTCTAGGACTGAATTATTAGCGGGCATAAACTTGCGTCATTAATAGCAGAGTAATTTCTAAACATGCACTGTTTAGAGTACAGCTTTGTCGGTAATCCAAAACAATGATTTATGTCATTGTGTTGTAAAGTTAAAAATCAATGGTTCCATACACACAGCACTGTCTTAAGATACCGCAACGTGTTCTCTCACAATGAGTCATTAATGGCTGGTTCCTGTAAACGACGGTAGCCACCAACGGCACGTTTAACGACATTAAAAGAAATTTCCCAAATTTCCAAAAGTTTGAAACTTTTCTAAAGAGAAACGTGTCGTTATCGATTATCAATGTTATAGGAACCGGCCAAACAAATTATTTAATGACGAAAATGTGGATTAATAACTTCAATACCAAAAGTTTTTATCGTTTGAACGAAGATTTTGCAGATAAAAACTTTTTTGCTATGACATTCTAATACAAATTCATACGTCTTGACATTGTAATTAGTTTTTTTTTGTTGAGTTTTTATTATTTTATATAATTTATTAGTAGACAATAAACAATGCTTTTCCAGATACTTCTAATTTTAGTTACTTTATTTTATAATATTATTATTTTTTGATTAATTTCTTTTGTATAAGTAGGTATTTAATATAACTTGTAAAATTTGTGTTATTTACTATTGACATCATAAGTTAATTACTTACTAATAACTACCCTCATTGTTTCGTAGATTTACTTACGATTGATACATTATTTTTTGATTACTTATTAAGATAATCAAGTAGGTAGGTATACTACTGTTTTATAAGATAAATAAATTTATTCTTATTCTATTCTTTATTAATGTGCTGACATAATATCAAAGAACATTTTGATGATACAGATGATGATGAACAACATGATCTACAGATATTTGTTCCGGGTCTGGTTGTTTCTCCAAATATTATAAGTATGTATTTACAAAAAAAAATGTATGTAAGTATTCTATCAGTTATCTGGTTCCCATAGTACAAGCTCTGCTTAGTTTGGGGCTAGATACCGCTGTGTGAAATGTCCAGCAATATTTATTTATTAATTTAATTTATCAAAAGATGAAATAAATAAAATTATGAATTAATATTAAATAAATAAATAGAGATGATCTGAGTTAAAATTATCCGATTAACACTTATCTATTTTTTGTTTGTTATTTGTGCAACAAACAAAAAAGTGCATATTGCAATATTGTTTTCAATGCTGCGAACGGTCTGTATTTCAGTCACTACTCTTTGTTAAATACCCATTTATTTCTTTGAAATAGTTTCTCTGCATCCCCAGCATGCCATCTAAATGGTTTTACTATTCAGTTTACATTACAGAATATATATTAAAAACGTTAGAAGTTATTTTACAAATGGGCATCCCTGACCATTATCTTAGTCATTTTCTTTATTACAACTTATTATAAGGACCTTTATAAAGAAGCATATAATGAATGTGAAAGTATAGTGTGACCATTAGTGCTGTGCACTCCCTGAGGTATGCGCGCGGCGAGACGGGGGGGGGGGAGAATCGGCTGCTGCGCTCTGTCAGTACGCCGTCAACGCTCCTGGCGGCAGGTAGTGTTATTTGTATCGGACTGTCTATGTCAGACGCACATGACATAGACAGTCCGATACAAATAACACTCGGAGCGTTGATGACTCTGAGTCATCAACGCTCCGACATAATATGTATGTCACTTGTGGCGACTTACAGCACTAAATAATTCCTTAGCTGCATTTGAATGAATGAATGAATGAAATACTTTTTATTGCACACCAAATAAAAATACAATAATGGAAATAAACAATAAATAAAGGTACAATGGGCGGTCTTATCGCTAAAAGCGATCTCTTCCAGACAACCTTTAGATGGACCGGATAAACAAAATCAAAAGACGGCGGTGTTAGAGTACCTACAGACATAAACAGAACCCACAAAATAAAATATACCTATTAATTATACTAATAAACATAAACTTAAATACATACAAATAATATAAGAATAAATAAACTACACTACATAAAGAGGATAAATAACATAAACACTAACTAGCAGTTACGAGACAACGAAAGGAAATGGTTGTATACCTTGACTTTGAAAATAGGAAGAGATTGGGACGACCTTACAGACAAAGGTAAGGCGTTCCACAGTCGCACAGCTTGTACTGTAAAGGAGTCACCATAAAATTGTGAACTATGGATGGGAGTTCGAAGCTGTAGAGCTTCGGAAGAACGAAGGGTTTGAGAGTGTCCCTGATACAGAAACTCGAAACGCTCCTTTAGATAAGAAGGTGAAGTGGGATTATAGAGAATGTTATAAAGAAGTGATACAATATGTGCATTCCGGCGAAGACGTTTCAGAATTCCGCGCAAAACTCAAGTGGCTCCCTATAGGGAGCCACTTGAGTTTTTCGCGGAATTCTGAGACATGGTCATACTTGCGCAAGCCGAATATGAACCGAATACAAAGGTTTTGAAGGCGCTCAAGTTTACTCATTTGGACTTCGAAAATGTCGAGGTAGCTGGCGTCGGCGTAATCTAAGATAGGGAGTAGAAGAGATTGTGCAAGCGTAATTTTGGTGGTACATTTGGTGTAGGGAGAGCTAAGATTTCTTTGAAAATGCCCACGTCGAATCTGTTCAAGTTGTAAGTCGCCACCAGTGACTGTCTTTCTCGCTGAAAGCGGACTGTTATATACTATTGTATTAGGTATAAGAAAGCTGATGCAGCAGTGCAAGCACATGGCACGCGACGCTTTGACGTCATTGCAATAGTCTATAAATATAGGTAAATGGTAAAATTCGAGTCAGTCCACCGTCTCGTCTCTAACCGTTTCTATAATATTAATTAATATATTGTATATTATTTTCAAAAGTGTAGTTCTGTAATTTCAGTGTTTTATTATTTGAATAAACTCTCGTGTGTGTGTAAAAGAGTTTTTTTTTAAAACTGCCCCGGAGGCTGGCCTATAACAGGACACATTCTACCAATAAATGGTGCACATTCTCCACCACTCTACATCTTAGACAGTACATAAATCCTCTCGATTCATAGGTTGTCTGGAAGAATTCACTTCAAAGCGATAATACAATAAATCATTATTATTTTCTATTATATTCCGACGACCTCCGTGTCTCAGTGGGCGAATAGCCGGCTGAAACTCAGAAGGTAGCGGGTTCGATTTCCACCGCGGAACATATGTTTGCATGTTCTACAGATATTTGTTCCGGGTCTGGATGTTTTTCTATATTTAATATGTATGTATTTACAAAAAAAATGTTATAAGTACTCTATCAGTTATCTGGTTCCCATAGTACAAGCTCTTCTTAGTTTGGGGCTAGATAGCGCTATGTGAAGTGTCCAGCAATATTTTTTTTTCTATTAAATATCCTAGCTGCCAACCCTAAATGCGATGTGTTTGCTGACGAATTGAAGGAATTGATGCTGGTATGTCTGAGGTATTGTGAGAGTGATGTATGAAAGGTCTACAATTTAACAATTCAATTTATTATGTTTGAATGTGATTTGATGAATTTATTTATGACAAGCTTTTAGCCGCGACTTCGTACGCGTTACACTACTAAATGTGTCGGTAACCTAAAAATAAAGCTAAACTCGCTGTTGCAACTTGACTTGACATCCCATTTTTATCCCCTTGGAACTGATTTATGGGATAAAATGGTAACCCATGTGGTGATCCAGGTTATATTCTATGTATTTACCAAATTTCATCGAAATCAGTTTAGCCGTTACGGTGTGATTGTGTAACAAACAAAGAAACATCCAAACTTTCGCATTTATAATATTAGTGCGATTGTACTATTTGATTTAATTTCATTGTTAATAATTTGTTTATATGTAGATTTTTAATGTTATTTAGATTATAATTGACAATGTACAATTTATATAATTAATGTTTTGAATTCTTTTAAATAAATTGGTGTAATTTGTTAATCTATTCTAATTAAGACAGTCTGTCTTACCAATATGTGAATAACGTAGTGGGTTACATTATTAATACTTCTATCGCATGAATACTGTATCTTACCTAACCTTTATAGTGTAACTGTTTGTTGTTCCGAAATAAATAAAATAAATAAATAAATTAATAAATATAGGTACACACGGCTACACATCAAGTACACATTTCCAGGATAAGCTGATCTCGCATTGTGTAGACTTTTCGTAGAATGAGAGGTCAGCTTAAACTGGAAACGAGTAGCTTGATGTGTAGCCGTGTGTACAACCAAAAGCATCACTGAACTACTGTTTCACGAGCTTTTTGTATTAGATAATAATTATTTTTATTATCAGCCCACTGTATCCCACTGCTGGGAAAAGACCTCCCCCCATTCTTTCCAGAAGATATGGAGGGATGAGCTCACAAATTTCCGAGTGGACTGGACCATCTTAGCGCTTGAAAGAAGTATTGATCAACTGGATTGAAGTGGATGGACAAAAAAATCTTGCCAAGATCCACTTGGGTCCTTGCTCCACACCCGTATGAGATACTATGCTCCGCACGTTGTATAGTCAAAGGTTGCCTGGAAGAAGTCGCATTCAGCGATAAGGCTGCTGATTGTACTATATTTAGCATTAAGTTTTACGGTAGTAGTTTAAGTATTACGGGTGTACAATAAATCATTATTATTTTCTATTATATTCTGACGACCTCCATGGCACAGTGGGCGAATAGCCGGCTGAAACTCAGAAGGTAGCGGGTGCGATTCCCACCGCGAAACAAATGTTTGGATGTTCTACAGATAAGTAAGTATTAGATAATAAACAATAAAAAATATTGTACACACAGACAAACACTACTACTGTATAACTACCAAAAAAAACCTAAAAACCTTTTTATTTTACGTCGGAGTTTAAAATATAAACTAGAGACAGGTTTCAAGCAGATAATAAGTTGCAGCGTAAATAGGGCTCCTTAAACCCCATGGGAGGTTTCCACTACTATTTTACGTACAGTGGCCGTTTTCAGATTTTCTCGACGTTGCAACGTTGAGGGAAAATGGAATTTTCAAATGGAAATCATGGCTCATGGCACGAGTAAGTTATTGTGGGGAATGTGTTGTAAAGTGTAAATGCTATTTTAAATTTAGAAATTGGTTTTTAAGTAAAATGTTTGTACTTTGTGTGTGTGTGCTGAGTAACATAACTATTCCTCTTCTTTTTAGGGTTCCGTAAACAAAAGGTAAAACGGCACCCTATTACTAAGGCTCCGATGTCTGTCCGTTTAGAATAGAATTTTCTATTTGACACACACAAAGAAACTTAGAACGGATCACAAACAAAATAAGTAGACATACAGGAAAATTACAATGCAATGAGATTATATTATACATATTATTATATTCTTTCTCTAAATATTATAAGTATGTATTTACAAATATATATATATATATATATATATATAAGTATTCTATCAGTTACCTGGTTTCTATAGTACAAGCTCTGATTAGTTTGGGGCTAGATAGCGCTGTGTGAAATGTCCAGCAATATTTATTTTTATTTTATTTATTAGACCTACAGCTAGTACACATACTTACCTACCCCACGTAGTACCCCAGTAGGTAGTAGGAAGTTTGTCTGTCCGTCTGCCACCAGGCTGTATCTCATGAACCGTGATAGTTAGATAGTTAAAATTTGCACAGATGTTCTGTTGCCACTGTAACAACATAATCTAAAATCAGAATAAAATAAATATTTAAGGGGAGCTCGCATACAACAAACGTGATTTTATTGCTCGTTTTATTTCGGTATTGATAACAGGTAGGTGAACTATCCACAGAATATTTAGTTATTTGTTCACTTTAAAATATTTAATTAAATTAAAATAAAACAAATATTTAAGGGGGCTCCCATATAACAAACGGGATTTATTTGCAGTTTTCACATATAATGGGGACGGAACCCTTCGTGCGCGAGTCCAACTCGCACTTTTTTTTTGCCGGTTTTTTTTTGTGCAAAGTGAATGCTCATTAAAGCTCAACTTTATCGTGTGCAACAAAGACTGCATCTAGGTTATATATCCGTGGTGTAGTGGACGAATAGTTATAAGACGCAGGTTGTTGCGGGTTTAGTTCTGGGTCTGGGTGTTTGTCTGCACGTATGTATGTATTTACAAAGAAATATTTATGTTTTTTTTGAGTTACCTGGTTCGCAGTACAAGCTTTGTTAAGTTTGGGGCAAGATAGCGCTGTGTGCAACATGCCAACATTTTTTTCCATGTTTTGTCTTAGTATATGTATAATAATGACACACATGGCAACCGGCTATTGCCATTACATTATTATAAACCCTTCGTTATACTATATTAATATTTTTTTTTTTTTTTATTTAGTCTTTATTAATGAGCTTAATCACAATGGCAATTATGCCGCTCAGTTGTTACAGCAAAAACACATTACTAACTAATCAAATTTGTAGGTAATCTAGAAATCAACAATCCTAGCTTGAATTAAATACAACTAAGACCATCAATGATCTGAGTTGAACTTCAACTCGTAAAGCATGACTAAATATTTAATTTTATCTGAAAATGGATTTGACAATATAATGTTGCAATCAGCAGATTCTTTCAGAAATTGTTTACAATTATTAGATCGATATGCCTCGTTATGGGCACATTCCAACAAGACATGCATTAAGTCCTCCGGTACACCGCAGAGGTCACAGTTCGGTGACGGGACTTTACTCATTAGAAAAGCAAATGTCTTCGATGGAATATGACCTGAACGAAGCCTCATCGTCACTACTGCGGCTCTTCTAGATATATTATGATTATCAATCCATGGGATTCTAAAGGGTTGCGGTTGGACGGTTTTATACCAAATACCTATTTCTTTTGAACGTAAATCAAAATATTCTTTCCAGAGGTTGTAACACTGCCTCTTTATCAAATAGATACAATCAGTATAATATGGTATATTCCATTCCGTCAGTCGTAGCTTGTGCTGCTAAGTAATCAACTTGTTCATTATACTCAATACCACAGTGAGAGGGAATCCATTGCAACTTAACCGATCTGTAATTAGATGTCAATTCAATAATAGTGTTCAGAACAGAATAGGCTGTCGGTGAGCCTCGGATACCCGAAGCACACCGAGCCAAATGCTGAAGCGCGCTTCTTGAGTCGGTAAACACCACCACGTCATCGTACCTATCCAATGAAGTCGCGTATGAAAGAGCTTCGCTAATAGCGATAAGCTCCGCTTCCATTATGCATATATCTGTATTGATTTTAAATTGTTGACTCAGGTTACATTGTGGGTCAAAGAAAGCTGCACCAATTCCATTTCTGGCCTTGGATCCGTCTGTAAATAATTTATAAAAATTCCTATAATGCTGGTTAATAAAATCTACACAAATTAATTTTAATCTAAAAGAATGATAACTACGTTTAGGCCTGGAAAGGTTTAGAATGTTTAAACAAACGATATTACCTAAATCAAGTGCGCTTACCCAAGTGTTCATAGAAAACATCTCTAATTGGTGGCACTTATGAATGCTTGTGTCAGCAAGATACTCGTACGATGATAACAGTAACGGTTTCTTTTTATTGCGCCAGTACCTATCGTTTTGATATTGAGATAACTCATTTATAATGTTAATGGTAATGTTATTGGTACGAGATCTTGCTTTCAACATAAATTTACCTGCTAAGTACATTCTCCGTACATGCAATGGAGGGAGACATACTTCACTTTCCATTGCATGTATGGGAGTTGTTTTAATAAATCCTCCAATGATTCTTAGTGATTGATTTTGAATTTTATCTAGTTTATAAATTAAAGTTTTACTACAATTATTATATAAAAAACATCCATAATCAAGTCGACTCCTAATAATAGCAATATATAATTTCCGTAGATGTTTGGGATGTACTCCCCATCCAGACCCTGCCAATACTTTAAAAATATTTAAATACTTAGAAACTTTGATTAACAACTCCGCAATATGTTTATTCCATTTCAATGAACGGTCCAACCACATCCCCAGATATTTTACGGCAATAACTACGTCTATTGGGCTATCGTTTAAATTAAGTACAATCGGCTGTCGGTATATACCTTTTTTAAAAATACAAACCTTCGTTTTAACAGGTGATATATCTAAGCCCAGATCAATTAACATCGTATACATTTTGTTTAACGCCGATTGTAATTCTTTTGTTGCATCAGAAATATTTTTACGTGTTATGTACAGTGCGTAATCATCAGCGTACTGCGAAATCACTACATTAGTAATCTCCTTACAAATATGAAGAGTTGCAATGTTAAACAGCAAAGGAGATAACGGATCTCCTTGGGCTATACCGCTCCCTGTACACCTGGATAAAATTACATTTTCAACTTGTACACTTAAATACCTCTCCTTCAAAAATGTCCACAGGTATTTACAGATTTTAGAGCCAACACCCAATCGGTCCAAGTTAGAAAGCAATACGGTAATGTCGATATTGTTGTAAGCATTTTCTATATCAATAAAGCAACCTAAAGTTATTTGATCTCTCGAGAAACCTAACTGTATTCTAGATATCAAATTACTAAGATTATCAATCGATGATTTAGTTTTCCTAAATCCTGTGGTCTCTTCATAAAACAAGTTTCGATTTTCCATAAACCACTCCAATCTTTTCGATAACATACTATGAAAAATTTTACAAAAACAAGACATAAGAGAAATAGGTCGTAATGCCGATTCAGATGAGGGGTCACGACCTGGCTTAGGTATAGGTATAATACGTATTTCACGCCATTGGGAGGGTACAAAACTTAATGAATAGAACAGATTGAATAATGCAAGAAGAATATTAAATGCGTTGCCTGGAAGACGATTGATCATTGAGTAAGAAATAAGATCAACACCAGGCGATGTGTCTTTCGATATAATACAGCTTTGTAGTTCACACAGCGACAAGGGAGATTCGATTTGGGTATTACGAGATGCAAAAGTGGGATATTTTGGGCCAACAAAGTCAGGAGTCAAGTTATGTAGCAGCTTATTTAACATTGATTCGTCGACATAATTATTAGTTGATCTATAACCTTTCAACCATTTCATCCTACGCCACATCTCAGTTACCGATGTCGTCTCATCTATCGAGGAATAGAAATCAGAATAGGATTTACGTTTAGCACTTCTTATAAGTCGTTGTGCATCTCTTATCTTATCATTTAATGTAGCTAAATTATTAGGGGTGGGATTTTTTCTGAATAGTGTAAGAGCAAGCCGTCTTTCCGCAACCGCTTTCGATAAATCGGGATTCCAATAATGTTTTGGGATTAAATGCTGTGAAGGATTTTGACTAATTCTATAAAAAGGGATATGAGCATCAGCTGCTTCATTAATAGTGTTAAGGAATAAATCATAAGTCGTTTGTGGATCCTCATTAAATATTTCAAAATTAGTAAGTTGAAACTCAATGTATTGCTTGTATCCCTCCCAATCCGCCTTTTTATAGTTTCTTTTTTTAATAAATTGAGGACTATTAATTTGATAAGATACACCAATCATTATCATCAAATGGTCACTGCCCAGTGACTCATTAGTAACCTTCCAATCAAAGTGTAAAGCAATATCAGACGATGCTATAGAAATATCCGGGGAAGACTCCTGCAAAGTCCCATTTACATATTTAGAACGCGTAACTCCGCCATTATTCAGTGATACATAGTTATAATCTACCAACGAGTCAAAAATGTAACGACCTGTCATATCCGTCTTACAGGACCAGCTGGGGTGATGCCCATTAAAATCACCTAGTATTAGCGTATTGCAAGTTTTAAAAGAAAATACTTCGTTCCAGTCACTTTGAGAGGTTCGTACAGATGGAGGGCAATATATAGAAATAATATACTTAACAAAATGACAGTTAAAATTTTAAACACAAATACCTTCAATTCCAGGGTTTGATAATTGAAAGGGTATTAATTGCGTTTTAATGGATTTATGCGCTAAAATGGCCACTCCACCATACGAGTCCTCTCGATCCTGCCGAAAGATACTATAGTCCTTAATTCTAAAATTAATTTCACTATTGAGCCAGGTTTCACTCAGAACGGCTACATTAATTTTTTCACTACAAAGTAACTGTTCAAATTCCACTTGTTTAGGCCGAACACTCTGTGAGTTCCACTGTAGGATGTTAATTTTACACTTTAAACCCATTATAAACTAAAAAGGTTTTTAAAAGGCAGATCCCTGAGGTACTGCCCCGCCACCGATACTAACCATTCAATAGATAATGAAACTGACTGGACTATCTTTATCTTCATACTATCTTGTGAAAATACTATTAAACTCAATTTAGAAATCAATTGCGTAAAACTCAGCTTAGATTTATATTTCTCTCTTCTCTCTTTTCTTGCGCTCATTTCATTTTCTGACTCCTCGGAAACATTACTAAGCCCTGCTTCTGACTCAGACGAAATATCCCAGTTAAATTCTTCATTTTGACTACGATTTCTTTTGTTATTTTTCTTCTTTCGGGGTTTTTCCTGCATAGACTGAAAAATATCCATTGGGCATGGTTGAGTAGATGATGTTGCATCAGCAATACTGTCAGTATTGTCACGGCGCGTCGTATTTTTAACTTTACTCGCATACGAAGTCTTAATATTTGAGTGATTAGGTATTAGTGAACGAGCAGGTGTAGCGGCAGGCACGGACTCAGGCAACTCACATGAGGGCGTAGATAAGGCTGGTTGTTCATCATATACGGCAGGGGGTTCTGGGGGAACATACATCTGTATGGCTTTTCTGTAAGAATAGTTTGACTCCGCCATTAGGACTCGTAGACGTTTTTCTTTTTTAAAAATAGGGCATGTTCTATCTAACGACATATGACAACCAGTGCAGTTAATACATTTAAGTATTGTGGTCTCACAGTTAGCATGGCATTTTCCACACTTAGGGCATACAATCTTTTTAGTAGAGCACATGCGTAATGTATGTCCAAATCTCCAACATCTTGAACACTGGGTGACAGGAAACACGTACGGTTCTACAACAATCTTCATCCCATATATAAACACACTAGTTGGCAAAGTGGGGCCCTTAAAACCTAGACGAATAGACTCGCTTTCTTCCCATCCCGAACCGTACTGAGTCCTTCGCCTCAATCTTTTCACAGCAATCAGTTCATACGTAGTTGAAATAAGAGTCAACATGTCATTTTCGGTCAAGTCTAATTCCACGTCCTTAATCACTCCATAAGAGACAACTACTTCTAATGGTTTCTGACATCTCCAACCTAAATCTTGCAGAGGTTTGCATTGTATTAATTTTTCGGCGCTATCTGTGTTATCAAACTGTATAAACACCTTATAAGGGTTAAGGTATTTCACACGATTAATATTCTGAATCGTGTAGGTATCTAACAACTTGGCTAACGCAAACTGTTTAGGTAATTTGTCTGGGCAACTGACGTATATGTCTACTTTCTGCACTGTTCTCTTTCCGTTTCTTCCAACCGTTATCCATTGTTCTTCTTCATCAGTCTCTCGTCCTCTCTTACTTGGTCTCAACTGTGCTTCAATTTTCTCCATTTCCTGTGAATCCACTGGTAAAACAGTCTCCACTAACTCAACATAACTAGTATTATCCTCGATTAAAATGTTATTCATCACTTCTTCCTCCATCATTAAGTCCTCCGCCATGATGAACGAGATGCACTAACAAATGCACCTCATTATATCAAGCGTAAGTACGTATGTAATTAGGCGATAAGCGCGGCAATCGAAACGATACGTGTGTTTAACGCACTAGCTCACGGCGAACTGCTATATTAATATTATAAAGAGAAAAGATTTGTATGTTTGTAATGAATAAACTCAAAAACTACGGGCCCGATTTCAAAAATTCTTTCACCATTAGAATGCTACATTATTATTTAGTAATCGACGCTATATTTATTCCGAGAAAAAAATAGGGATCCCTAATAAAACTTCAATTAGGTGTATTAAGCCAAAGTGTAAAAAAATTAGCCTTAAAAATTGTTTAAAAAATAAATGTATGTAATGTATGTATGGCCGCTAGTTTTCTTTATTTTCTAAAAGCACCACTTAGTCGTTCATATAGCTGCAAGAGGTTATAGAATAGACGTCAAATACCTCGACGTGGTGGAGAATGGACGAATGTGGAAAACCGCGTTCATTTCAAAAGCGTTGCTTCGTTTCTTACACGTATAAAATACTTGGACGCTTAGACTTTTTGAATAGGGAACTAAGTAGCTACAAGCTTAATTTCGAAGTTTATTAAAAATTTACATGCATCTCATTATATAAACTAAATCGCTGCTGAACATAGGCTTCCACCATAGGATTTCAGAACCATCGATCTTGTATGTACCTGCATCTAACGGCTTCCAGCAATTTTTGCAGTGGTAATATAAAGATTTCCTTATTAAAAGAGTTTTCTTAAACATGCTTGGAAATTTGAGCATTATTTTGATAACCTTCTTCGATACATAGGCTGCTATTTAAGAATCCGGAACTGGCCACTGCATAAATAATATTTAAAAAGAAATTATCACGTTTGAAAATGGAACTCTTTGGCTGTAGAATGCAAGTTATTTCGTCCGTCTGTCAATTGTTTTCATTGTGTGGCGCGATTTCAAAAATTGCGTGTCATTATCACAATGGATTTATCTCGAGAAAATTTTCGTGCGATGATTTTTTATGATTTTCGACGTGGTCTAACTCAACAGCAGTGTATCGATCAACTCAGTTCGACTTTTGGGGATAAAGCACTATCAAAGACTACTGTGTATCACTGGTTTAGTGAGTTTAATCGTGGACGTCGTATGCTCACGGACGAAATTAAAGATGGTCGGCCTAAATCAGTTGTTGTGCCACGAAACATCGACGCAGTGCGTAAACTAATAATGCAAGATCGTCATGTGACATATCGAGAGATAGAGTCGATCTTGGGCATTAGTATGACGAGTATACATAAGATATTACACGAACACTTGGCTGCAAAAAAAGTTTGTTCGCGTTGGATACCGCACAACTTGACAATAGATCAAAAACAGGCTCGTGTCGATTGGTGCAAAAACATGATAAAAAAATACAAACGTGGTGCATCAAAAGCTGTATATAATATCTACACAGGTGATGAATCCTGGATTTATGCATATGACCCCGAAACTAAGCAACAGTCAACAGTTTGGGTCTTCCAACATGAGCCGAACCCAACAAAAGTTGCTCGTGCGAAAAGCACTTTGAAGCAAATGGTCGCCTGTTTTTTTGGTATAGATGGACACGTGGCTACTGTACCCCTAGAAAATTGTAAATCTGTTAATTCAGAGTGGTACACGACCATTTGTTTGCCAGAAATCTTTGCAGAAATCAGGAAGAATAATCTACAACGCAGAATCATTCTCCATCACGACAATGCAAGCTGTCACACTTCGGGTGAAACGACCCGATATTTGGAGGGTGAAACGGTGGAATTAACGGGTCATCCGCCATATAGCCCTGATTTGGCACCCAACGACTTCTTTTTATTCCCAACCGTGAAGAATAAATTACGTGGTCAACGATTTTCAACCCGAGAAGAAGCCGTTGAGGCATTCAAAAATCATGTTTTGGAGATACCGTCTTCCGATTGGAAAAAGTGCTATGAAAACTGGTTTCACCGAATGCAAAAGTGCATTGATCATCATGGCGAATATTTTGAAAAGCAATAAAACCATATTTAACAGTCAATGATAGTTATTTTATTTTATTCCGGATACATAAATAGCAGCCCTCGTATAAATCGAAATTGCTGTACTGCCTGGCTAACATGGCCTTGTCAAAGACATGCGAGCAGCGGCCGGCAAAGTTGTATTAAAATCCATTACTGTCGTGGTTTAGCGGCCAAATAATTTACATTGTAAACTTATATCTATCGTGTAATTTAAAAATGGAACGATCTTTTGATCGTTCCATTTTTTAAATTTTAAATTACATTTTTAAATTTATTAACGGAGTATAAACTCCGAAACATGGCAATCAAGGAGGTAACTTATCAAAGGTTATATTTAAATTTCGAAATGGCTTGCAAATGCAAAACTATTTATTGAAAAAACAAACAAATGAGCACTTTAAACCGGAAAAAAAAGATTGTTGTTCGTTGTTCGTCATTAAATTTAACAAGTAATTGTATATTTTATTTTATAATTTCCGCGCATTATTTGAGAAAATTATTATACAAGCCTTGGCCACAACTAGGCATTGATGGACTTACGTATGTGTGCCTTGGCTTCGCCACGACCCAAATTTACACGTTCGTTAATCAATGCCTCTTTTGCTGGCCGCTGCAGTAATGTACATACTACCTTATCTCAAAGTAAGCAATAATATGATTAATAGCCGGTTTCTAAAAACGTCGGTAAGAAAATTTGACACTTTCAAAGAAAAATGTGTTGTTGGCGGTTACCGACGGCTTGGAACTGACCATTAAATAGAATACAGAGATCTAGAAGGTTCTTTTTTACTCTTTACAGCTAAAAATATACCCTAGCCAACCATTAGGCTTATCTCACTATTTGTTAGCATTGATGTGGGTTCGACTTACAAGCATTTGGGCAAATATCAGTGAACATCTTAGGTATTTCTTAAAAAATTTTGCGCTATGAATAATATACTGCGTTGCCGAATGTTTAGGTAGCTCACGCTTAGTTTTAGAGTTTGTTTATTTGTACAAAAACAAATCAAGAATAGAGTAGTTCTTTAAAGTAAATATTATAACTTCTTTCATTATATTTTAAAGTATACAGTCTGTTTTGTTTTACTGTGACAGTACGGCAGCACCCATAACCAGAGGAGATACAGGTGTAGTTTCTTTTAAAACATCAGCTCGTTTTCGACGAAAAACATTTTGGCATTAATTTTTTTTTGGTCAAGCGTGAGTAGCGCCTTAAAATGAATCAAGTTGGTAATTTTTTTTATGCCGATCGATGCAGTCTTATGTAAGGATCATTTTATTGTACTGAATGAAAAAAATCTGAGCAGCGAAAGTTAGTCAAATTTGATAAAATGTATTCTCATACAACAGGACAAAGTTAAATTCCTCCAACAAACATTTTATTAGATTCTAATTGCATATTAGAGAAGTATTAATACTGGTAGCGATTAAGAAGTTTAGGAACTCCCTGCTCTCGGATTTTGTATTTCAGAACAATTTTGAATTTCGAACATGGTTCTTGCATCTGTCGGACTTTTATATTAATCATTGCATCTTCTTATTTGTCCTATCATAGCATTGTCAAGTACGCAAAAAAGTATTTTTAATTGAAGCATAAATTAGTTTGATGAGAGCTAAAAAGGACTTCGACATTGTTTAATTACGAGATCTAACCTAATTATTCTCTTTATAAAATAAATAAATCGCCGGGTTTTGGAGAAAACTACGATGTTTCGACTGAACTACTCTCATAACTATTAAGTTCCATCGTTATAATCCATCAAGCTTCGATAGACCACGGAACGCTTTATCAGCCGTCATCTCGTCCCAGCGTGGAAACTGCTAATTGATTAGCAAACCAATAAGATTAGCCGGATTCAATTGTGCCGGCGAATAGTGAGGAGTTCCGGGAATTAACTAGTTTGTACTAGAGATGTGACGGTATCGATTTATTTTATTTATTTAGAACGAACATAATGAACACTACATTCAATATCATCAATTCATAAATTGATACAATCGAGAGTACGACCATGTCACATTATAATTTATAGGTGCATTATAAATATAGCATACAAATAAGTGGCGAGCGAGTAACAATATCATCTTCCCACATTAAGTGGGGCTGGCACCATATGTTTTTTATATAATAGCGCTCTATTAGCCATTATCTAATTTTTACTCATCTTTTATTAATTCTATGATAGAGTGGAGTGGAAGGAAGGAAGGGAAGACTTTGCCCTACAGTGGGACAGTACAGGCTCTAAATAATAATAATAATAATGATTTATTAATTCGATGTATATTAAAAACTCTTCTAGTCACATGACTTTCTTCCATTACACATGACATTACACTAAGTGACAATGATGATGACTGAACTATCGATATCGATGATTTTAATAAAAAAATGAGATGATATCAAATAAAAGGATTAATTATGTTACACTCTTTAAAGTACATTTTTGAAAATATTTATTTTTTCTTAAAACAACATTTCTAAAAAATTCTCTAAATAGAAGAAACAAAGTAAATAGTAATAGTACAATGGGTGGTCTTATCGCCGTGAAGCAATTTCTATGTTTTATCTAGCTTATTTTCAACTGTGGACGTTGTATATCCGATATTATGGTGATGATAAAGCTCATAAATCATAATTATCGATAGACAGCACACCACTAACTTTCAGTACAGAAAGGATGGACTAATTGACACTTATATATATTACAGTCTTTAAAAAGGTTTTTGTCAACACTTGTCAATGAGGGCAGAAGCACAAACTTTTACGGTCTTAACACAAAAAAATTAAACACAGTTTAGCGTGTGTTTAAAAAAAATCCTAAACAAAAATTGGTAAGAAATTTTATAAACACGTTTCATAAAACGTTTTGTCGTATATTTTAATTATCAGTTTAAGTGTCTCAATTACAAGTATAAGTTCTAGACATACCGTAATAGAATAATGCTGTAAAGTTTTATTAAAACGTAATAAACGAATTGAATGGTATTGCAAATCCTCTGGGCCCCACTAGTGGAACCAAGCAGTGGGGAGACCAAACAGAAACCGATTACTGGATAATGTTTGTGTGTGTGAAATATAATTGTCTCTTGTAGTTTTTACGAGTATCCTATTATATCCTAATATATAGTATTTTATTTATAGTGTTATCCGAACACATACGGAAAATTCCGAGATTTTTAAAAATCATCTCAAAAATTTCAAGCCTTTTTAAAAATCTTGTAATTTTCCATATGTGTTCGGATAAAACTATAAATAAAATACTATTTGAAATAAGCAACGCGACCTCTCTTGTCAATGTACTGAACTGCAACGTTTGGCATTGAGCAGGTACAAAAAACTACAAAAGTTTTCCTGTAGATGGAGCTAACGGCGCTTTAGCCGTAATACTGAATCATCTCACTAATTTCGACCCTGGCGTGACAAGAGCCTGTAGCACAATTGGCAGTGCGTCTTCGTATCAAAAGGAAGGTTGCGGGTTCAAGTCCCGTCTAGGCTTGAAATTTATTAGATGATTTTTAAAAATATTGGAATCCTAATATATGTTGGAGGTAATATTAAGTACTATTATTTTAGTAACTACAAAGTCAAACATTCTAATAAAAAAAAATATTTATTAAAATGGTAAAGCACCGACCGCGAAGTAAGGCCCATCCAAACGGTGGCTAGGGCTGCAGAGAGAGGAACCTCCTCACTAATCAATTCAATTCATTTATTAAATCAGACAATTTACAAGTCCATTTGTGTAAGATAAGATAAGATAACTCTTTATTGTACACCAAAGTAAAATACAGAACATAATTCTTACAAATAGATTTAGTACAATGGGCGGTCTTATCGCTAAAAGCGATCTCTTCCGGACAACCTTTGTATGGACAGGATCAAAATGTAACACATAACGGCGGTGCATCTATATAAATTTAAAAACATATCTACATACTATAAACCTAAATTACCAGTAATAACACAAATTTAATTTAAATATGCAACTCTAAAAGTGATTATGATGAATTAATAAGCAGCTACAACTTCAACACAAGGACAGATAATGGGTGTGCACTTTTGTTTTAAAATTACTAATAGACTTGGATGTTCTTATAGAGAGGGGCAAAGCGTTCCACAATCGTACGGCTGTTACAGTGAAGGATCGACTATAAAACTCTGTCGTATGGACAGGAGTTTTAAGTTGAAGGGAATCTGAAGAACGCAAATTGCGATCATTAGCCTGGTGGAGAAACTGAAAACGCTCCTTAAGATAGAAGGGAGAAGAAGGGTTAAAAAGGATGTTATACAAAAGGGACAGTATGTGTGCATTCCGGCGAAGACGGATGGAGAGCCACTTGAGCTTTGTGCGAAAATCAGAAATATGGTCATACTTGCGCAAGCCATATATGAACCGAATACAGAGGTTTTGAAGGCGCTCAAGTTTGCTCAGTTGGGCTTCAGTGATGTCAAGATAGCAGGCGTCGGCGTAGTCCAGGATTGGAAGTAAAAGGGTCTGTGCAAGCGTAACCTTGGTAGCAGTCGGCAAGAAGTTACGAAGTCTCCGTAAAGATCCAGATGATAGAAATACCCTGCGGCTAATTTCATTGATACAGGGAACCCAGGTTAAACAGGTATCCATCTGTATTCCTAGATTTTTCACTGACTGGGTGATGTCTATAGGGGTTCCGTCAAAAACTATGGATGGTAGTTGTGCAAAATTGATTTTGGAGATCTGTATGGAGCTACCAATTATAATGGCCTGTGTTTTGTTTGGGTTGACTGTAAGGCCAAAGGATTTACTCCAGTCACATATCCGGTCAAGGTCAGTATTTAGTAAGCTAATGGCTCCGTCAATATTTTCAACTGTAGCTTGAGTATAAATTTGCAAGTCATCTGCGTACAGGTGGTAGGAAGAAGTTAAATTTTGTGAGATAGAATGAATGAACATAGCGAATAGGAGAGGGGATAAAACGCCACCTTGTGGGACACCGGCAGAAAGATTGCACCACGAAAAGTAAGACTCTTCAACACGGATGCGCTGACGGCGCCCAAACAAGTAACTATGAAACCAGTCAATTGACATTGGAGATATGTTAAAGGAGCATAAAATACCCAGAAGTAGGTCGAAGTCCACATTATTGAAAGCGCTGCTGAAGTCAAGGAGTATCATTGCTGTCAGCTTCTGACTGTCCATCCCAGGCCGAATGTCGTCTGTTATTTTAACCAGGGCTGTTACGGTGCTATGACCTGGACGGAAACCAGATTGAAAAGAATTTAACGGGGAGTTTTTGGAAAGGAAGGTACTTAACTGTTGATGAATAAGGCGTTCAAGGATTTTAGATAAGTAAGGAAGGATTGATATTGGACGGTAATCAGCAAAAGAGGAAGGATTGGATTTTTTAGGTAAGGGAATAATCTGAGCTTCTTTCCAGGCATCGGGAAATGAGCCAGAATTGATAGAGGAATTTAGGATATGCGTAATAACGTGGATAATTTCATCAAGAATGGGAACAATCATGTTTTGACTGATACTGTCATTGCCCACAGCATTTGAAGTAATAGATGCAATGCTCCTTTTAACATCAGAATCGTCGAATTGACTAAACTGAAACTGAGGGAAGTCTGGGGTTGGCTGAGAAGAAAGATATTTTAGTGTATTGAGCTTAGTTAATCCATCAATATTTGAGGAATATGAAAAAAGCTGATTCAGTAGATTAATGTCTAAGTTTTTAGGAATAGATTCTTGTTTTGATTTACCAACACCCAGTGTTCTAAGAAATTTCCATACTTTGGATAAATCATTACTTTTATCAACACAATCGTGAATGAATCGGCGTTGTGCATCCCTACACAACCTGTTAATTAATATTAGTCCATACTCATATCAAACACTTTTTTACTCACATAGAAGTAGAGAGTCACATGGATATAGAAGTAGAGGAAGGCCGAAAAAGAGATGGATGAACTGTTTAGAATGATATGGGTAGGAAGGAAGTGACAAAGGAGATAACGGCTGAGAGAAAGATGATGAAGAGGAATACATGTTGTGTCAACCCTGAGAAAAGGATAGGAAGAAGAGAAGATATTTAGTATACCTATAAATATGGTACTCAATATTGGGATACGATAGTATTCGTAGTCCTAAACCTGCATTATTGTCACTGATAAACGAGAATATTACCAAGACGCTGATCACAGCGAGACCTTTTTTTAAATTATGAAGATTAGTAAAAGCATAGACAAATAATATACTGAAGGGTCAATGCAGCCATTGTCTCGAGATACTTCCACCTGGTAGTGACCGGGAGCAGCTGAGCTATCTGTAGATCGTTTGCAATGGTTCTTCAACTGTGTCATTTAAGAGATACTCTATGTATAACAATACTAGCTGAGCCGCCCGCGGCATTTCACGCTTGAAATTCCCGTTCCCGTGGGAAGTTAAGGATTTAAAAATGGGAGGTGGGGGTAGGAGGGTGAAAATACTTTACGACCTATTCTAATACATAAAGAAAATAAGTTAAATCGGTTGAGCCGTTTTAGAGGAGTGCGACAAACACCGTGCCACGACATTTTTGTATATTAGAAGAGTATCTAGACGAAACAATGTCTTTTACTATAAGTAGCATTGAAGCTATACATTTGGCAAAAAATCTTAATGAATATGTACTCCATTAGAGAGGGTCACTAGTTCCCACCCTAGGTTAACCTGTCTTGTGGGAGATAGCTTCTTTCGTACTGTGTACATTAGATAATAAAACAAACAGATAAATCTATTTATTTCAGACAAACATCGTCAGTAATTTTTTAGTATCAATTATCTCTTACAGTTCAGTTGGTACCACAACCAGAACAAAACCAAACACAATAAAATACACAGAAAAAATACAGAACTAGCTCCCCAGCACCTCTGACTCAGCTCTCTCGGCAATCATCTTCAGGATTCCATTGGTACTTCTCCGAATTTTACGTTTAATAGAGACTAACTTTTTGCGCATGATCGCAAAAAAGTCGTCTGTCCTCGCGTCAGCAACCATGCCCGAGGCACTACAAAATTGAGAAAGCCTCCCTGGAACCCTGAAGGCATTATATTACACGTAGCGCGTTATAGGCCCTCTGCGTATAGTTGGTCCATATGGCACTGTTGTAAAAGCTCTACAGTAGGCTCTAAAAAGTGTAATTTAATAATAAAATGTAGGCTATTCAGATGTCTGCTTTCTTGATGCCACGGAGGAACTTCTTAATAAACTGGAACGTCTACAGAACTTGTGCATCCGTTTTATTTTCGGACTGCGCAAGTTTGATCACGTATCCACGTTCAGATCCCAACTTAAATGGCTCCCTATTCGTCTTCGTCGTGATCTTCACGTTCTCTCACTCTTATTTAAAGTATTATATTGTCCACTCGCTCCTCCTTACCTCCGTGAACGCTTCGAATTCCTTGTCCCTCGCAGTGTGACATCCCGGTCCATACGACTGAAGTAAAACGTTATGGTGGTTTAGTGCGCAATAGCCTGTAATGATGCTGTAAATATTTGAACTTGTTTTTTTGTGGTTGTCATGGTCTCCCAAAAACAGATGGACTGGCAAGAAGAAGTTTTCAAAGTGCGAAACATACCTACTTCTAAATAGACAAATTATCAAAGAGTAGGTAAGCTACGGAATTAATAAACATGATATAAGCGTTATTATAAATAAGGGATTTATCACATACCGTCTTATCGGATGAGTCATCAGGATGAGTGCAATCCGCTCCGAATAACGTCTCGTCTCGCACTGCGCGCCGCAGCCCTCTGCGCGCGAGTCGACGGGCACGGTGGTGGGGATTGCGTCAACGATGGTTCAGCGTGCTGTGAGGCTGCGTTATAATCATTATTATCACTGCTGCTCTCTTCGGTAGTTCTCAGTACAGGCAAACACACCACACTACCTATGTCTCTACCAGGTTCACTCACTTTTCTGACACTTGCATCATGAAGACAGGCCTCCAGGCTGATGCGCGCAGAGGGCTGTAGCGCGCAGTGCGAGGCGAGACGTTATTCGGAGCGGATCGCTCTCGGAGCGGAACCCTGATGAAGGTGTCGGTCGATACACCGATAAGGGGGTACGTGATAAATCCCGTATTTATAATAATGATTCAAATCAATCACGAAAGTTTTCTAAGTAAAATTGATACAAGCACATGTACTTGTAAGTATGTAGTACGTAGGTTACACTAAAAGTTTTGCGTAACTTATAAAAACAACATGTTAAAACCAAAATATGATGTTTTTTGATTTTAAAAATACTCTCTTTTACATTTTAAACATTTTTTCATGCGATCGAACCATTTTTTAAAACAGGAGAACCACAGATCATAAGGACCCTTCGGAGTTGGTAAAAGTGAAA
Source organism: Philereme vetulata (assembly GCA_918857605.2). NCBI lineage: Eukaryota > Metazoa > Arthropoda > Insecta > Lepidoptera > Geometridae > Philereme > Philereme vetulata. The sequence goes on along the minus strand of OU975421.1, from coordinate 7,277,886 downwards.
CCTCTCATCAAATCTTTGATTTTGGGGAAAATACAGATATCATCAGGGTGCTATGTCGGGGCTATGTGCAGGATGGGTGACGAGTTGTACTTTTTCGGAAGCTAAAAATGACTTTGTTTTGTTGGCCGTGTGTGAAGCATAATAAGTCGCTTAAGTAGCCACATTATTTTTGTTGACGGCAGTTGAAGGCCGCCATTCACGAAATTCGTCATGTAAAGAAACCCGACTTCTCTCAATTTCAGCAAACCATCGCCTTACGGTGTTCAAGCAAGGTGCTTCTCTCCCAAAAGTATTTTGAAGACAAGCGGCACAGTCTTGCGAAGAGAGATAACTTTTAAAATCATAAAAAATCATCGCTCTAAAATCTTTTCGACTTAATTCCATTTTCGTTGCGTACGTAGAACTTTGATGTGTGATAAAAAATAATTGGCAAATGATTTCCCGCCAATTTTTTTATTAAGAAGGTTGCAAGTTGCAACGTTTCAAAAAATATAACATTCGAAATTCAAATAGTTCCGATTAGCTAGAAGTGCAAAACTTTTAGTGTGCCCCATGTATATACGAAACTACTTCAAGCTAAGTTAGTTTAAGTTATCAAAGTTAGTTGTGCTCGATTCTCAGTCATTTGTTCCGGATACATTGTTTATGTATTGTGTTGCTATTTGGCTGTAGCTTGATTAATAATTATGTTGGGTCGGCTTTGAATGCGAAAGTCAATGTCAATACGAAATAAGAGTAGAGAATGAACCCAACTGTTTTCAGTAAGAATATCTTGCAACTGGAATAGAGTTAAATTTTTACTTTATTACCTGACTACGGCAAAGCAAAAAGGAAGGGTGATGTTAAGCAGTCTCTGCTTGTCTTTAACATATGTTCCACCGTAAACAAATAAATGTAAGTATATTGGTAAGCAAAGCGATCTCGTCCGCTTAGAGATAACTTTGTACGTAGATGTGTGTTACAACACTATCACAGAATTTTTTACGAAATTTTGCTTTGGAAGTTGTATGTGGTATAAAATATTTTTAAACTTGCCTGACTATCATATAACAATCATTCATAAATTATAATTTAGTATAATTTATTAAAATTTACCAATGACTTGTAAAATATTATTTTTATTAATAAAATTCTTGTATTCTTGTATACGTGCCCTATATCTGACCCTTGATCCAACTTCCTACTACATAAAACCCCTACATAAAAGACAAAAACCGATATTCACACGTTTTATTCGTCGTTGTATTTTATTTAGAGAAGAAACTTTAAGGTGTTCCGTACACATCTGTTTGGACCAAACAAAGGTCAAATTACCATTAAATTCCCTCTAATTCAGAAGGCATTTACCGACATGTTTATGTTTTGTCCCAAAGGATGGCCACAGGTTGGCCTTAATAACCCCGGTTTATGGATCGGAGACCAAGAATAGTAATATTAAGGGAAGCTTCTTCGCACATAAACGTGTAGATACCTTTTATTAAAATTTTATAGTAAGTGTTATGCTACATTTATAAGCACAAAGAATAGACAATAATTTAAATATTTTTCAAAAAAAAGTTATATCATCAAAATACCGTTATAAATGGTCTATAGATAGCTCAACTGCTTCAAATCACTCGATTTGTTTAAATTCAATTCAATATTCATTGTTTATCATTTGCTCCCGGGCATCTCAGGTGAAAGAAACATCCAGACGAGTTCAGTTAGGATGGACTGTCTTTGAAAATGAAAACTGAAATTGAAACATATTTTATTAAGCAACAAAAAGCACACCTTATGTTATGACTAATAATTTTAAAACAGATAATGTTTAAATGAACTTATTGTTGAAAGGGCTTAATAACTAAAAGGTTTAGTCGGTGGTCTTCACACTAGGCCAAGCCTGTATCGTGAAGACATTTAAATTCTTATATAGATTATTCAGTTGTTTACACCTCGGACTAATAAATTAAATTATTATTGTTTGAAATATATATATAAAACTTTTTAAAATAACAATTGAAAACCTATATACTAATATATAATTTGCCAATCTTAATTCGGTATTCAGATCTAAAATTTCGCAATGCCTTAAGACAAAGGTTTTCAACCATGTGTCCTGCCTATCTAATTGTGTGAACGAACTTGTTCACAGAATTAGAGTTGCTCAGAGCAATGGTACGTGCCATGTTAGGCATCTCGCTGTTGGACCATATACCCAACATCTAAATATGACGCAGAACCGAAGTCATGGATTTAGGTAGAAGGATTAACTGAAGAACAAAAAGCTGAGAAGTGGAGATGGGTTGGACACTTGGCAAGGAGGAAAGACGGAAAATGGACGATTGCAGCAACCGAGTGGTGGCCGCGAGAGGGGCGCAGACCTGTTGATAGACCACCAGCCAGATGGTCGGATGACATCGCGAGAGTTGCAGGAAGGCAATGGATGCGCTTGGCACAGGACCGGAGTAGCGGGATAACGAGGAGGCCAGCACCCAGCACACCCAGCAGTGGGTGAATATGAGCTGAGTTGATGATGATGATTAATTTTTTCATTAAGTTTATGTTTTTTTTTATTTATTTACTATTTTTACAAGGACTACATTAGGTTATATGTTCACAAATATAGCATCTAAATTTCACTGAGTTTTGTGCTGGTGCTATCGTGGGTTTACATTACCTAGGTGTTTTATACATAACAATATTAAAGTATATAAAAATGAAGGTAAATAAGCAGAAGCCATGTTTTGTAAAGTTTAATTTGTGAAATTTTCAATTTATTTATTTATTAACCATTTAGCAGTGATATATACCAGGCAAGTCAAAACACACTACAATATGCTTAGAAAAATATCAGAGTTAGAAAATAATACAAAATTTTGTTAATTAATTAATGTATAAACGAAAACTTTTTGTACTAAATATAATATTAATTAATATGTCTAAATTAGGAAATTATTATTCAGAAAAGAAGAGCATTTTTGCATTTTATGTTTATAAATTTATTTAAATTATAGAAAGCATTTCCTAAAAAGAAGTGTTTAATTTTTCGTTTGTAATTTGAATCGGTTACTTAATGTGCATTAATATTTTCATGTATTCTCCTTGTTTTTGTACGTTTGCTTGTCTAGTTTTAGATTGGATTAGTTTTTTTTTCATTTCTTAAGTTTAAATTATCAGTTTATTATTAATAATTATATAAATATTTATCAGTTTATTCATTGGCATACATATTGTTCTGGCTTGAATGACCAAATAATTTACAATCCGATTAGATTGCACACATTTAAAATAAAATAAATAAATATTGCTGGACATTTCACACAGCGCAATCTAGCCCCAAACTAGACAGAGCTTGTACTATGGGAATCAGATAACTGATATAATACCTGTAACTTTTTATTGTAAATACATACTTATAATATATAGAAAAACAACTAGACTCGAAGCAAATATCTGTAGATCATGCAAACATTTGTTCTGTGGAGAGAATCGAACCCTCCTGTGTCTAGAACTACCTCCTGCGTCTCAGCCGGCTGTTCGCCCTTACGCCACGGCGGTCGTCAAAAGTTTATAAGTTGTGTAGTTCATAGTTAAGAGTTACACAGAGACCGTGTTTATTAAGAGTTTATTCATTAATTATTACAATTAACCGAGTTAGCGGCAGTTTGGCGTTTCCCACTCGCGTTTAGTTTGCACTGTTGGAAATTATCGAGGCAGTGTAAAGGGTAGATTGAGCGACTTTGTCGCACTAAAAGTGTATCTGTACAATTTCTATTTATTTAGTCACCCTATTTTATACATTATAGGCTTGTGTTTGACCACGATCTCGCCTGATGGTAAGCGGTGATACCGTCTACGATAGTATACGCTTGCCTAGAAGAAACCTATTCACTCGCGACTTAAATACACCCAGGTTGTAACTATCAGGAAACACAGACTCTGGCAAGGCGTTCCACCCTTGGGCGGTGTCCATAATAAAGGACGAAGAGAACCGCTTAGTGCGAATGGGAGGTATTTCTACCATATAGCGGTGGCGCACCGCAGAGAGTCTGGTTGTCCGATGATAGAATGGAGATGGTGGAATTAGTTTCAAAAGTTCCACCGCACACTCCCTGAAATGTACTAGATATAAAACCGAGAGGCTTTTAAACTTTCGTCGATGCTGTAATGGTAAGGAACGATTCGTGCGCGAGTCCAACTCGCACTTGGCCGGTTTTATTTAAAACTAGCTGACTAATCCGCAGGTTCGCACTCGTAGTTTTTCAATAAAAACATTACCCTCCTTCTGCGCAGTTGGGTAAAAAGTAGCCTATGCCACCCGGGGATAGTGTAGCTTCCCAACAGTGAAAGATTTTTTTAAATCGGTCCAGTAGTTTCGGAGCTTATTCAATACAAACAAACAAATCTTTCCTCATTATAATATTAGTATAGACAAAATATAATCCATCTTTTTGCCAAATTTCATTACGATCCGTTCAGCCCTTTAGTCGTGAATAGGTAACAAACAAACAGAGTTACTTTCGTATCTATAATATTAGTATGGCTTATTTAACTTCTTTGTTGTGGCAAACAAATCTTATTCTATTCAATGATAATATTAGGTATTATTTGTATTATAACTCTGCTAAAGATAATACGAGCTATAAGTATAATATTTTGTCTCTATGAATAAAGGTCAGTGTGGGCACACACAGAGATAAGTAAGTAAACTTTAGTACATTTATTATGCACATGGATTATCTCTGGAAACTGTTCCAAGTGGTGGACAATATTGGCGTTCCTTGGTAGGAAGGATCATCAAACAAATGATAAGCTCAATTCTGTTGCACATATTAAACATAGTGCAGAATTCAAATTCAAATTCATTTATTTAGAACTAATAGTATAAACATATTACTGGTAGCACGATGAAGCTGCAAAAAATATAAAAATTGTGGAGCAGCTTCAACGCCCACCTTCTCAGACAGAAAAGCAAGATTTATCGTTCATTCAACAATAAGAATAATTTAGGTTTAAAACTATGATAGATAAATAAAAGTAAAGAAAAAATGAAAGTTATAGAAACAATTATATATAGATATGGATACAGATATAAAGGTACTTATAACTTTGATGAATGGGTAAGTTTGTATGCGTGAGTGTAGTGTGCGGGGGTGTGTGTATTTGCGAGTATGCGTGTGTGTGGGTGAGTGTGTTAAAAGTGTGTGTGTGTGTGTATGCGTGCGCGTGGGGGTGTGTAGCATGCGTGAGCTATTATGAATTTCCAATTCTTTAGGGAATTGCCATCTTTTTAATTCAATCTATTAAAAAAGGACGGTATATTTGTGCAGTCAGGCAAGTTTAAAATTATTTTGTACCACATACAACTTCCAAAGCAAAATTTCGTAAAAAATTCTGTGATAGTGTTGTAACACACATCTACGTACAAAGTTATCTCTAAGCGGACGAGATCGCTTTGCTTACCAATACACTTACATTTATTTGTTTACGGTGGAACATATGTTAAAGACAAGCAGAGACTGCTTAACATCACCCTTCCTTTTTGCTTTGCCGTAGTCAGGTAATAAAGTAAAAATGTAACTCTATTCCAGTTGCAAGATATTCTTACTGAAAACAGTTGGGTTCATTCTCTACTCTTATTTCGTATTGACATTGACTTTCGCATTCAAAGCCGACCCAACATAATTATTAATCAAGCTACAGCCAAATAGCAACACAATACATAAACAATGTATCCGGAACAAATGACTGAGAATCAAGCACAACTAACTTTGATAACTTAAACTAACTTAGCTTGAAGTAGTTTCGTATATACATGGGGCACACTAAAAGTTTTGCACTTCTAGCTAATCGGAACTATTTGAATTTCGAATGTTATATTTTTTGAAACGTTGCAACTTGCAACCTTCTTAATAAAAAAATTGGCGGGAAATCATTTGCCAATTATTTTTTATCACACATCAAAGTTCTACGTACGCAACGAAAATGGAATTAAGTCGAAAAGATTTTAGAGCGATGATTTTTTATGATTTTAAAAGTTATCTCTCTTCGCAAGACTGTGCCGCTTGTCTTCAAAATACTTTTGGGAGAGAAGCACCTTGCTTGAACACCGTAAGGCGATGGTTTGCTGAAATTGAGAGAGGTCGGGTTTCTTTACATGACGAATTTCGTGAATGGCGGCCTTCAACTGCCGTCAACAAAAATAATGTGGCTACTTAAGCGGCTTATTGAAGAAAACCCGCGGATTACCTATGAGACAATTTGAGGGCTATTGGGGATTGGTATGAGCCAAATTCAGAAAATTTTACACGAAGAATTGAAATTTCGGAAACTTTTTGTGGTTGGATCCCTCATGAACTGACAGCGGAGCAGAAGCGGGCTCGCGTGGAATGGTGCTCACAGATGTTACTGAAGTACGACCACGGACATTCTAATGCTGTTTATGACATTGTCACAGGAGACGAAACTTGGACTTATTGTTTTGAACCCGAAAAAAACAGCAATCTTGTGAATGGGTATTTTGTGAAAAGTGGTTTGAATATGAGAACAGGCCAACAAAAGTGAGGCAGGCGAGAAACGTTGGTAAAAAAAGGATCGCGATTTTTTTTCTTAGCTACGGGTCCCATCTCCACAATTCCACTTGAAAATCAAAAGAGTGTAAATGCCGAGTGGCATTCTACCATTTGTTTACCCAGGGTGATAGAAAAAGTTCGCGAAAGACGACCAAAAAGCCGCGTTCTCTTACATCATGACAACGCTTCTTCACACACGGCCAACAAAACAAAGTTATTTTTAGCTTCCGAAAAAGTACAACTCGTCACCCATCCTGCACATAGCCCCGACATAGCACCCTGATGATATCTGTAATTTCCCCAAAATCAAAGATTTGATGAGAGGTTTCACTTTTACCAACTCCGAAGGGTCCTTATGATCTGTGGTTCTCCTGTTTTAAAAAATGATTCGATCGCATGAAAAAATGTTTAAAATGTAAAAGAGAGTATTTTTAAAATCAAAAAACATCATATTTTGGTTTTAACATGTTGTTTTTATAAGTTACGCAAAACTTTTAGTGTGACCTACGTACTATATACTTCATACTACGCGCATCAGCCTGGAGGCCTGTCTTCATGATGCAAGTGTCAGAAAAGTGAGTGAACCTGGTAGAGACATAGGTAGTGTGGTGTGTTTGCCTGTACTGAGAACTACCGAAGAGAGCAGCAGTGATGATAATGATTATAACGCAGCCTCACAGCACGCTGAACCATCGTTGACGCAATCCCCACCACCGTGCCCGTCGACTCGCGCGCAGAGGGCTGCGGCGCGCAGTGCGAGACGAGACGTTATTCGGAGCGGATTGCACTCATCCTGATGAAGGTTCACGAGTTGAACCGAAACACTGTCGGTCGATACTCCGATAAGACGGTATGTGATAAATCCCTTATTTATAATAACGCTTATATCATGTTTATTAATTCCGTAGCTTACTTACTCTTTGATAATTTATCTATTTAGAAGTAGGTATGTTTCGCACTTTGAAAACTTCTGCTTGCCAGTCCATCTGTTTTTAGGATACCATGACAACCACAAAAAAACAAGTTCAAATATTTACAGCATCATTACAGGATATTGCGCACTAAACCACCATAACGTTTTACTTCAGTCGTGTGGTATAAAGCACACTCGTTTTTTACAATTATTTCCTTTGGTAAATATAATAATATTAAAAGATAATTCAGGTTTTCAACATCGCCACTACACTAAAACTACACATTTTTCACACCAAAATGTATATAAAAACTTTTTAAATACTCATCGAAGCCTATTCTTTATTGTACACAAGAAATACATAATAAAGTACAGAAATAGAGGACATGTACAAAGGCGAGCTTAACCCTATAAAGAGTTTTCTTCCAGCAAACCTTTGAGGCTAGAGAGAGAGATGATTTTAAAGGTAGGTGCGTGTACAAGAATCATAAATATGTACATATATCTTAAACAAATAAAACGAAATATACCAAAAGAAAGTAATATAATGAATGAATATAATAAATAAATAAATAGACTAATATATACAAAAATAAATATATACTTACAATAATAAATATATACCCACAATAAAATAAAATTACAGAGAAAGATAGTGCTTTTTAACTTTCCGTTTGAAAATGTTAAACGACGGACTAGCGCGAACTTCATGAGGCAGGGCATTCCAAATTTTCACCGCATAAACGGCAAAGGAGCCACCATAGCGGCTTGAAGTGTGTTGAGGTGTTTTGAGGAGAAATGACTTAGAGGACCGGGATGTCACACTGCGAGGGACAAGGAATTCGAAGCGTTCACGGAGGTAGGGAGGAGAGAGTGGACAATATAATACTTTAAATAAGAGTGAGAGAACGTGAAGATCACGACGAAGACGAATAGGGAGCCATTTAAGTTGGGATCTGAACGTGGATACGTGATCAAACTTGCGCAGTCCAAAAATAAAACGGATGCACAAGTTCTGTAGACGTTCCAGTTTATTGTGAAGTTCCTCCGTGGCATCAAGAAAGCAGACATCTGAATAGTCTACATAATATTATTAAATTACACTTTTTAGAGCCTACTGTAGAGCTTTTACACCAGTGCCATATGGACCAACTATACGCAGAGGGCCTATAACGCGCTACGTGTACAATATAATGCCTTCAGGGTTCCAGGGAGGCTTTCTCGATTTTGTAGTGCCTCGGGCATGGTTGCTGACGCGAGGACAGACGACTTTTTTGCGATCATGCGCAAAAAGTTAGTCTCTATTAAACGTAAAATTCGGAGAAGTACCAACGTAATCCTGAAGATGATTGCCGAGAGAGCTGAGTCAGAGGTGCTGGGGAGCTAGTTCTGTATTTTTTCTGTGTATTTTATTTTGTTTGGTTTTGTTCTGGTTGTGGTACCAACTGAACTGTAAGAGATAATTGATACTAAAAAATTACTGACGATGTTTGTCTGAAATAAATAGATTTATCTGTTTGTTTTATAATCTAATGTACACAGTACGAAAGAAGCTATCTCTCACAAGACAGGTTAACCTAGGGTGGGAACTAGTGACCCTCTCTAATGGAGTACATATTCATTAAGATTTTTTGCCAAATGTATAGCTTCAATGCTACTTATAGGAAAAGACATTGTTTCGTCTAGATACTCTTCTAATATACAAAAATGTCGTGGCACGGTGTTTGTCGCACTCCTCTAAAACGGCTCAACCGATTTAACTTATTTTCTTTTTGTATTAGAATAGGTCGTAAAGTATTTTCACCCTCCTACCCCCACCTCCCATTTTTAAATCCTTAACTTCCCACGGGAACGGGAAATTTCAAGCGTGAAATGCCGCGGGCGGCTCAGCTAGTATTGTTATACATAGAGTATCTCTTAAATGACACAGTTGAAGAACCATTGCAAACGATCTACAGATAGCTCAGCTGCTCCCGGTCACTACCAGGTGGAAGTATCTCGAGACAATGGCTGCATTGACCCTTCAGTATATTATTTGTCTATGCTTTTACTAATCTTCATAATTTAAAAAAAGGTCTCGCTGTGATCAGCGTCTTGGTAATATTCTCGTTTATCAGTGACAATAATGCAGGTTTAGGACTATGAATACTATCGTATCCCAATATTGAGTACCATATTTATAGGTATTCTAAATATCTTCTCTTCTTCCTATCCTTTTCTCAGGGTTGACACAACATGTATTCCTCTTCATCATCTTTCTCTCAGCCGTTATCTCCTTTGTCACTTCCTTCCTACCCATATCATTCTAAACAGTTCATCCATCTCTTTTTCGGCCTTCCTCTACTTCTATATCCATGTGACTCTCACTTCTATGTGAGTAAAAAAGTGTTTGATATGAGTATGGACTAATATTAATTAAATAAATAAATACAAATAAAAAAACCGTTTATTTCTTAAATACAACTAATACAGTTTTACAATTCATAAGTACTTATTTTTAAAACATTAAAATATTACTTTGAGGTATTCAATACAGTTAGTAACAATTAATTATAGTTTTTTTAGTGCAACGTTTCTTAATTATATTGAGTAGGTACGTAATAATTTTATTTATTTATTTGTGTGTACTTAGATATTTGTAATTTATAGGTATTTATTGGATCTTTTTAGTAGTAGTTATGTAGGTACACAATATTTAGATTTTATTTTATTCTGTAAGAACCCCACAAGAGGTGAAGGCCTCCTCCAAACTATAGCCAGTTGTGTCTGTCTTGGGCTACTTCGAGCCAGTGCGGGCCAGCCATTTTCTCAAAGTCGTCTTCCCATCATGCGATGGGTCTTCCTTTGCAGCGTTTGCCTTGCGGGCTAATATTTGACACTCTTTTAATCACATGATTTTCTTCCCTCCGCATGACATGCCCATACCACGCTAGCCTCTTACTCCTCTATTTTTCTATCACGGGCGCTACTTTTACACTCCCTCTGATATACTCATTCATTATCTTATCCATTCTCGTTACCCCGCACACATCCATCTCAAGATTCGCATTTCCGCCGCGTGCACTAATCTTTCATCCATCCTTTTCGTGACCCAACACTCAGAACCATACTTTAATCCATATATATAATTATTACCTACAAAAAATGCAGGCTCTGTTGCGTGTTGGTATATCAGCAAAAGCTGCAATTACCTTCTTTAGTCGATACAATATAACCGGTAGGATATAACCGGTATAACCGGTAGGATATAACCGGTATAACCGGTAGGATTTTACGTTATCTAGTGTCATCTGTCACCCTTCGTCTCATGAGGATTGCCAACAAGATCCGGCCAATTATTAGAGCATTCCGATAAAAGTTTTAGGACTGTAACACCCGAAACTTTGAAAAGACTCTATTCATAAGACATCATTATTCAAATTGGACGGTTCGTCTCAATTGTCTGGTGTACGTGACTTTACTCAGTTTACTTATGGTGGGAGTTATAGGATAGCTGAGTTACTTTATAATAACATATGTTATATATTTTATAAGAAACCTACGTTTCTGACGTTTCTACGTTTAATGATGTGATGCATTGCGTTTTTAACAGACTTCAAAAAAGGAGGATGTTCTCAATTCAACTGTTTTTTTATGTTTGTTATCTCAGAACTTTTGACTGGGTGAACCGATTTTGATGATTCATTTTGTATGTGAAAGCTGGTACTTCCCGTATGATTTCATTTCCATTTTGTCTAATTCTGACAATAACATCCAAAGAAAACCTTATAAGTTTTAAATTAGTTTAATTTTTATGTCATGTTATGTTTGTTAGCTCAGAACTCCGTTATATATACAATTTGAATCGGTTATATCTTTGTTAAAAAAGTTACTTGTCGTTGTTCTAATGGTAACGCGAAAGATGCAACAAAAGGCTTCTAGGAAGAAGTTAGTTCCAGAAATCCAAAAGTCTTGAGATACCAGTCTGCGCAGTTTTTTGAATCGGTTATATTTTTATTAAAAACTTGTCTTAGGTCTAATGAAAATCCTAAAGGTTTTATTTTTACACATGATAGAACTTTGTTTGACCACAATCTCACTTGATGGTAAGCGATGATGTGGTCGAAGATGTAGCACGAAGATCTAGAAGAAACCTATTCACTCTGCAACAAAAGGCCTCCATGAAGAAGCTAGTACCAGAAATCCAAAAGTCTTGAGATACCAGTCTGCGCAGTTTTTTATCAGGCCTATAGAGAAATAATTCATGGACCCCAGGAACAAAAAAAAACGGAACAAGCAACGGGGAAGGCAGAGGAAACTTACTTTCTAAGGCTACACTACAAAAGTTCAAAGTTTGAAAGACCCGTATTTTATTAAAAAGTCGCTAACTCTATAATCTGCGTTATAGCCGGGCTTAAGTTTACGGGTCTTTAAAACTTTAAACTCTTTAGTGTAAACTACTTACCTAATACTGCTACATCAGCTTGCTTATCCTTAGAGCGATATAAAGAAAGAAACACCGGTTAAGTGCGAGTCGGACTCTCGCACGAAGGGTTCCGTACCATTATCTATAAAAACGGCAAAAAAATCATGTCTGTTGTATGGGAGCCCCGCTTAAATATTTGTTTTAATCAATAGCACAATTTTACTTATTTACCTTATTTGAGGTTGGTGCCGATTAGGCTAGTCTTCTAAATTGTATGAGCGTCCATACAACTCAGAGGACTATCTTAATTGGCGTCAACTATATATGTATGAGGACGCCCTTTACTTTTCAACTTTTGTATCTTGTGGAACTTTTCCTATCTTTGTGCTGTAAAATCTTGCTTTTTGGCAAATTTCGTAATGATAGGTCAACGGGAACTACCATTAGGTTTTCGACCCAAAACCTATAGGGTACTTCCGGTTGACCTAGAACTGTAAATTTTGGTTAAAAGCAACGTCTTACAGCAGAAGTAAAGTAAAAATTCCGAAAACTAAAAAAAAATTTAAAATCAAGGTAAATTTTGGTACATCAAAGTTTTCGCAAAAATTTAAATTTGCCCATATTTGTTTATCGTGTTGACTCAGGACCTTGATATTTATACACCTAATAAGGACTATAGAACTCAGTATCTGGTATACAATTTCAACTTGCTAGGTCTACCTGTTCCTGAGAAAATCAGTGGTGACACACGAACAGACAAGCGGACAGACGGAAAAGAGAGTGATCTTATAAAGGTTCCTGTTTTTACCTTTTGATGTACAGAACCCTAAAAAATAATTTATTGGATACACAGGTTTTTACAGACAATACTACTTACTAAATAACACAATGATAACATAATATAAAACACACACACAATATTTATGCACACACAATACATATAATATAATGGTTACAAAGAAAGGTATATTTAGGCAAAAATAAATAAAATTTAGGATATAAAGGTTTATCGGTAGTCACCACGTGCATGAACCAAAGTTCTTGCTATTAGGTCCTTATTAGGTGGGATTAGGCCTCAGCATAATGCTGTACACATGCATGGATGTGTATATGTAACAGCGTTGGTTTTCAGACAGGACCAGAGTGACTCCATGAACGCAGAACCTCGATGTAGCATCATTAAACAGATAAATAAATACTATATACACATACATACAAGAAGAGTATAATATATGTACTTACATAGGTATGATTTATGTTTGCAACTTTCAATTCAACATCATTTGAAATACACAAATATCAGCAGTGATAACAGTATAAAAAGTACAAGGAGACAATTATGTAATATAAAATAATGAGATCCTCAGCTCTTCTCAATCTTGCCAGCCACAGCGCGCAAATCGTCACTCCAGTAAGCCGAAGGGCGTTCTACACTTCGCTTGCCTAGACGTGGTCTCCACTCCAGAACACGTTTACCCTAGTGGTTATCGGTTCTGCGGCAAAGATAAACGGCTCACTGCCACAGCTTCAGTGCTTCAGCTTCAGCTTGTTGGCCCTCTGAGGATTGGATGAGAAAAGCTGAGGATCGGGCTCAATGGCGTACCCTGGGATATATCTACGTCCAGCAGTAGACTGTTATAGGTTGATGATGATGATTATGAAATAATGAGATAATAGCCATGCTGCTATTTCATGACAATATTCACATACAAGCAATATTTTTGTATACATTATAGGCTAGCGATCTCGCCTGATGGTAAGCGATGATGCAGTCTACGATGGTACACGCTTGCCTTGAAGAAACCTATTCACTCGCGACATAAAGAAACCCAGGCTGTAGCTATTTGGAAACTCAGACTCTGGCAAGGCGTTCCACTCTTTGGCGGTGCGCATAATAAAGGAAAAGAGAACCGCTTTGTGCGAATGGGAGGTATTCCTACCATAATACGGTCGCGCATCGCAGAGCGTCTGGTTGTCTAATGATAGAATGGAGATGGTGGTATTAGGTTGATAAGTTACGCTGCATACTCCCCGAAATGAACTCGATAAAAAACCGAGAGGCTAGCAACCTTTCGTCGATGCTCCAGGCTAAGGAGCCTTGCATCAACTAGCTCATCTCATCACCTATGAGGCCATGACGACGTACAAAGACCGGGTTTACCCTAACTCGAATTCAGCAAACAAATCTAATTGGATTGCCTTGGCAAGGATATCAGTGAGTTTTGTTTGTATACGTATCACTTAATTTTTGATTCGTGATCTACAAGCTCCATAAAAGCGAATCATCCGCTCACTCAAAAATCAAGCTAATAATTTTATCGTCGACCACTATCATACCTTTCGATAGTTTTGTGTTTTATTATACGTCTGAATTATATTGTAATCTCTATTAATGTCGAGATCCCCACCCCTGTTCTGTCACCCCTATTATAAAACTAAATGGATTAGCTACTTCACGTCAGCTGTGTCAAGGGTGTCTTATGACTGACAGTATTGAAATGATTGGGATTATTATTCAGTATTCGTATAAAGTTGGAAAACAAGTTTGTTCTTACAAAGGAAAGGCATGTAGCATTATCCTTTCATACACACACACACACACACACACACAAACACAAAAACGCATATTTTTTCATAGTTTTCTTGAAGACATTTTCTGTGTGTATGTATGTATGTCTATATGTTTGTGGAATCGTAGTTCTCAAACGGATAGACCGATTCGGATGCGGTTTTTAGGGTTCCGTACCTCAAAAGGTAAAAAAAGGAACGCTTATAGGATCACTCTCTTGTCCGGTCATCATGACGTTGACTGTCTGTCCGTCTGTCTGTCCGTGTGTCACCACCGATTTTCTCAGGAACGAATAGACATAACAAGTTGAAAATTTATGCCAGATACTGAGGTCTATAGTCCCTATTAGGTGTATAAAAATCAAGGTCCTGAGTCAACACGACAAAACGATATGGGCAAGTTTAGATTTACGCGAAAACGTGTAAGTACCAAAATTTACCTTAATTTTCAGCTTTTTATTTTTAGAAATTTTCCCTTTAGTTGTTGCTTTTAACCAAGATTGACAATTCTAGATCAACCGGAAGTACCTTATAGTAGTAGTTCCCGTTGACCTAGAATCACGAAATTTGGCAAAAAGCAAGACAGCACAAAGAAATACGCGATAAATACCCGTTTTAATCAATAATTAAGCACAATATAAAGTAATAGTTCCAAAAAATAAAAAAAGTTGAAAATTAAAGGATGTCCCCATACATACATAGTTGACGCCAATTAAAATAGTCCTCTGAGTTGTATGGGCGCTCATACAGTTTAGAAGAGTAGCTTAATCGGTACCAACCTCAAATAATGTAAAAAAATTAAATTGTGTTATTGAATAAAATAAATATTTAAGTGGGGCTCCCTTACAACAGACATGATTTTTTGCCATTTTTATAGTTAATGGTACGGAACCCTTCGTGCGCGAGTCAGACTCGCACTTGGCTGGTTTCTTTTAATATTAATCTAGTTTAGCCGGAATGATTCTTAGCTATTTCTTAACCAACGACGCAGAGTTTTTTGGGTCGGCTGTTTTTATTTTTTAATTAATTTTATATTTTTACGTTGGGTGCAGGCCGCACAAGATCGGTCGCTCTGGAAATCTATGGGGAGGCCTATCTTTAGCAGTGGACGTCCTATTCCGATATGATCATGATGATGAGTGAATTACCGAATTAATGTTTTTTTTTATTATGCCTTACAAGCTAGATACAACAGATTATCGCTTAACAAGCGATCTCTTCCAGACAACCTTTGGATGGAGAGGATTGATGATGACTTGTTACTTACTTTATATTCTGATGCATCAGCCTTGAAGCACGTTTTGACCGAAAATACGCTATGGATCCCTGTTCTGCACCACTTTTTACCAGATTGGCACTTGGAGAGCGCAGAAGTGTTTCTCCATCTCATCCTTTCAGCGATATCTGGGTCGCCAGTTGGCAGTCCTGGGTAAGCATTTTTGTTTGGCAGCTCGATCGTCCCCCGTTCGCTCAACGTGACCGAGCCAGCGTGGTCTGTGAGATTTTATGTCTGATTTTCTGATTTTTGCTACACGATTACCAACGAGAAGTGCTATTAGATTTTTTCTGTCCGTGTATTTGAGTGTCTGTCTGTAGCATTGTAGCTTTTATGCAGAGATTTTTTTAAAAATAGTCGAGGATGTTTATTACTTAGTATAATTAATGGAAGTTGATTCGGTCTAATTCCAACGCATGGTTTTATAATATATTTCAAATAATGTTGTGATTTTCATTTTAATTAGCATTATAAACCATTACTAACTGACCCGCCCGCTGCTTCGCATGCGTGGTATTTCAATAAAAACATTACCCTCCTTTTGCGCACTCGGGTAAAAAGTAGCATATGTCCTATAGGGCCTATGTATAGGGGCCCCAGGGTATAATCTAACTTTTTGGCAAATTTCATTACAATCCGTATAGCCATTTAGTAACGAAAAGTTAATAATTCAACTAACAAAAAAACAGTTACTTTCGCATTAATATACATATAAACCATCCTCTTGAATCACTCTATCTACTGCTGAAAATTGCATTAATATCCCTTGAGTATTTTAAAAGATCTAAGCGAACAGACAGCGGAAGTGACTTCATTTTATACTATGTAAAGTTAATGCATTATTTATGCCGTATAAATAAACAAACATTATAGGTATCCTCTTTAACTCAATGCTTATCTGAAGAGTGTGAGCAGTGAAAATCCACAAAACCACACACTCAAATTCATCTTATCATCATAATATTATCCAATTTCATTAGTCCTAAACATCCTTGCCCTGTATGTAATCAAACCTACACCATTTTACTTCTTAAAGTACCCCGAAACTACTCGTAAAAGCCCCTTTACATCCCCCAGTGGTATGTTGTACTAATCAGCAACCCTCTTTAATAAAAGCAGTGATTTGCCATGGTGCTGCCATCTGTTGCCCCCTAGACACATTTAAATCACAAACTAGTCATGTAGCTTGGAAATTAAATAAGCTCCCATAGAGATTCCCTATATATGTGTAAATGTCGTTTTTGATGGCCTGGCAATTTTTGTCGAGATTCGTAACGGATCAGAAAAATAAAATACTCCATCAGCGTCCTGTCTATAATTGGACATAACATAAGCCAAAGGAAGCTCAGGAATTCCTTAGGAAGGTTACTCCAGTACGTTTTATTTATTTATCTTAAATAGGGACGCCAACAGCATAATATCGATACATAGATTATTACATTATGTGGTTTGGTTTTTGTTCTGTTTCCGTAAATTTTTATGGCAGGCTCAACTTGATTCAACCAGTCGAAAGTTATTTGCATGAGTTGGTTCACTGAGAAGACGGCACAACTTTTTGCCAACGTCCACCAATACTACGCTTGCACAATCATTTTTACATTCCTTATTAGATTACGCCGATGCTGAACCTCACCGAGGAACAGTGCTTTCCCAAATTTTTGTATCCATTTTATTTTTGGCCTTTGCTAATATGAACACGTATCTCCTTTCCATTCATAACTTAGTGGCTGCCAATTAGTTTTCGCCGGAATACGTATATTCTCTCTCTTCTGTATTCTTTTCTTTTCAATCCCTATTTTCCTCAAAGATAGATTCAAATTTCTGCACTCCTCAAACAAATCTTCTCTTAGGTCTTCAGAAAACTTGCTAGTCAAAACTCCAGCCAGTAGCTCCTTTAATAGCGCTTCTTTTGCTGTTCAAGCTGTTCGGCTATAGAACGCGCTGCCCGTCATTAAAAGGCGGTCATCTTCCCTGCACACTTTCAAGCTGAAGGTGAATACTTATCAATGTCACCCCAGTACCGTTTTATAGCAATTGCTTACATATTTTTATAACAGTTATTAATTTATAAATAGTACATTCATGCAATAACTATAATCTGTAGTACACCGCTCCGTTATAACTTCATTAATTTATTTCCATCCAAAGGTTGCCTGTAAAAGACCGCTCTCAGCAATGAGGTCACCCATTGTATTGCCTTTTTTGTTTTATTTTAGTGTTATATGGTTTCTGTGTGGTAATTACATTAGAGAGTTCTTTTTATCTAACATATGCTGTCTCACTGCTGGCCTCCCCCTCAACTCTCCACTTATCTCGATATTGTACCAACTCTTGCCCGTCCTTACAAAAAGTGTCCGAATCATCGCGCCACCGCTTCTTAGGTCTTCCACGGTGTCGCTTTCCATCCACAGGGATCCATCCAGTTACGACCTTAGCTCACCTATTTAGTTGCATGCGTGCGACACGACCCGCCCAACCGATTTTAACTTGGCATCCGTCAGCCATGCCGGTCCTCGAGCGCAGTGACGTGTTTCGAACCCTGTCTATTCTCTTAACACCCAAAATTCTGCGCTCCATCGCTCTTTGGCAAACCCCGAGCCTGGACTTTTGAGATTCAGTCAGTGACCCAGACTGCAATGGGCACCGTAGGTTAGGACAGGTTATGTTATGTTGGTGGACTCCCTTTTCCGCATTTGAACTCTTAAGTGGTCCATTATGCGTGAGAGAGTTGGCTATATAGATAGCCAGCCTAACTCCGACCAGAAGCGCAGAAGTTTCCTGGGGTCCTCGCAGGCTTCACGGAGTGACATTGGATTGTCCAGGATTTCTGCACGTTGTGCTGTTACCCCCACGCATTCCAGGACTACGTGGGCTGCTGATTATTCTTCGGTGAGACATCCCCTGCAGAGTGGGCTGTCTGTTGCTCCCATGATGTAGAGGTGTTTGTTGAGGGGACAATGTCCTGTAAGGGTCCCCACGATGATTCGAAGGTCCAGTCTCTGAAGGTTGAGCACTCGTCGTGTCAGTCGTGGCGAGACAGCCGGCAGAGCTGCCCTCGACTGTCTGCAGTCCATGATCTGTGCCCAACGTTCGTTGTGTAGGTTTAGAGTACGATGTCGTATCCATGTTCGTAGTTGTGTGAAAGGTAGAGGGAGGAATGGATGTGGGCCTATAGCCGCAGTTTCCGATCCTCTTTTTGCTAGTTCATCTGCAGCATCGTTGCCAAGTGATCCGCTATGCCCCTTAATCCATTGTAAAATCACCTTGTTTTTCATGGCGATTCTTTCTAGGGCTAAGTGGCATTCGTAAACGAGCTTAGAGTTACAGCTGTGACTTTCCAGAGCTCTGAGTGTTGCTGCACTGTCGGAGAGGATTCGTATATTGTAGTCTTCGATCTGCCTCCTGTTTATTGCGGTAGCTGCTTCGGTAATGGCCATACATTCACACTGGAAGATGGAACTGTATATCCCTAGTGTCAATGATATATTTATGTTGAGATCCAGTGAATGAATTCCCGCGCCCGTTCCCTGTTTGGTTTTTGAGCCATCGGTATAAACGCGGACTTCACTGATTCCTGATTGATCTCTCTGTTCTTCGTAGAGTTGTATGTTATAGTGTTTTTGAAATATCTGTTGTCTTGGGATCTTGTCGCACGGGGCGGCAAGTAGTGGTTCGTAGGCTATCGCTCGCTCTAAGATAGATGCGTGCTGACTCCTTGTGTTTCCCCACAGTCCCTGGTGTTTGAGTCTTATAGCAGCCATCATCGCTTCTTGTTGTATATAAAGATCTAAAGGAGCCAGCCCTAGGATAATCTCAAGGGCGGCTGTTGGTGTCGTTCTCATGCAGCCTGATATTGCAGAGCATGCGTGTCTCTGGAACCTCTGCAGCTTGGTAATGACAGTACTAAGTTCGGTACGGGTCCACCATACAATGGAGCCGTACGTTAGTGTCGGTCTTATTACGGCTGTGTAAAGCCACAAAGTTATTTTCGGGGAGAGTCCCCAGGTTTTTCCGAGCATTCTGCTGCATTGAAAGAAGCAGGTACATTCTCGCTGTAGTTTGTAGTCAAGGTGTTTGTTCCACAGTAATTTACTATCGAGTATGACCCCGAGATACTTGACTTCGTTGGTAAGTTTCAGTTCAGCGTTGAATAATTTCGGCAGTCTCAGGTTACCTAGGTTCCTTTTGTGCGTGAAAATTATTACTTCTGTTTTTGTAGGGTTGACCGATAAACCATGGCTTGTGCACCAGTTTTCGATAATTTTAAAGGCTGCTTTCATAAGGTCACATAGTACGTTCTCGAAACATCCGGTCGCGAGGATAGCCAGGTCGTCTGCATATCCTACTGTGAATAGCCCTCTGCCATTCAGTCTCCTGATGAGATCGTCAACCACTATGTTCCATAGAAGTGGCGAGAGGACGCCACCTTGTGGGCAGCCTCTGGCCACAGTACCTCTGGTAGTTTTATTGATTGTGAACTGTATTGCTCTGTATTTAAGCATATTGTTAATCCACTCTGATATAATCTGAGCTACTCCATATGCTTCCAGAGCTTGGTTAATACTGACAAATGTGGTTTTATTAGGTTAGGACAGGTAAAGAGTTATCTTATCTTAATACTTTCGCCAATTATAGTACATAATTAACTAGTTTACAATTTAATTAATAATTATAGTCTTTCCACTGATTACGACAGTGACAGAGATAAAATCTACAGTATTGTAGAACATCGCTTGGATTGATAGCAAGTCATTATCTCTTACTTTGACCTCTTTTTTCTAATCAATAGACATGCATTTGATAAAGCAGTCGTGATCTGCATGTCATTCTTAATCATTATACTTTAGTAACATGAAGTGTTTCCTACGATATACTGCCCTGCGTCCAACTTGAGGCATATAGGTGTAAAGTCTCGTGTGCCTATAATTTCACCGGCAACCATACCCTCCAAATCGAAACACAGCAATGCTGCTTGGCGGCAAAAATAGGTATAGTTATACTTCTCCAAACGAGCCCTTTCACAAGAAAGTCTACTCTTGATACTGTTGTTACATGCCTCACGATATCTCAACATTTGTTACTTTCACCTCTATCAGTGGCCAGTTTGATTAAAGCTTTCTCCGCTCTACGTTTGCTACCAAATGTTGTGTGTAATTGTGATTTGTATCAGAGGGATTAGACCAGAGACTTGGATTGGAATGAATTGGGTTTTATATTGACCGTACAATTGACTTTAATTAATAATTTCATAGATAATGTGTTAAGAACACAACACTAGGTATAGTCGAAATTAAGAGTGGTTTATAAACCAAATAGATAAGGACAGACGTTAAGTTAAGTACGAGCTAAGACAGACGCACGCACACTTATGCGTGCGTACGAGGATCTTGGATCAAGTCAGTTGCAGCTTTAATATAGGTACAAGATCCTCATTTGCGTGCGACTAATGTGCGCGTGCGTTGATAGTCGCGAATATGTGAATCAAACGGAAACGCAATAATATACAATTTTTAAGGTTCCGTGCCCAAAGAATAAAAACGGCACCCTATTACTAAGGCTCCGCTGTCTGTCTGTCTGTCTGTCCATCTGTCACCAGGTTGTATCTCATGAACCGTGATAGTTAGACGATTGAAAATTTTACAGATGATGTATTTCAGTTGTCGCTATAACAACAAATTACTAAAAACAGTATAGAATAAATATTTAAGGGGAGTTCCATACAACAAACGTGGGTTTTTTGCTCGTTTTTGCTCGATATTGATAACGGCAACAGGTAGACGCTTGAAATATTTACAGAATATTTAGTTATTTATACATTCAAAATAAATAATTAAATTAATATATAACAAATATTTAAGGGGGGCGCCCATACAATAAACGTGATTTTTTTTGCAGTATTTTATTGATAATGGTACGGAACCCTTAGTGCGCGAGTCCGACTCCCACTTGGCGGGTTTTTATTTCGGTTTTCCCCGAAATGTTGCGTTTCTCGAGTATTATAGAGACTTTAATATAATATTTGATTTTCGTTTACATTAAAACTTATTTATCGTGTATTATATGTGTTTTTAATATTAATATTATTATTTATGAAACTCGTAAACTTTTTTTAAAGTAAATTAGATCTACGTGTGGATTTGGTGTTAGATTCTAATCTGTAAAATAGAACCAAATTAGCGACACTATAATGGAGTGCGGTCGTTATAGTTTCGCTAATTTCTTTCCATCCAACGGTGCCTGGAAGAGATCACTCTCAGCGATAATTGTATAACCCCTTGAGTTTTAGTTTAGTGTTATAATGTTAAAGCGTGGTAATTAGGTATAAAAAGGTATTTTATCTTATATTATGTGTTCAGCGGCCGGTACAAACAAGATTTATAAGTTTGAAGATTTATTAAGTGCGTTTGTCGGAAGCATTGCAGCTTCAAAATTCTTAAAACATATCAATTTCAATACAATTTTGTTTTATTTGAAAACTAGGATTGCGATGTACAAGTAATGATTGTCTACGTCTATTGTTTTTAAGACCATACCAAATATCGTGGTTATTAAATGAAATAGAATAAATAAATAGTGCTGGACATTTCACATCGCTATTTAGCCCCAAACTAAGCAGAGCTTGTACTATGAGAATCAGATAAATGATATAATACTTATATATACTTCTTTTTTAAATAGTTAAATCATCTAAAGACCGTTGCAAACAAACTATAGATAGCTCAACTGCTCTAGATCACTACCAGGCGGAAGTGTCTCCAAGATACTGGCTGCATTACCCAGCTGAACCGCTGCTTAGATGTTGATCCAGACAAGCGCCAGCTCTCGGATTACACGTCGCTTCGACTAGACGCCTTGAAAGAATTTTGAAAACGCAATAGGCCCCGGTACCTCATGGACCCCAATTGGCTCGGCCCCAAATGGCTCAAATACGTAAGCTATGTCAAGAATTCCATAATTGCGTCGCTTGAGATCTTCGGCTGCATTTGCCTCCGCACCGGCCCCAACTGCTGTAACAGGCAGATGAGATTGCGCAAGGGTATCGACGCACGTTGCGTCCCACACCAAATACCTACCCTTCTCCCAAGGTATTAGAGTCATACCGTCAGACCTCTTACCATTACTTCTTTTTTTTTGTAAATTAGATACTTATATTAAATAAAAACACATCTAGACGCGAAACAAATATCTGTTGATCATGCAAACCTTCGACTATTCGCCACTGCGCTACGGGAGTCGTCATAAATGAGAAGGTATTTTATTTTATGCAGATTATTGAGCACAGTTTTAGTCCGCTTAACAGTATAATAGATAGCTAATAACTTTGTAACATTCAGTTAGATTAGATGAAACAAAACAGGTATTTACAGAAAATTAGACCAATAAACCCGCAAATTATCGCACTACCGGGCTTTGTTATTAAAACGGATTTGTTCACTAAACCGGCTAATTAGTCGGCTGTTTCTGATATGGATATTGCTATTTAGTAAATACATTGCCAGTTAGTTGGATGAACCAGTTAATATGGTAATACTAAAGACCATAAAAATGAATCGCAAAATGTGTTGGTAAGCGCATAACTCAACAACGCCTGGACCAATTTGACCAATTATTTTTTTGTTGTATTTCTTATTGTCAGGAGAAGGTTATAAAAGAAAAAATTAAGAAAATTGCGCGCAAAATGAGAAAATTAAATATAATTAACCACCATATAAAATTATATATAATCTAACCTTAGCGCTTTTATAATGTAACCTTATGACGTTTGACATAGAATTGACAGAATGCGTGCTGCAAATATCGTCAAAGAGGATGTAAAAAAAATGAATATCGTTTGAAACAGATGCTTCGGTAGGAGTTATCCCGAGATATATTGTCTATATATATAAAAATTATATATATAATTGCTGTTCGTTAGTCTCGCTTAAACTCGAGAACGGGTGGAGCGATTTGGCTAATTTTGGTATTTAATTATTTGTGGAAGTCATTCATTTTCTCATACATAATGATGGGCGGGGACAACAATTGACAATTCTACCAGGGTGACTTATATTGACAGCCCGCGGTATACCTATGCATGTCAAGCCCATACGAAGTTTGGCGGGACCACTAGTACCCTATAAATAAATAAGACTGAAGATTTCACACATCACTAATTAGACCCAAAAAAGGGTAGATTGTACTGTAGGAATCAGATAACTGATATATTATTTGGCATAATCACTGGTATACTCAAAAACTCACAAATCAGGGTAAATAACCCGTTTTAGTAAAACTAGTGTTTATATTCGTTTCATGATAATTTCATAGTTTTAACTGATATAATACTTAATACCTTTTTATAATAAACAAAAAACACCAAGACCGGAACAAATGAATTAAATGAATGACAAAATGTTGAACAGGGGTGGGTATGGGTGCCGATGACACTACAGGTACATTGCACGTTCCTAATATGCATGACCTACGAGGCAATTTTTTGTTTTAGGTGATGGGTAGGTGGGGTTTTTGCTTGTTCCATTCCAAAGTAAATAAAAAATCACATCGGCTCATTTTCGTTGTATTGTCGCAAACGGTGCACTATTTTTATGACACTTTAAAAGACATAAAAATTCAAAGGTCTCAGTCTAAATCCAGAAGAATTACTGAAAATTATTTGCAATAAATATTCCCCGGATTCTTATTTATTTTTTGTTTAGATTCGCAGTAACATTACCGTATATTATAAGCTAATGAACATACCTCAGTGCCTTAAGACGAAAGTCTTCAATCAGTGCGTGTTACCAGTGATGACATATGAAACCGAGACGTGGTCACTCACTATTGGCCTTATGAATAAGCTCAGAGTCGCTCAACGAGCTATGGAAAGGGCTATGCTCGGGGTTTCTCTACGGGGTCAAATCAGAAATGAGGAGATACGTAGGAGAACTCAAGTCACCGACATAGCCCGACGGATTAGCACGTTAAAGTGGCAATGGGCAGGCCATATAGCGCGCAGAACAGATGGCCGATGGGGCCGGAAAGTTCTCGAATGGAGGCCACGGACCGGCAAGCGCAGCGTAGGATGTCCACCTACAAGATGGGCAGACGACTTGGTAAGAACCGCAGGTCGGCGTTGGATGCAGGCCGCTTCCAACCGCAGTTCCTGGATATCAATGAGGGAGGCTTTTGTCCAGCAGTGGACGTCCTACGGCTGATATGATGATGATGATGATGAATGAACATAGCACTGAGCTTAATTTAAATTGAATCTACATTTTGTAATGAATCTGACGAAGCAAAGTAGCCCGCCTATTTAAATAAATAAATAAATTGTATTTAATTTATTTATTCAATTAGAATGGCCTTGGCTTATTATACTAATTACAAAATAGAATAATTTTTACAAATCCCACTATTATTATAAATGCGCAAGTTTGTATGAATGTATGTGTGGATGTTTGTTACTCTTTTACGTCGTAACGGCTGAATCGATTTCGATGAAATTTGGTAAGTACGTAGATTATAACCTGTATTAACACATAAGCTACTTTTTGTTGACAAACCACTGGTGTAAAGCCGCTGGCCGGAAGCTAGTAATTAATATATGTCAATGTTATACAAAATGTCAATACAACATGATTACAATAAATAATAATATTTTGCAATAACATTCACACACTCTTGTCACAAAACCTCAAGCACTCCAACATTATCATCTTCCATCCGTCCGCAAACACATCACATCCAGGGCTTGCGTCCAGGAGGGCATTGAGCGCAGAAAGGGTTCGCGAGATGGGCGACTGAGCGCGCGCGACTGTTCGGACAAATGCCTCCGAGAACAATCTGTGTCTCCTGCCGCGGCGGTAATTTTTGGGACCATAGAACCGCAAGAGCTCATCGTGGAGATCAGGGGCATCTATCTTCCCATGAATAATCTTGAGCATGGCCCTTAATTGGTCATTAGCTCTTCTTACCTCCAAACTATAAGCAACCCAAGAGAACATAAATGGGTAATACTCATACAAATGCTTATATAGGAAGCGAATAAAAACCTTTTGCACCTTTCCGAGCAACAGAGCGTAAGTACTCGCATGTGGGTGCCAAACACATGAGCTGGCTTCAAGTTTGATGCGGACTAAGGTGCAAAAAATAAGCCTGACAATGTGTTCACTCCGAAAGTCGCGACAGTTTCTCAGCACAAAACCCAGCCTACGAAAGGATTCCATAGCGACAAACTTACTCCTGTAAGTGCTGATCGACTGGATATATGCCAAGTGTTGCCTGGTCCGAAGATGATCTTGAGGAGATTAAACCGAGACTACAAGAGTATATTATCAGTTTTTCATCATCGAGTACCAGGCAACACGAAGCATAATTACCTATAATATAAGATACTTAGAAATAAACTAATACTTATCTATGTGGAAGGATATAAATACGGAACATTACACATGAGCCAACATATTTCATCTCAGCGCTGTGCCAATGCATTCCAGCCTATCTCTGGCAACTTCCTATCTTCACACTTCGCGACTCGGAAACTAACTTCACTGCGGCTTGGCTCTATATGCTTCATAGTTTGGGATGTACTTACTTGTTATGGTTTTGGTTTGAGTACGTAGAATTTCAAGTTTATTTTGGGATTAAGTGCCGTTGGCATTTGGTCAGTCGAGGTGGTTATATGAACTTTCTCAGTGTGAATATTACTGGGAAATTTCATATAACCACCTTGGCTGGTTAGTTTTACTAATACTTTCGGTTCGAAAGATAAATAGTCAGATATCTAGTAATTAAAAACAAATAAATATTGCTGGACATTTCACACAGTGCTATCTAGCACCAAACTAAGCAGAGCTTGTACTAGGGGCATCAGATAACTGATAAAATACTTATATACTTATTCCATATTTGCCGGCTGAGACGTAGGAGGTAGCGGGTTCGATTCCCGCCGCGGAACAAATGTTTGCATTATCTACAGATATTTGTTCCGGGTCTGTATGTTTGTCTATATATTATAAGTATGTATTTACAAAAAAAGTATATAAGTATTCTATCAGTTATCTGGTTCCCATAGTACTAGTTCGATTGTTTTTTTTTTGTAAATTCATACTTATAATAAATAGAAAACATCCAGATCCGAAACAAATATCTGTATACCATACAAACATTTATTCCGCAGCGGGAATTGAACCCGCTATCTCCTGCATCTCAGCCGCTCACTGCGCCACGGAGGTCGGATAATTGTTTTCTTTATTTTAATTTAAATAAGCATGCAAAACTATAACTAGTGAACTAAGTTCTACTTAATATCACGCTTTTATTTATATATGTATAAACAAATCTAGCAAAAAATATACGTGATAAATACCCGTTTTAATCAGTAATTATATCTAATCTAGGAAGTCAATTTTAACCTTTTCCTAATTGTAGATTTAATGATTTGAAACTTTGTCGTGTAAATTATTTTTTAAAATCTTTATTTACAAAAAATAAATATTTTTTTGCAATAAAACACAGAATTAACAGTTGAATCATCTAAATACCGTTGCAACCGATCTAGATAGCTCAACTGCTTCAGATCACTACCAGGAGGAAGTGTCCCAAAGCCGCTGCATTGCCCCTCTGAATTGCAATGCTTATGCGTTGACCCAGATAAGCGCCAGCTCTCGGATCACACGTCGCTTCGACCAGATGCCCAGAAATAATTTTTAAAACGCGATGTGCCCCGGTACCTCATGGACCCAGGGTCTCGACCCCAAATGGTTCAAATACGTAAGCTCGGTCAAGACTTCCATATTTGCGGTGCTTGAGATCTTTGGCTGAACTTGCCGCCGCACCGGTCGCGGCCCCAACGCTGTACCAGACCAGACAGTTGTTGTAACTGTTGTATTCAAATGCTAGAAATAATGTATTATTAGAAATATTCGGCAAAGAGCCGTGGCCTAGCAGCACCTTTCGATGACGTAACGCTGGCATGAGCAAGCGGCTGGCGAGGTGGCGCGCGACGACCGGGCTCTCACTCACTTTTGGCTTGACACTTGAGCGTGGTGGACGTGTTTTTCGACTGTTATTGTGTTCCTTTGTTCAGATAATTTTATTTCAAATTGTATTGTTGTCTAAAAATTGCATAAATATTTTGTAATTCAATTTAGGTTTTTGATTTCTTATTTTAAATAATTTTCAATATCGATCCAGTATTTTATTAAAGAGTACATTTACATTGTATATTTGGGTACACTTATGAACGTCTTTTTTTTCAAATTCAAATTCAATATCGATCCATAATAGTATTTTATTAAATAGTACGCATAGTATAGTCAGTAAGGAAGAAAGTTATGACTATTAACTAGTGGCTTATCTGTCGCAGTTTTTAGGCTGATTGTAGGCCATCGAAATGGTGTGTTGCTTATCAGATGCTATAAAGTACTGTTCAGACTATTAGTATGTACGAGTATGTTGTTATGTTTCTAAACTGTTTGTATTTATATCATGTACATGGTTATAAATTTATTGTACTGATTCCTATTCAGAGTTGCACAGAGAGCCATGGAGCGTACCATGCTCGGCATCAGACTACTAGATCGAGTTCCAAACGTCGAGATCCGTAGATGAACGAAGGTTCATGACATTGGGATTCGAGTTATGGAGCTCAAATGGTTTCGGACGGGATACTTGGCAAGACGTGATGATGACAAATGGAGCAGGACAGTGACTGAATGGTGGCCGAGGAGCGGGTTTAGAAGGGTAAGACGACCAGCAGCGAGATGGGTGGACGACATCGTGGGCCGTCAGTGGGTGAGACTAGCGCAGGATTGTGGTGGATGGCACAAACTTGGGGAGGCCTATACCCAACATTGGGTGAAGTCAGGCTATGGATGATGATGATGATTTCTATTCTGTAGTAACACGTTTAGTTTTGGTACATAACAGTATTCGCGGATTGGTATTTGTAGATCACGTCGGTATTTGACGATCTAATTCTAATAGTATTTTTATTTATAGTGTTATCCGAACACATGCGGAAAATTCCAAGATTTTTAAAATCTTCTCAAAAATTTCAAGCCTAGACGGGACTTGAACCCGCGACCTTTCTCTTGATACGAGAACGCACTACCATCTGTGCAACCAGGCAATTCACGTCTAGGTCGAAATTAGTGAGATGATTCAGAATTACGACTAAAGCGCCGTTAGCTCCATCTACAGGAAAACTTATATATTTCTTTGTACCTGCCCAATGCCAAACGTTGCAGTTCAGTACATTGACAAGAGATGTCGCGTTGCTTATTTCAAATAGTACTTTTATTTATAGTGTTATCCGAACACATGCGGAAAATTCCAAGATTTTTAAAATCTTCTCAAAAATTTCAAGCCTAGACGGGACTTGAACCCGCGACCTTTCTCTTGATACGAGAACGCACTACCATCTGTGCAACCAGGCAATTCACGTCTAGGTCGAAATTAGTGAGATGATTCAGAATTACGACTAAAGCGCCGTTATCAAGAGAAAGGTCGCGGGTTCAAGTCCCGTCTAGGCTTGAAATTTTAGAGAAGATTTTAAAAATCTTAATTAAATTCTATTTGCGTTTTATTCGTGTCCTGAATAGAAAGAAAATAAAAATATTTTTTAGAGTACATCATAATATTTTTGTCATACGGCGGTGTCATCAAATATTTATGACGCGGGCGTTTACGAGCTGGTAATAAAAAGTCACCTACGGTTTTGCGGAATGTATAATTTTGTTAATATTTATAGGAATGATAACATTTAACCTTATTTAATTTTCTTCATCGTCATATTAGGACGTCCGCTGCGACCGATTACAGATTTACAGATTATAAAAATGCTGTTTTTAGTTCATCAGTTATTTTAGCTGTATGCACATGTGTTGCAAAATGAAAATGTTAAAATATTGATTTCAGCAAAACAATATAAAACACAAGTAACAATAGCAATCTAATCTTTCAATTATCTAAATAGAAGTAATCTATAATATAAAAATGAATCGCAAAATGTGTTGGTAAGCGCATAACTCAACAACGCTTGGACCAATTTGGCCAATTCTTTTTTGTTGTATTTCTTATTGTCAGGAGAAGGTTTCTATGAAAGAAAAAATTAAGAAAATTGCGTGCAAAATTAGAAAATTTAAGAATACTTAACCACCATATAACATTATTTATAATCTAACCTTAGCGCTTTTATAATGTAACCTTATGACGTTTGACATAGAATTGACAGATTGCGTGCTGCAAATATCGTCAAAGAGGATGTAAAAAAATGAATATCGTTTGAAACAGATGCTTCGGTAGGAGTTATCCCGAGATATATTGTCTATATATATAAAAACTAATTGCTGTTCGTTAGTCTCGCTAAAACTCGAGAACGGGTGGAGCGATTTGTCTAATTTTGGTATTGAATTATTTGTGGAAGTCATTCATTTTCTCATGCATAATGATGGGCGGGGACAACAATTGAAAATTCTACCAGAGCGACTTATATTGACAGCCCGCGTTATACCTATGCATGTCAAGCCGATACGAAGTTCGGCGGGACCACTAGTATAATATGTAAATATAATATAAATACTACATAGACTGATGTAATAATAATAATGATAGACACTAATAATCATGTACTTTGATTGTTTAACGAGAAATTATATCGTATTATATTAGTACGGGATTTATCACGTACCGTCTTATCGGTGTTTCGACCGACAATGTTTCGGTTCAATTCGTGAACCTTCATCAGGGTGAGCACTCATCGTGCGAGGCGAGACGTTATTCGGAGCGGATCGCACTCACCCTGATGAAGGTTCACAAATTGAACCGAAACATTGTCGGTCGAAACACCGATAAGACGGTACGTGATAAATCCCGTATTTATAATAATGATTGAAATCAATCACGAAAGTTTTCTAAGTAGAAATAATAAGATTTGATGGCGGGAATAATGCTACGGTTTCCTTTGATACCCACACTAGATAATAATCTGTATCGTGGGTACCTATACGACTTAACTTAAAGAGTTATGAGCCTCGGTTGACAGCTTTGTTTACTAAGGTGTTTGAGAATTTTTAATGTAAATACGTTATAGTATGTACGTTTACACATGTGCATACAGCTAAAATAACTTACAAATCAAGCAGACGTTAAATAGAAACAGATATATACATTTTAAAATTTAAAAAATGTAAATAATGAGTATAAGTTAAATAATCTCTTAACATTTTGTATGCGGACAATTGCACAGAGAATTTGAATAAACAACTGAAACTAATAACAAAATATCTAATCGAATAATATATAGACATATTTATTACAATGAGGAATGTAACAATTTAAATTAAGCATCTGAGTGATAATATTTCTTAAGATGGAGGATGTCTTTGATAATTTTAACAAATTGGGTCAGTTTAGAACTAAAGATATCAAGTTCTGTATTAAATCGATATCGATCTTGTGCGGTCTGCAACAAACGGCTCCCAGCAACCTTTATCAGGTCGTCTTTGCATCTAGTGGTGGGGCGTCCTATGCTCTTAGTGCGTGGGCTCCGCTCGAAAGCCTAACTGCGCTAACGGCCAACAGTTCTTAGAGCTATGACTGTGTTCCACTCATTACGACTTAGCTTGCTAATCTAATGCTAATAGATATATAGATAATTCCTTTATTGCACACCATTAAACATAAACATATAACAGAAAACACAACTCTAAATCATAGGTACAATGGGCGGCCTTATCGCTAAGAGCGATCTCTTCCAGGTAACCTTTTGATGGACAGGATTTATGTGAACAAATAAGGACGACGTCGTAAATTAGATAATATAGAACAAATTTAAATTACAATTAAAAAACAAAATAAAATTACCTACTTAGATAATATAAAATAAAATGCATAATTCATAAAAAATCCATAAATATGTATTAATATTATGATACATAAAATATATATGGTCATACCTACGTAATTTTATATAAATTATAAAAATGTATAAATTATTAGGTGGCCTAGTGAGCGATGGATTATTGTTGTTTTTTTAAATTGCTAATTAAGTGCTAATTGTTTATTTTTGTAAGAGTATAACAATTAATGTTGGTAGAATTGAATTTATACACTGTGCTTTTGAAAAGGTATGTTAACCCAAAAAAAAATTTTACTCATGAATAAATTTTTTTTTGTTCAAAAAATTCTGTACCCCGCTTCATATAGTAGCTTCGACAGCTACCTTAGTACAAACTAACAAGATGTTTAATATCAGCTTTTTGCATCATCAAGCTGATTTTTACTAAGTGTTCCTTTAATGAAAACCATCGATTTGCGAAAAGCTGTAGATAAACATTGTCGGTGTAAATAAGCTCTTTTTTGGTATATCAAAACTTCCGTGATAAAATACTACATTTCAGGTAGAGTCAGTTTTTTCAGAAGACTACAACCTCTTTAAGGTAACAGTAAATAGGTGTTCTCTCGAACTTAGGCTCTGTCTAAGACCACCTCATCGCTTACCATCAGGTGAGATTGTGGTTATACGACTATCAATGCGTGGCAAAAAAAATATTATTAAACGAGGGGATAAAGCAATGTCTTGCGTCACAAGGATTCTAGAGGAAGGATTCTAGAGTTTACTCACGAGCAAAGCTAGGAAGTTATTGTAATCCAGAGTGCAGAGAGAGATATAAACACGCCCAAAATGCAGACAGGAAGAGAATACTCTACTTTTCACAGTTTTTGCGAGACAATAAAAACCAAACCTGGTTGGTGCGTTCTTTGCAGAGGTTAGTTCGATTTACGAATAAGTTCTTATTATGTGGGTCTATTTGGTTAAAATTTTAATACACATGAGATTCCAAATTCAAATCGCAATATGCCCGCGATACATAAAGAAATTCAGTACAAATTTTACTCCCAGCTCAGCTGTAGGGGTTTAATCACCTGCTTTCGCTGAGGTTTACATGACATAAAGTTTTGACAATGTCGAGCAGATGGTGTGAAAACATCTTTTGTACACTCTTTAAAAAGTGATCAAACTTCATAATTTGTTAGTTCTATTGACTCGTCTATAGAGTCTATAGAGTATAGAGAAGTCTATAGAGAATTAGCCCTTTACGGATACAAACTGAAATAATTAGTCCAGTCAATTTATAACAATAATAATCTGACAAGTTAAATGAAGATTCATGATGGATTCTACCTTTATCGCTTATTTTGATGGCTTCTAACCTCATAATTTAATTATATGTTTCAGTGATTTATTAAAGCAGATATTCTGACTGTTTTATAAAGATATCTGGAGTTGCCAGGCGTGAGTACTGAGATGGCGGCTGATAGAGGAATTATGATAGATACTACATAGATTATTGATTATGGTATACCTCAACACTCCTGGCAGACGGGGTTTTAAAAAGTGGGACAAGTGGCGGTAAAAATGCATACTGCAAAAACGAGCTATACGAGCAATATACTGACTTAGACCGAGAGATTCTCTGAGAGAAATGTTTAAACAGACTGACATTCTAACTATGCTATCTCTTTACATATACGTCACGATTATCCATGCTAGGAAATCACTAAAAAAACTCACACTAAACAGTGATGTTCATAACTACAACACAAGAAACAAAGCTAAATTAGTACTAACAAACACGAGACTAACCAAATTATGGAAATCATTCTATGTTAACTATGTTAGTTTAACAGCCTGAGTGTGTATCCAGTCTCAATGAAAAAAAAACATTTAAAAATAAAGTGAAACAAATTCTTATAAAAAGCCTACTTTAAAATTAACGATTTCATTGACGATAAAAAGTCATGGAGGAATATTAGTTTGTAAGTTATAGTGAAACAGTATTGGTTTGACTTTGTATTTCACTAGGTGTACCTATTTATTTGTTTGTTGTGACATTCATAATTATTATGGTTATTATTTTTTATGCTATTCTTTTATTTTGACATTGTACTTTGATTTTAATAAGTTATTAACTTATGAATTTATCCTTGCGTTTCTAATAATAATAATAACAAAAATTGTATAATGACGTTCATAAGAGTACCCAAGCATACAATGTAAAGGTACCTAAATGAATAAACATATTTAAAATTTAAAATTAAAAAATATTGCTATCTCGTTCGTTCTTGCAGCCCGTACGGGAGCCGTTAGTGATGTACATATATCGATAACTCTATAGTGTCTACGCCCGTGCACAACCCTAGAGACTAATTGTTTAATAGCCCCATCTGCCGTTGGCGTCTACTGTAATTGAAAAGTTGTTGCACGACCGGGATTCAAACCAACAACCTCCCGATGGAAAGTCAGTATTCCATTAGGCTCGAGTTAAAATGAATAAAAAAATAAGACAAGTATGTTTAAGAGTGAATAAAAAATCAGTAAAAGATAAAAGTGCACATTTTGTATTTGCTACCTTCCGCTAAAACATTAACTACGATAACTACAACTGATAGTACAGTATCTACTGATATCCACATATCAAGTTGACTATTGACCTAAATCGAAATATTCATACTTCGTCGAGCACAAAATCAGTTCACGCTTGATTTATACACCTACCCCAGCGAGTTTTGAGGTCTATCTTGATAGATGGCGCTCTGGGACGAAGTTAAAAATGAAGTATCATTTTAAAAATACATAAAGTTTCGGTGGCCATTGTGTCGAGTACAGTCTTTGAAATATATTATTGGTATACTTTTACGGTTTTCTTTAGTAATGTATTTCTCTGTTATAAGGTATTTTATTAAAAAAAAACTATTCGTTTTCCTCTAACTTGTGGGCGTGATTTTTTATTAGAAGCTAGTGATCGAACATAATGAATGACATTTTGTCAAATGTATTTTACCCTTCGGTAAAACCTTAGTACTAAACCAAAAACCTTAGTAGGTACCTACCTTGTTAAAAAAACCAAAAAAGGTACTACAGTCCAATTAGGTAGGTCTAACTTCGAGAAAGAGGTCAATCGTCGAATCCAACTCGGATGGGCAGCGTTTGGGAAACTTCGCCACGTCTTTTCATCCAACATACCTCAGTGCCTTAAGACTAAAGTCTTCAATCAGTGTGTGTTACCAGTGATGGCATATGGAACCGAGACGTGGTCCTTCACTATTGGCCTTATGAATAAGCTCAGAGTCGCTCAACGAGCTATGGAGAGGGCTGTGCTCGGGGTTTCTCTACGGGATCGAATCAGAAATGAGAAGATACGTAGGAGAACTCAAGTCACCGACATAGCCCGACGGATTAGCACATTGAAGTGGCAATGGGCAGGCCATATAGCGCGCAGAACAGATAGCCGATTGGGCCGGAAAGTTCTCGAATGGAGGCCACGGACCGGCAAGCGCAGCGTAGAACGTCTACCGACAAGATGGGCAGACGACTTGGTAAGAATCGCGGGTCGGCGTTGGATGCAGGTCGCTTCAAACCGCAGTTCCTGGAGATCAATGAGGAAGGCCTTTGTTTAGCAGTGGACGTCCTACGGCTGATATGATGATGATGATGATGATTTTACCCTTAAAAACCCCTTAACCCAATTAACCATTTTTCATTTTCGTCGTAAGTGGCTAGTTACATAAACTTTCAGTATGCCTCACGTATTAGTTGGATGCCGTTCGTCAGCCAATTTTCAGGATTTTATTTTTATAAATTACTAGCTGACCTGCCCGCGGCTTCGCATGCATGTTATTTCAATAAAAACATAACCCTCCTTTTGATCATTGGGGTAAAAAGTAGTAGGTAGGATATAATCTACCTTCTTGACAAATTTAATTACGATTCGTTCAGCCCTTTAGTTATGAAAAGGAAACAAATAAACAGTTTTATTTTTCGCAGTAACTATGTAACTTCCTCTTGAATCACTGTATCTATTGTTGAAAACTGCATTAACATTGTTGAGTAGTTTAAAAGATCTAAGCGAACAGACAGCGGAAGTGATTTTAATTTATGCGCAAAAAAATGTTTTTATTTACGACATCACATTTGAAACCTTTAAAATGATCAGTGTTTCTCTACTATATTATACATGTTTTATAAACCTTCCTATTTAATCATTATATCTACTTAAAAAAACCGCATTAAAATCCGTTGCGTAGTTTTAAAGTTCTAAGCATACATAGGGACAGACAGCGGGAAGCGACTTTGTTTCATACTATGTAGTGATAGTGATAGGCCAGCGTTTGACAACGATCTCGCCTGATGGTAAGCGGTGATGCAGTCTACGATGGTACACGCTTGCCTAGAAACTTGTTTATAGGATCTTGCCAACAGCGCCACCTACTGGGTCCTACTATAGCTAAGAACCATTCAGATAACCGAATGAATACATTAATGTATGTACCTAATATGTATGTATAAAAATTAGGGTTAAGTAATTTTTCTTTTTCTATTTTTCAGTTTATTCTTTTTACACCTCGGCCAATCTTCCATTACGCAATGATCCTCTCCATCCAAAGGTTGTATGGAAGAGATCGCTTTGTTAAGCGATAAGACCGCCCATTATTCTTACATTTATTTGTTTATTTATTTATATCCGTTGTGTCTAGTAAGGTATAAAATATAGAATTTGCATTCATTCATTCATTGCGGAGAATAATTACGTACACACGCACACCAGAATTGTATAAATTCTACTACTGGCCCCGCCCCGGTTTTGCCCAGATTTCAAAATAAAATATGCCCATACAAAAATTGAGTTGAAATTGAGTTCATACAAAAATCCAATAGAGCAAAGCACTTTCTGTTTTTTCCGAATTATCTATATTTCCTGGCAACAAAACTTGTCATTAAAAATTACGAATAGGTACTTCAAAAGAAAAAAACTAGCCAAATCGGTTGAGCTAATTTCGAGTTTTAGCGAACTGACGCTCAGAAATTGATTTTTATATTTACTTATAGATGTATATAATTGGTTATTTATTCTTTTCCTAAATGTTAGTAACCAATAAATGAAAATTGAATGAAATTTTTCAGCCAAGCTTGAATACAGCTCTGTTGGCAAGACTGATTTAAAGTTTACACTAACTTTGAAAATTTTCTACGTCGATCCTTATAGATAAGACATATACTACAGGGTACACAGATATGTACGTAAATTTGCCTGACTATATTTATATTACCATTTCTGAAAAACTCCTGGCTTTGAAGTTTTGTGGAGTTCCTAAATCGAAAACGTGCTAGCTATTTTAAAATTGTATAAAAAACTCCAAAACAATCCTAAAATATTTTATTTCTCGGTACACAGCAAAATATTGGATTGCAGATATTTTTTCAGGTAAACTGTTAAATCCAGCTGAGGGCTATTAAGAGCTAGATGGTTACAAACATAGACACTAAATTATCAGTGCTACTTAATATGACTAGCATATTTTTTAATAGTTCATAAAGGAATTAAAATTTAGAAATTTCAATAGTGAAGATGGCTATACACTCTCAGCGCCTTGAAACCCAGTGATTACTTACCTTACAGTGTTACTTACAGTGGTTACCTAAGTCAAATTGCTCTCGCTTCGGTATCGCTAGTCAGGCTATCCCTTTCATACGTACAGTACGTACCTCGCGTGTGAAAGGGATGGCCTAACTAGCGATAGCGACGCGACAGCAATTTGGCTTAAGGGGGTAGATGTGCGTGTCGTGATCGTCACGTACGGTTTGCCACTCGTTTTATCTGTCCACGCCACAGAACGACTGCTTTTCGTGGTAGCTTCCGATATGCTGCCACAAAATGCTGGAATAATCTAAGCCCACCAGTTAGAAACGCAAAATCGGTTCACTCTTTTAGAATTTCACTTATGAAATTTCTATTGCTTTCACAAAAAATACTCCATCAGTAGGAAGTCGTTCTGGGCCTATATTTAGTATGATTTAGTTATAAAAGTTACTTTTGTTCTGTATGTTAAATTAATAATTCGTCAAAATTGGTATATATTTAATATTCTATTTATTTATTAATTTGCACAAATTTATTGTTATTTTTCTGATATTTTTATTAGTTACTTTTGATCTCATAAATAGTCTTGCTTTAATAAGTTAGGTATGTGCAATGTTTAGTAGTTATTGTGTAATAATCATCATCATCATCATCATATCAGCCGTAGGACGTCCACTGCTGGACAAAGGCCTCCCTCATTGATCTCCAGGAACTGCGGTTGGAAGCGGCCTGCATCCAACGCCGACCTGCGGTTCTTACCAAGTCGTCTGCCCATCTTGTGGGTGGACGCCCTACGCTGCGCTTGCCGGTCCGTGGCCTCCACTCG
Source organism: Philereme vetulata (assembly GCA_918857605.2). NCBI lineage: Eukaryota > Metazoa > Arthropoda > Insecta > Lepidoptera > Geometridae > Philereme > Philereme vetulata. The sequence continues at coordinate 7,239,940 of OU975421.1, read as the reverse complement.
AGAACCTTTCGGCCCCATCGGCCATCTGTTCTGCGCGCTATATGGCCTGCCCATTGCCACTCCAACGTGCTAATCCGTGGGGCTATGTCGGTGACTTGAGTTCTCCTACGTATCTCCTCATTTCTGATTCGATCCCGTAGAGAAACCCCGAGCATAGCCCTCTCCATAGCTAGTTGAGCGACTCTGAGCTTATTCATAAGGCCAATAGTGAAGGACCACGTCTCGGTTCCATATGTCATCACTGGTAACACACACTGATTGAAGACTTTCGTCTTAAGGCACTGAGGTATGTTGGACGAAAAGACGTAGCGAAGTTTCCCAAACGCTGCCCATCCGAGTTGGATTCGACGATTGACCTCTTTCTCGAAGTTGGACCTACCTAATTGGACTGTTTGTCCTAGGTATACATACGCGTCGACAACTTCAAGAGCCGAGTTCTCAACCATAACTGGGGCAGGGACGACATGAACATTCGACATGATTTTCGTCTTGTCCATGTTCATTTTAAGTCCTACCCGTTGGGAGACTCGATTGAGGCCTTCGAGCATCGTGCTGAGCTCTTCCATCGACTTTGCCATGACCACAATATCGTCGGCAAACCGAAGGAGAGTGATGTATTCGCCGTTAATATTGATGCCCAGTCCTTTCCGTTCCAGAAGCTTGAAGGCATCTTCCAATGCGGTCGTAAACAGTTTCGGAGAGATGACATCTCCCTGTCTTACGCCTCTTTTTAAGGGAATCGCCTTCGAGCTCTGTTCGTGTACTCGGACTGACATAGTGGCGTTTTTATACAAACACTTCAACACTTCGATGTACCGATAGTCAATAAGGCATCGTTGGAGAGACTCAAGCACTGCCCATGTTTCGATCGAATCGAAGGCTTTCTCATAGTCCACAAACGCTAGACATAGCGGCAAGTTATACTCTTCGGTCTTCTGTATGACTTGCCGCAGCGTATGTATGTGGTCTATGGTACTGTAGCCTTTACGGAACCCGGCTTGTTCGGGAGGCTGGAAGTCATCAAACCTGCGTTCGAGACGGTTCGCGATGACCCTCGAAAACAGCTTATAAACATGGCTCAAAAGCGAGATGGGTCTATAATTCTTAAGCAAGGTGTTGTCACCTTTCTTGAAGAACAGAACCACCACGCCCCCGTTCCATGCTTTTGGCGTCGTACCTTCAAGCAAGGCGGAATTAAAAAGCTTCTGAAGGACTTTAAGTACCGGTGATCCACCCGCTTTCAGAAGCTCTGAAGTAATTCCGTCCTCACCCGGCGCCTTGTCGTTCTTAAGCTGCTTCAAGGCCATCCTGATCTCATACAGGCTGATGTCCGGAATATCTTCGGTATAATGTCGGGTCAGTTTGGCTGTTGGGTCGTTGGCCGCACTGCAAACAGGTTTAGTGACCGAATCGTAGAGCCGTCCATAGAACCTTTCGACTTCCCTTAACACTTCCGCATTACTTGACGTTATGCTGCCATCTTCCCTTTTCAGCTTCGTCATGCGGCTCTGCCCAATAGAATTATCTCTCGCGAACACTTTGGAGCCTTTATTTCATTTTCAGAGTATTCATTTCATTTTCATTTTCATTTCATTTATTCCGCTCTATCGTATCTTTAATACGAGATGTATTAAAGGTACGAATATCGTGCCGCAAGGATTTCCAAATCTTCCTATTGAGCTGCCTATGTGACTGAGCATCATCGGGAGACTGCAGTTGCAAAGAACGTCGTTCAGCCATGAGGTTAAGGGTATCATCAGAAAGTTTCTGAGGTCTATTGGTACGGGGGGTCTTAAAAAACTGGGACCCCACCGTATGGATGGTTTCAACGAACCTGTTATTGATCTCGTCCACTGATGCATCTACTTCTAGACAGTCAAAGCGATTTGCAAGTTCGAGTTGAAAGCTCTCGAGGTTTTGGATATGTGCGCGAGTGGGTCGGAGGGTAGATTTCATCAAACGGGACCTTTCAAGTTTAACGTTCATATTCAATGTGGCTCTAACAATTCGGTGATCACTGCCGGTTTTCACCCTGTGAATCACAGAGACATTATTTAATCGTCTTTATCATTCGATTTCCGTTTGAATATCCGTTTCTTGTTGGTCAAGATGAAATCAATCTCATTTCTCGTGGAACCGTTGGGACTCATCCAGGTCCATTTCCTGTGAGGCGGCTTCTGGAAAAAAGAATTCATCATAAAGAGTCCTTCTTTCTCCAGAAAATCGGCCAGCCTCTGTCCCCTGGGGTTCCGTTGCCCATATCCAAATTGCCCCACTCTCAACTCATCATCGCTTCTCATGCCTAGCTTTGCATTGAAGTCCCCCATAACAACAATAAAGTGAGTTTTGTTCGTATGTATGGCTCTACTGATGTCCTCATACATAGACTCTACTTCTTCATCTGAGTGTGAAGAGGTCGGCGCATATACCTGAACGACCTTCAGCGAATATCGCTTAGATATTCTGAGTGTCAGGTACGCGACCCTGCTCGACACACTGTCGATGGTGATAATGTTGTTGATGAGTGACTTGTGAACGAGAAACCCAACACCACCTTGGGACTATTGGTCGCCCTCCCGGTAGTATAGTAGGTTACCAGACTTAAGGGATATCGTGTCCTCGCCCTCTCTACGGACTTCTGATAACCCCAAAATGTCCCAGTGTAATCTACTAATTTCTTCTTCCAGCTCAACAATCTTTTCGTCTGTCCTCAAAGTGCGGATGTTGTGTGTTACCAGGGCCAGTGGTCGTCGTAGTGTTTGGTAGCCGATCGTCTCCCGGGGATTCTTAGCACCCCTGGCCCCGCCGTTACCGTGACTGCTACCGTAGCCAGGATTAGCGGGGCCGCATATAGTGTAATAATATTTTACTTCAATTTTTTATTTTGTGTTTTCGAATCTTGTAAACTGTTATAAGATAAATAATAATGAAAACGCGTGTTTCTATTTGCTGCTGCTGCAGTAGCTATACGCTGCAGTAGCACACCGTTGAGTAACGACTTATTTTGCTGTCTTGTATTTGGTATAAATATAAATGTTGTATTCATAGAATGTAAAAATAGACACAAAATAAATATTTTTCTATTTCTGTTTCTATTGATCGGTCATTTCAGTGCATAGATACGGTTAGTATATTGTGTCGTAATGTAAACGCGGACTTTTTTAATTCTATAGAGCAGAAGAGAGCTACTTTGAAGCTGAGTTTTGATCGGTAACAGTAAGGAAATAAGTGTTATTTTTGAATCTCGATACTGATCCGTCCTAGTAGAGGCTCGGGTTAGGTTAGGATATACGTCACAGGGTGCACCGCTCCGATTTGTCACACACAACGAATTTTCTGTTTTGATGACACCTAGCGTAGGCACTGGTACTGACTGGCGCTCCTACTATGAATCTCTTTTAAAGCATTTTAAGGCGCTAAGCACGTGGTGGTTACTCCTCCGTAGTTTTTGCTCAGTCTCGTCAAGTTGATGCCACAGGCGCGCCATGTTACTTTCGCAACAGCTATATGCATCGCAATATGAAATTGGAGTCCTAATACATGTTCAGAAAACTCGCTTCTAAGCGGCATTGGGAACTTCACCCAAATTCTCTCGTCAATACCATTCCGGATTATCCTATCAACCTACCTGGCCCAAATCCGTATACCAAGATACATTCTCAGTGATTCTGATGACAAAATCGTTTCAGAGTCATCTATTCTTGACAGAGTAAACACTTCACAGATACACATGATCCTGGGCCCTTCTCTCTTATCCTCCACCTGGCAACGGCCCAAGCCTAGATTCATAGCTAAGTGGTGCCATTGCGCTAGTTACTTTTTAAAAAAATTACTGGGGTGAGCGCCCTCAGCGCTCGCCTAAAGTTCGGTTAAGCCGCATTGGCCTCAGAGGCCAACAGCGAGCTAGTCCTTCAGAAAAAAAACACGTGGTAGTGTGGACGAGGCGAAGACGAAGTATGGGTAGTTAGTAGTAGTTTTTATTAGAAGAGGCTCGTTGTTAGAATTGTTGGTGTCAAGCAGTAATGTTCGCATTGCGTTCCGGTTTGAAGGGTAAAAGTACAGGTGCATAAAACTTTTCACCAATGAGTACTTTATCGAAGTAATAGATAGTTAAGACAGAAAGAAAGAACAGAAGATCTGTTATTTTTGAATCGGTTCTTTCCTTTCGCTATAAATGCACTGTCGGAACTGGAAGTAGTACCAACCTCTGCACACATGTCCATCAACTTGGTTTTGATTACATCTGCACTAACCTCAATTCCCGAATGCTCGATCGCCATGATCATAGGTGCAAACTTTTCGGGCAAACCTGCTAACATCAATGCTCCAATCCATTCATCATTTATCTGGAACCCTGTTCCTTGAAGTCGCTGACCCGTTTCTACAATCTGAGTCACATATTGTGTCATAGACTCACAGTTTTCAAGTCGAATGTTGATAAGATTTCTTAGCAGACTGATCTTCCTTGTATTCCTTGTAACCATCAAACATTTTCTTGAGTGTAGTCCATAACTCGTATGCTAAAACTGCCTGTTTTATATAAACATATATTGATGGATCGATGGTCAATATCAGTTTGGCTTTTGCTTTAGCAACCTCTGCTTTTTCAGTCGCTGTAGCAGTTTCCGATAGCTTGTTTTCAATATTGAACGCCATGCCTTCCAACACCAACACATTTTTCGCCGCAAAACACCAATCATCATAGTTTTCACGCCCTTTCAATTTTGGAACACTGGCTATATAGTTTGTCGACATTATTATTGCTAAACACACTGTATCACACGTTATTTTACAATTTAGCCCATAACCTGTCAGTAAAACCACGATTCACAGTTTGTGACAAAGATGAACGACCATTTTATTCATAGACCACTTAGGTGTAATTTTATTGTTGTAATTTTATTTTATAGACGACGTTTATGAAATGATTTTGTTACCATATATAAAAATAACACCTACACTTTTCCACATGTACTATCTGCTGTAAAGGCAAGCAAGCCAGATTACCATTTCAGCAAAGTTCATCCAGGACAGAGGATGTACTAGAAGTTATTTATGCAGATGTGGGAGGACCTATGGAGAATCTATCGATTGGAGGATCTAAATACTATGTTTTGTTTGTGGATGACTACAGCAAGATGGCATTTGTGTATTTTATGAAGACAAAGAGTGAAGCATTTAAATATTTTCAAGAGTTACAACACACTTTAGAAACACAGAAGGAAAAGAAAATTAAAATACTAAGAACTGATAATGGTGGTGAATTCTGTGGTCAAGAATTTGATAATTACTTAAAAGAGCAAGGAATAGTTCATCAAAGAACTAATGCTTACACACCCGAACAAAATGATCTATGCGAAAGAATGAACAGGTCAGTAGTAGAAAAGGCCAGATGTTTAATTTTCGATGCAAGTTTAGACAAGAAGTTTTGGGCAGAGGCCGTCAATACTTCAGTATATTTAAGAAATAGATCAGTTGCAATGGGACTAAATAACAAAACTCCATATGAAATTTGGACAGGCCAGAAACCAAACTTAGGCCATTTGCGTATATTTGGAAGTACAGTTATGGTACATGTTCCTAAAGAAAAACGTTTGAAATGGGACAAAAAGGCCAGAAATTTTAGTCGGCTATGCAGAAAATGTGAAAGGATATAGGGTACGAGGGCTGCTATTTATGTATCCGGGATAAAATAAAATAACTATCATTGACTGTTAAATATGGTTTTATTGCTTTTCAAAATATTCGCCATGATGATCAATGCACTTTTGCATTCGGTGAAACCAGTTTTCATAGCACTTTTTCCAATCGGAAGACGGTATCTCCAAAACATGATTTTTGAATGCCTCAACGGCTTCTTCTCGGGTTGAAAATCGTTGACCACGTAATTTATTCTTCACGGTTGGGAATAAAAAGAAGTCGTTGGGTACCAAATCAGGGCTATATGGCGGATGACCCGTTAATTCCACCGTTTCACCCTCCAAATATCGGGTCGTTTCACCCGAAGTGTGACAGCTTGCATTGTCGTGATGGAGAATGATTCTGCGTTGTGGATTATTCTTCCTGATTTCTGCAAAGACTTCTGGCAAACAAATGGTCGTGTACCACTCTGAATTAACAGATTTACAATTTTCTAGGGGTACAGTAGCCACGTGTCCATCTATACCAAAAAAACAGGCGACCATTTGCTTCAAAGTGCTTTTCGCACGAGCAACTTTTGTTGGGTTCGGCTCATGTTGGAAGACCCAAACTGTTGACTGTTGCTTAGTTTCGGGGTCATATGCATAAATCCAGGATTCATCACCTGTGTAGATATTATATACAGCTTTTGATGCACCACGATTGTATTTTTATATAATTTTTTTGCACCAATCGACACGAGCCTGTTTTTGATCTATTGTCAAGTTGTGCGGTATCCAACGCGAACAAACTTTTTTTGCAGCCAAGTGTTCGTGTAATATCTTATGTATACTCGTCATACTAATGCCCAAGATCGCCTCTATCTCTCGATATGTCACATGACGATCTTGCATTATTAGTTTACGCACTGCGTCGATGTTTCGTGGCACAACAACTGATTTAGGCCGACCATCTTTAATTTCGTCCGTGAGCATACGACGTCCACGATTAAACTCACTAAACCAGTGATACACAGTAGTCTTCGATGGTGCTTTATCCCCAAAAGTCGAACTGAGTTGATCGATACACTGCTGTTGAGTTAGACCACGTCGAAAATCATAAAAAATCATCGCACGAAAATTTTCTCGAGATAAATCCATTGTGATAATGACACGCAATTTTTGAAATCGCGCCACACAATGAAAACAATTGACAGACGGACGAAATAACCTGCATTCTACAGCCAAAGAGTTCCATTTTCAAACGTGATAATTTCTTTTTAAATATTATTTATGCAGTGGCCAGTTCCGGATTCTTAAATAGCAGCCTATGTATATGATCCAATTACCACTGTGACAACTAGTAGAGATATAGTCATCATGGAAACTTCAGATGATTGAAATATGGTACGGATACCAGTAGAATGCAAGTCTTCAGCGGAGGAACGTCAGTTAGAAAATTCTAGAAGCTCAGATTCCAAAGAATTTATAGAAAAAGATGATGAGACATATGTCTTAGATTCAGAAGTTTCTTCAATGAGTACATCAAGTGATAGTTTTTGCGACACAACTTCAGATACAGATGTCACACTAGTTGAATTAAATTAAAATGAAACTCGAACAAAACGGCATAGAAAACAACCTGATAGATACGGACACAACAATTTATGTATTACAGAATGTGAAAACAGCAGTGATCGAGAAATCACACTTGATGAAGCTTTAAATGGACCAGAGAACATGTTTTGGAGAGCTAGCATGAAAGAAGAATTGGAATCATTTGATGAAAATGATGCCTGGGAAATCGTTGATCATCCTCGAGACAGTACAGTGGTTCAGTGTAAGTGGGTTTTTAAAAAGAAATATGACAGTTGTAACAATGTGCGGTATCGGGCAAGATTAGTGGCGAAAGGTTTTTTACAGAAAGCTGGTGTAAGCTGGTTTGTACAAGAAAACTTTCATGAAACTTTTTCCCCAGTGCTTAGGTATTCTACATTAAGATTATTTGCTCTAGCAGCAAAGTTAAGTTTAGATATTAATCATCTTGATGTGACCACAGCCTTTTTAAATGGGTTCTTAAATGAAACTGTATATATGAAAATACCTGTTACTTTTGAATGTAATGATTGTGATAATAAGGTGTTAAAGTTAAAAAAGGCTATTTATGGCCTCAAGCAATCATCCAGAGCTTGGTATCAAAGAGTCAATGATTATTTAATTGAATTAGGTTATAATAAATCTAAGTATGAACCCTGTTTGTTTACAAAGTTTAAAGATAATGTGAGAACTATAATAGCTTTGTTTGTAGATGATTTTTTTATCTTCTCTAATAGTTAAAAAGCTATTGATCAATTAGTTGAAGAATTGAGCTGTAAATTTAAAATTAAAAACTTTGGTCAAGTGAAACAGTGCTTAGGTCTAAGAGTAAAAATGAATAAAAATACAATCACTGTAGATCAGGAAAAATATGTGGATAGTTTATTAAAAAGATTTAATATGACACAATGTAAAGCAGCAGAAACTCCTATGGAGGCATCTTTAAGGTTAGAAAAATCACCATATGTTTGTACTGAATATCCATATCAACAACTTGTTAGTGGGCTGATGTACTTGGCAGTCCTTACGAGGCCAGATATCGCATACAGCGTTAGTTATTTAAGTCAATTTAATAACTCGTACAATGAGACACACTGAAAGCATGCCAAGAGAGTATTAAAGTATTTAAAACTTACCAAAAATTATGGTCTTGTATTTTGTAAAGATAAGTGATGTTAGTTTTGTTGATGCAGATTGGGGTTCTGATATGACTGATAGAAAGTCATATTCTGGTTTCTGTTTCAAATTGTCAAATACTATTATTTCTTTTTAATGTAAAAAATAACGAAATGTAGCACTGAAGCTAAATATATTTCAATGTGTGAAGCCAGTAAAGAGGCAATTTAATTAAAGAATTTATTGTTTGAAATTCTTGGAAAATCAGATCCTATTGCTTTGTAATGATCCTATTGATAATGATTGTCAAAGTGCTCAAAAATTAGCCTTGAATCCTATTTTCCATCGAAGATCCAAACACATAGATGTAAGATATCATTTTGTTAAAGAAGCTATAGCAAATGATTGTATCAAAATATGTTATTTAGAAACCGCTGAAATGCCAGCAGATATTTTACTAAAAGTTTAGGGTCTGTCAAACATTATCATTTTATGAAAAAGCTTGGCATTCTACCGGTGACCTAATTATGTTTGTTTTTAGATTTTGTTAAGTGTAGGTGTTATTTTTATATATGGTAACAATCTATAGACAACAATAAAATTACACCTAAGTGGTCTATGAATAAAATGGTCGTTCATCTTTGTCATAAACTGTGAATCGTGGTTTTACTGACAAGATCACAGTAGCGAATCTAGGTTTAGCTTCTAAAATTCAGAAGTCGCATGAAAAATAATTTCAAAGCACTGACGTACCACTTCACAATTTCAAAGTTAACACTTTTAAATCGCAGGTAGTTAAGGACAACCTAAGAGCTGTAGGAAGCAATAATAATATATCAATAACCACGCAGGGCCTGCTTGTAGCGAGCTTTCGGTGCGTGGCGACACCGCGGAGTCCCAATGCTTTAATTAAGTCTACTTTTTGCGTATTTGACAATGCCATGATAGGACAAATAAGATGATGCAATGACTGTTATAAAATTCCGATAGGTGCAAGAACCATGTACGAAATTCAAAATTGTTCTGAAATACGAAATGTTTTTGAATTGCTCATGAGAGCATGGAGTTCCTAAACTTCTTAATCGCTACAGTATTAATACTTCTTTAATGTGCAATTATAATCTAATAAAATGTTTGTAGAAGGAATTTTGTTTGTCCTGTTGTATGAGAATACTTTTTATCAAATTTGACTAACTTTCGCTGTTCAGATTTTTTTCATCCGATACAATAAAATGATCCTTATAAAAGACTGCATCGATCGGCATCAAATAAAAAATTTACCAACTTTTTTCATTACTACAAGGCGCTACTCACACTTGACAAAAAAAATTTAATGTCAAAATGTTTTTCTTCGAAAACGAGCTGATGTTTTAAAAGAAACTGCACCTGTATCTCCTCTGGTTATGGGTGCTGTCGTACTGTTACAGTTAAAAAAAACACTCTGTGTATTAAACTATACTAACTATACATTTAATAATCAAAATAATCATCATTATATACAAAAATAATCAATAAAACCAACACAATTCAAAATACAAACCATACTAAAAACAGCACTTAGATTAAAAAGTCAGAGAGATAAAAAAATGTCATAAATTAATTGAATACTTAATTAAATCATTTTAATTTCATTATAACTTGAAATCATCCACTGAATATAAACACCCGTCCAGCAAAAGCTTTTTTAGCCTAGTCTTAAATATCTGATTAACTATCTGATTTGTCTTATTTCTCATACTAGGTTAATATGGTATGAATATTAGATGAATGAATCGTGGAATAAAAGAAACGTGGTCTCTCACTATGGACCTCATAAGAAGGCTCAAAGTCGCACAGCGTGGGGCTATACTTGGTGTTTCTCTATGAGATCGGATCAGAAATGATGAGATCCATAGACAAACCAAGCTCACAGGTATACCCAAGAGGATTAGCTAGCTGAAGAGGCAGTTGGCTGGGGACATTGTTCGAAGAACTGACGGCCGTTGGGGCAGATAGGTTCTAGAGTGGAGACCACGCACTGAAAAGTGCAGCGTAGGACGGCCCCCCACTAGATGAAAAGACAACCTGATAAAGATTGCTAGGAGCCGTAGGGTGCAGGCCGCACAAGATCAGTTGCTCTGAAAATCTATAGGTTAAGCCTATATTTAGCATTGAACGTTCTATGGCTAGTAATGTTTATTTTTTTTTATTATACAACTTATATGGCAAACGAGCATGCAGTCCACCAGACGTTAAGTGGCTACTACAGCCCATGGATATTCACATATAATTCAAAACAAGCTATTATGTTGTCTTGATCACTATGTTGATACGTTGCCATACTATAGGACCTTAGCTGGTATGCTTATGTGCCAGTAATTACAGGAACATGTTGATACTCTACATCAGCCATAATCTTAAGTACTTATTGATCAAGCGAAGCAGATCTTCAAATCAACTTAGGCAAATCGGCGTTGTATGTACGTATGTATGTATGTTTGTTTGTCTGAGGATAACTTTCGAAGCGTTGTTCATCGTGAAATTTGATACATAGGTAGGTAGTGATGGCACAATTTTGGTTTGACTAAATGAGCTAAAAATGTGAGGGGGTTGTTGAGATATTGAGGTTCAAGGGGGGTAAAAAATTAAAATGGGACTATTAGGTCAAGTGGGACAACAAATTAAAGTTCTTTATTAGTACATTTCAACCCCGTTTTTATTTTTAGTTTAAACACTGCCGTTTTTGAGTTATTAACCATAATAAAAACTGAACTTTGACGACATTCACAGGGTGCACCAGTGATCTTACAGTGCTGAAATGTGGTATTCGTGTAGTTTTAGTGATACAAATATAGGCAAAAGTATGAAATCTAGAATAACTGCAATTTTTACCCTAAAAATTAAAACCATATCATGAACTCTCGTTACCTGAAATTTGAATGAATTTGTAGGTCAAGTTAGTTAGTTATTTATTTCGGGGCACTATTTTGATAGTCAAATATTACGAATAAATTTTTGTTGTTTTTAATGGAGACTCACGAGATTCGGGGCGAACTAGTTAATGTGTTTAGATGCTTAAATGTATATGAAATGCTTGTCTGTTTCTAGCACCTCCAAAATAATGGTGCTATGAGCTACTAGGTAGATAAAGCCTATTTATTTTATTTTTATTTCAACCCACATGACATCACACACAAAAAACTAAAAAATCAAGCTTCACTCAGACATACAATTATTATTTATTATTAATTTATTTAATTCACATAAAATACATCCATAAATTACATAATCCTTAAAAAACTAACACAGAAAAATTAAAATTTAGCAATATTAAACAATTAAAATAAATAGGAATAATATTATTACAAATAATAAATAAAATGAAATAATAAATTAAAATAAAATGTCAGATTATGCATATTAAGTTTTTAATTTAGATTGGATTGAATTAACAGGGACATAATGAAAATGAAAATTATAAAATAATATGTCAACAATGATGGTGTTGCGTGGGGACTAAATGTTTCCTATCTCAGCTTAAGCTGTTTCGTACCACGGTGGATACGATGCAGCGCTGGTTTTCTGGCAGTTTCCCTATGTAATTATTTAAGTATTAATGTCGTGACGAAGTGTTCTTTTGTATCCCTATGGATTGTATAAATGAGTATGATTAAGAATAAATGCTTATTATTCCTTTCATTCCTTTTAAAAACAAATAAAAACCACAAGAAGCCATCCTTCAGCAAATAAGCTTAACAAGTCAACAATCAGAGTTCTTCGTATTCGTTCTTGTTTCAAAGTCTATAAGAGTTAATATCGAGTAGCAATAGTAGCGTGAACAGCGGGACAGCTCGTTATGATGGACGGTTTTTTATTCTATTTGTAAACTACAATCAGTGTGCAGTGCTGGGGTTGCTAAATGTTTAGGTTTGTGCTGTGGAAGTGTTTCATACGTTTCGTCGTCACATTGGTTTTCTCGTGGTTCTGCGTAAGTTAAATGACTGTATGCATTAATATTTTAACGTATGTAGGTATGTATGCGCCATTGATAGTTTAGGTATAACTCACACGCTTTAAATATATAATTTTAGTAAATTAAAAATTCTTTATTTCATAGCACATATCAAATTACAATTTAAAACAATAAATTTAAAAAAAATTAAAATTCGTTTATTTCAGGCACAAAATACGACTCATGTCACATACAAATGAAAAATACACTAAAAACAACAAAATTGAGAACCTCCTCATTATTTGAAGTCAGTTAAAAAAACTGAATATGCCACGGAGCACATGGCCTGCTTACCAAATTATGTACTTAAAAATTCTTTTGTAATTAGTTTTATCCCTTAGATATCATTATTAATGTACATTGTATATGGAAGTGACATATTCATAATACATAGCGACAATATATTAAGATATTAAATTTAAAATTCTAAAGATCCATAGATTATTGTAAAATTAAAGCTAAAATCAACAAATACAAATTAACAACAACATACAAACAACCGAAAAATATAATACACTGAGATTCATAATCTCGGCTTGTACAAACGATACTCAAGCACATGCAGTGACCAAAACATGTTTAAATTTGACGTATTTGTAAGATTTAACAACTCCCCAATTCACATTCAGCCACTAGAAACAATCCATACCATCCAAAAGTTGTCTGGCAGAGATCGCTGCTTGGAGAGATCTATAATTGTACACATTTGTTGTTTATGGTGTGCAAGTAAAGTATTAATCTATGGCCCTGCATGCGGTCATAAAGCGGGAAACTTATTTAAAAGTCCTAAGAGCCGTAGGTACTAGCAAAGTGTTGAAAATGTATGTGGTACGTTACTTACATACATACTCAATCAATTATAGTATTCCACAATGTATAAATAGGAGGTAATTGATAGATACATTGATCATTATGGACTCTGTTGGGCACAACAATATTTTGAAGAGAGGATAAGTCATTGTTCTTCTAAGGCTATATTCATTTTAAAAAGAAAACATTCAAATCTATTGTCAAAGTAGTAGGTAAGTATCTAAAATAAGTCATTAAAATATTTTTTAATTGCTAGTGACTTCGCACGCGTTTTTTGTGTACGCACGGCTACACATCAAGCTATAAATTTCCAGTATAAGCTGACCTCTCATTCTACGAAAAGCCTACACAATGCGAGGTCAGTTTATTCTGGAAGTATATAGCTTGATGTGTAGCCTTGTGTACAAAAAGTAGCCTTTGTGTTAATCCAGGTTATAATCTACGTACATACCAAATTTCATTGAAATCGGTTCAGCCGTTACGTCGTGATTGAGTAACAAACAAACAAACATCCAAACTTTCGCATTTATAATATTAGTGTGATTATTGATCGAGCGAAGTGAGATCTCTAAATCAACTTGGGCAAATCGGCGTTGTTGTATGTGTTTGTTTGTCTGAGGATAACTTTCGAAGCGTTTATCCGATCATCGTGAAATTTGTTATGTAGGTAGTGATGACACAATTTTGGTGTGACTAAATGAGCTAAAAATGTTAGGGGGTTCTTGAGATATTGGGGTTCAATTGGGGTAAGAAAAAAAAATTTATGAGATTATTAGGTCAAGTGGGATGTCAAATGAAAGGTCTTCATTAGTAAATCTAGACTCCGTCTTTTTAGTTCTTGAGTTATTAGCCATAATAAAAACTGAACTTTGACAAAATTCACAGGGTGCTGTAATTTGGTATTTGTATAGCTTAAGTAACACAAATATAGGTAAAAGCCTGAAATCCAGAATAACTGCAATTTGTTCCCCATAAAAAAATCTATTTACATGAACTCCCGTTACCTGTAATTTGAATGAAACTGGTCAAGGTCAAGTAATTTGGTTCTTAATTCGTGGCACTATTTCGATAGTCAAAGATTACAAATAATATTTTTTTGTTATAATCGGTTACTCGCGAGAGCTCAGTTAGGGACAAACCACTAGTTATTCTATTTTACTTAGAAAACTTTCGTGATTGATTTTTATCATTATTATAAATACGGGATTTATCACGTACCGTCTTATCGGTGTTTCGACCGACAATGTTTCGGTTCAATTCGTGAACATTCATCAGGGTGAGTGCGATCCGCTCCGAATAACGTCTCGCCTCGCACTCTCGAAACATTGTCGGTCGAAACACCGATAAGACGGTACGTGATAAATCCCGTATTTATAATAATAGTTATTCTATGTCAAATTTATCAGTATTCTTCTAAACTATAAAAGGTTTTATCTAAAAGCCATAATATTAATTTGTGTCTAAATTTAAAAAGTTGCAGTTCTTGAATGTCCTTTGGTAACAGACGTAAGTTCTGTACCTATTGTGTGGCTTTAATACTAATAAATAGAGATACTCGTATACTCATCAAATAACAGGTAAGTCTTGTGGTTTTTTACTTATAAAACGTAATATCTAAGTTTCTTTAAACTAGTCTGGTGGTTTACTCAAATAACGAAGTTTATAACTCGCTAATCCAAGGTCACCATTAACCGAGAAATGACATAGAAAATAAACCTTTATGTAAAATAAATATGTGTTATGATATACGCGTAAAGATTACATTGTGTTTAAGCCCTGGTTTTCAAGACGACAGCTGTGATAAAGGTAAATAATATCATTGTGTACGTTTATTTCGATGTTATCTATAACCCTAGCTCACTAACCTCAATTTCGAGTAACATTGTCACTAGCCATTCGTACTATTTTTTTTAAGAATAAATTAATATTAAACCTAAATTTTACGACGAATTGAAACATTTCTTTTTTTAATCAACATTATTGAAAAGATGGTCTATTTTCATCTAATACTAATAACTAATACCAATGGTATTTGTTTATTGTCGTCATATATGTTCTATTCCTAACGAATACCAAATTTTAAATATATAAATGAAGTATAAAATCTATTCCCAACGAATACCATAGCATAACTTTTGGTAGAGTCACAGAAATAGTTTATTTTGCTTTATAATAATTTAACACTAAGATCATAATACAATCCTAAAACTTTACAAATTCACTTAATTCCGGCATTTTTACTTACGAGTAGCATGTGAATCACTTGCTAAAAGTTTGATTAACTATTTATTTAATCAAATTTTTGGTTGTTGATTGATTTTATTTAAATAAATACTACTTAAAACCACATTTAAAACCATTTTTATTACTGTCTGTATCTAATACCATTTAACTTGTTTTGGGATTCATTTATGAGTGGTATTCGTTAGGAATAAAATATTAATTACGATACTAAACAAATGCCATTGGTATTCGTTTTTGGTATTAGATGGGAATAGATCGAAAAGATGATCTAAACGACCCTAATTAGTAGTTTTATTGTTTTTTTAATAAAATAACATTTTATGTTTTCGAACCAAAATTGAACAATGAACATGAAAACAATATGCTCTCTGCAAATCGCTTTTTTGCAGCCCTTGCAGAAATTTGTTACTTTAAGTACCTACTACTAGTAACGTAGTACTACTAGTAGTACCAGTAAATACATAAATAAATACATATTGCAGAACATTTCACACAACGCTGTCCCACATTAAAAAGCCGGCGAACCCCGAGCGCAACTTCAATTCGGCCGCGTCAAAAACATCGGCTTGAATATCGCTACCCCTGTTTAGTGACGAAGTTTAGCCACGCAGAGCCACAGTGATAGCAAATGAACAATTCTAAATTTGATTAGATTTTGACCGTGTTCCGTAATACCAAAAATAATGACTGAAAACTTGTTGTATTTTTCTCATTGTGTTGTTATTCTGTAACTAGACGACATAATCTATGTTCCCATGACTAGGATACGTAAGATGTTGTGGTTTTTAATACGAAACAATTAGATTGAAAACAGGTATTTTATGACGTAAAAACATGGAGAATGCGATACGCTTCTATTTCATTTTAGGTAAGTATTTTGATCTAATATATGGTTGGGAACCTAGATAAATACTATTCAAAGTAAAATAATACCTTATTAAGGTAGAAATATGCTCCAATTAGAAATGATCTTGGTAGTATGTGTTGTATGGGCGGATTCCTCTCCGATCTCCCCTTAAGCAGAGGTTATAATGGCAATCAGATAACGGATATAATACTTATATAACATTTGTTTTTGTAAATATATACTTAAATAATATAGAGAAAGAACCAGACCCGGAACAAATATCTTAGATCATGCAAACAATTGTTCCGTGGCGGGAATCGAACCTGCTATTCGCGTCTCAGCCGGCTATTCGCCCAATATGCCACGGAGACCAGTAAGTTACTATTACATTGAAATATTATAGTAGAGATTTATAAAAAAAGTAATTATTACGTTGCATAACAAAAAACTAATATCTTTCATAGTTATTATTGATAATAGAGATAGAGACCAATTATTGAAATAGACATAGAGATCAAGACAACATAATACCTTGTTTTGAATTCTATGTGAATATCCATGGGCTTCAGTAGCCACCGTACATCTGGTGGACTGCATGCTCGTTTGCCATATAAGTTGTATAAAAAAATAACAAAAAAATCAAACAATAAAACTTTGAAAAAAAAGCCACGTAGTTACTAACTTTTCGTAAATTTTACGACGATCACACGATATATCGCGATATAATAGACGTGCATCCGAAAATATTGATTGCAATTAGTATTTTGGCGAAATACAAAATGCGCGTCTTCATTTTGACGAATAGTTAGTGACTTAAGGTTAACAAAGGTAAAATTATTTTCTATTCGATAGTACGTACACACGGCTACACTTCAAGCTATACAATTCCAGTATATGCTAACCTCACATTGTGTAGGCTTTTTGTAGCATGATAGGTCAGCTTATACTGGAAATGTATAGCTTGATGTGTGGCCGTGTGTACAAAAAAAAACAATTTATGTATATAATTATTGGTTAAAAGGGTATTTATCGTATATGTACCTTGTTTATTTGTTATCCCGACGTCTCGGCTGTGTTGCAACAGTCATGGTCTCGGGTTGACTGGAGTATTTGGAGCTACCGTCGAGAAGTGTGGGTAGCTTCAGCAACTACCCTCACTTGGTCTTCAGAATTAGAAATGTCCTGGTTCATATTACGACACCCTACACTAACCGTATCTACGCACTGAGATGACCAATCATGACGCGCTCACCTAGCAATCACCGAGTTCCAGAACGCTATAGTCTATAGCCATCTTCCCGATTGAAATTTGCAAATTTCTTGATTTCAATCGCTTCACGAACCATTCTCATGTAATAATGGCATTCACTAGAGATAACCTTAGGATCATGAAGTTCCATCAAATGATTCGGTCCCGATTCTACCAGATGCTCTGCTATCGCTGACTTGGATTATATACTCGTATATATATACTTTTTAGCTTTCAAGTGCCTTGATGCTTTTTGAGCTTTCTAATCCGACCCTTCGGGAAATCTTAAGATTTTAAAATCCATTTCTAGAATGTCGGAGCCTGACGGGACTTGAATCTCGCACAATTTAGGTTTAAGATTGTATGCACCTCAATTCATGTTCTCTAATTTTGTAGACGTAACTGTGTTGAGTAAATAATCATAAAAAATCATAAATCATAAATTCTTTATTTGGAACATAAACAATGATACAAATGATGTGAAAAACGATGATATCTGCAGAAATATTAAACTGTGTCGCAGATATCAACGCCCTCTTCCAGGAAATATTACAGTAGGTCCCAGTCAAGGTGCATTAGTTACACATATAAAATGTACGTGTGTGTATATATTAATTAGTCTGTGCTTGTAAGTGTGTGTGCGTGTTTGTGTGTGTGAGCGCGTGTGTGTGTGTATGCATGCGTGCGTGCGTGTTTGCATGAGGGTGTATTTGGTGGTGCTCATGTGTGTGTGTAAGTATGTGTGTATGAATTTGAGTGTGCTAGGCTACTTAGAGACAACCATGAGTTCTTCCGTTTCATTGTAGGACAGTGATTGGAGCCATGCCAAGCATTTAATTTTGCATTTAAATAAAGGGAGAGGATATATATTTAGGTGCCTATTTAATCTATTATAAAGTACGGGCCTGATGTAATAGTAATGTAGTATTGCTAGTGCCGTGCGTCGACGCTCAACTTTGCAAACATTATCAGACCTTCGTTTGGACAAAAATGGGAAAAAATATATGATATATTATTATATTATATTAATATTGTTAGCTGTTCCTTAAAATGTGTCTACTGTTTTTTTATTCACTCTCTAAAACGGTCGACGCTTTTAAGAAACGCAGATGTACAAGCTTCCTCGGGCGTACAATTTCGGCCACGCCTGTTGCATACCCAAAGATAATAACTAACTGGTAATAACTGATTGGGTCCCTTACGCAACACGCCGGCAGATCACCAAGGAAATGGCGCGACGACTTGGATGTGCATTTACCAGACTGGCCCACTACAGCAGGGGACAGAAAAAACTGGAAAGAAGAGAGAGAGAGGTCTTTGACCAGCAGTGGGACAATAAAGGTTAAAAATAAATAATATTTATAAACTCAGACTGGTTATTCATAATATTTAAGTACCATACGATTCATATGGTGTGCCATATGAACCGATAGCCGTTGGGGTGCACGTGTTTCTGGAGTGGAGACCACGTCTAGGCAAGCGAAGTGTAGGACGCCCTGCGACTAGATGGAGTGACGATTTGCACGCTGTGGCTACCAACGATTGGATGAGAAGAGCTGAGGATCGAGTCCAATGGCGCACCCTGGAAGAGACATACGTCCAGCAGTAGACTGGTATAGGTTGATAATGATTATGATGATACGATTCATAATTAAAATATTTTGATGTCCACGGATTTGATTGATTGATTATATTGTTATTGTACACTATTAGAAATAAACACACATTAAGAAAACATACATCAAAATTAATGGGAATCGTGTGAGGCTTTATCACTACATCTCTTTCAGGCAATATTTATGACAAAATAAAAATGTGGCTAGTAAGTATGCCCTTTTTTTAGTAAATATTGTTCGTCAGAAAAAATAATAACATGAATAACGACTTAGGTTATGAAAACATAAATAACAACAGACGTTATTGCAAAAACTGTGTGAATTACTTGTAGAAGTTGTAAGTAATATTATTTTGGGCTTTATTTATGAAGAAACTTTTTAAGGCCATCTACTAGGTGTGTAAATTACTAGAATATATATAGAGTTATATTGTATTCTCTTGGCGGCTTTATTGAATTGAAAAAAATATGTTTCTTGGTGACTATTTCAAAGAAAACTCATTTTCAGAATTAAACGAATATTTTCAAAAAGCTAAGCACATAAAAAGTATCGATACAGAACTAAGACAGAAAACGCGAAAACTTTCAGACAAATTTTCCAAAACTACCATCCACAAAGGTATACGCAATACTATCCATATTTCGATGGCTGCCCGCCAGGTCGGGAGTCAAACAAATAACTTTTATGGCCACGTATATTTCTGCAAAAGGCTGGTCGACCCGGAATTTTTGTTTATTTATTCGTCAGTGTCCAGGATCGTTGGGAGACTGGAGCACGCTACACAAATTTCACGGGATTTGTTACTTTTGCAAGACTCGTGGTTTAATTACAGTCTAGCTGCGTTTTTGCTGCAAAGTGCCGATATAACTAGCTATACCTATTTCTACTGCCAAGCAGCCTTCGCTGTTACAAGGGTTATTAGCCTACTGCGCCATGGAGGTCATCTTTTCCACTTTACAATTGATGACAATGAAGAAGTATCGGTTATCCCTTCGTAGACCGAGACAGTTCTCGGTGATCCTAATGACAAAATAACCTCCGCTGACGCGGAGGAGTCTTCAGAGTCATTGAGTCTCGACAGAGCAAATACTTCACAGATACACCGACCTCGCCGGCAAAATCGACGAGTCCCTTCATGTCCTTCTGTCCTCACTGGGCGTTTCTCTAAGTGGCGTATATTATTATGGGCAAACAGGTGATGATAATTAGCTATCTCGCTCGCTCTTGTAACCCTTACGGAAGTCGTTAGTGATACGTCCAGCTATCGATAACACAATTTACCAGTCACTGAATTGAAAAGAAAACAAGCATGTTTAAACGTTTAATGAAGGGCCCCATCTGCCATGAGTCTTGACGTATACTATAGGCATTTTACCGTCCGGTTTTAGACCATCCTATGCCACAGTACTAGCTTGCACTGGCTTTGCTAATCAAAAGCGTGCGTTGGATATATAGCGTATGTAGCTCAAAACCAAATGTTTCGACGGTGTGCGTTTATTCCGGGTTTTATCAATCGTTATTATAGGGCAGGATGAATTTGCTATCAGTGCACATATATTGAGGAACTGATCTAACCATCATCATTATTTCAGCCATAGTTTGTCCACGGCTAATCACTGCGTCCACTGTCGTAGAAAAACTCCAATCATAGTATTCTAGCACCCTGACGACATTGATCCTTTTTAAGAGACCATGTTGCTGTGCCATATTATGTCATCATTACGTACGTCATTATGTTGATTATTGTGTTTTACCAACACAATAATCAAAGATTTTCATCTACAGATACTGAGGTATTTTCATGGTATTTTGATAATAAAGACTTATTATAATGACAGAAAGTATACACAATTATTGACAATAAAATACAAGAGAAACATTTGAATCATTTGAAGACCATTGCCAACGATAGATGAGTTCATGTGCTCCAGATCACTACCAGGCGGAAGTGTCCTTAAGACACTGGCTGCATTGCAATGCTTATGTGTTGACCCAGATAAGCGCCAGCTTTCGGATCACACATTGCTTCGACCAGACGCCCAGAAATAATTTTGAAAACGCGATGGGCCCCGGTACCCTGATGGGGTACATATGTATATGTGTTATATTATGTATACATGATAGTATTTGGTTGATAATAAGTTATTATTTTTTTTAATCTGCCATTCCATTTTGTAATTAAAATTGCCAGAAACTACTTCATGCAGCTTTTAGCTGCAAACACAAAATAGTTTCACCTACATTACTTTACTGAAAACTTCACACTCATATTTTACAGCGGCTTTTAACTTAAAAATATGACTCCTCTGAAAACACATTAAAAACGATTTAGTAGCTTAATAGTGTCGTGGGTTGTAGCGCATATTTTTAAAATTACTCTTCACGTGATGTAATAAAGTATTTTGTCTTTTATGTTTAAATTATTAAAGTTTAAAATTGTAACGCATAAGCGGGAATTTCATACTTTCGCCTTTGATGCCCTGACATAAAGTTATTGCATTCAATATTAATTAACTAAGTTTATTTATAGTTAAGTTAGTTATTTTTTTTTGTAAATACATACTGATGTAATAGAAAATCATCCAGACCCGGAACAAATATCTGTAGATCATGCAAACATTTGTTTCGCGGCGGGAATTGAATCCGCTACTTCTGTCTCAGCCAGCTATTCGCCCACTGCACCACGGAGGTCGACAACTACTTGAACTACAACTACTTGAATAAGCAGTGCACAGATAAATTAATAGCGGGTTCATATATCCGTCGGTAACCAGCTACGGCTCGTTTCTCCTTGAAAACCTGTCAAACGTTTGACACTAGTTTGACAGTCTTTCAAGGGATACGAGGCATAGTCGGTTACCGACAGATATAGAAACTCGCCATAACTCAATAAGTAACTAAGATAAGATAAGATAACTCTTTATTGTACACCAAAGTAAAATACAGAACATAATTCTTACAAATAGATTTAGTACAATGGGCGGTCTTATCGCTAAAAGCGATCTCTTCCAGACAACCTTTGTATGGACAGGATAAAAATGTAACACATGACGGCGGTGCATCTATATAAATTTAAAAACATATCTACATACTATAAACCTAAATTACCAGTAATAACACAAATTTAATTTAAATAAGCAACTCTAAAAGTGGTTATGATGAATTAACAAGCAGCTACAACTTCAACACAAGGACAGATAAGGTGTGCACTTTTGTTTTAAAATTACTAATAGACTTAGATGTTCTTATAGAGAGGGGCAAAGCGTTCCACAATCGTACGGCTGTTACAGTGAAGGATCGACTATAAAACTCTGTCGTATGGACAGGAGTTTTAAGTTGGAGGGTATCTGAAGAACGTAAATTGCGATCATTAGCCTGGTGGAGAAACTCAAAACGCTCCTTAAGATAGAAGGGAGAAGAAGGGTTAAAAAGGATGTTATACAAAAGGGACAGTATGTGTGCATTCCGGCGAAGACGGATGGAGAGCCACTTGAGCTTTGTGCGAAAATCAGAAATATGGTCATACTTGCGCAAGCCAAATATGAACCGAATACAGAGGTTTTGAAGGCGCTCAAGTTTGCTCAGTTGGGCTTCAGTGATGTCAAGATAGCAGGCGTCGGCGTAGTCCAGGATTGGAAGTAAAAGGGTCTGTGCAAGCGTAACCTTGGTAGCAGTCGGCAAGAAGTTACGAAGTCTCCGTAAAGATCCAGATGATGCAAATACAATAATTTCATTGATACAGGGAACCCAGGTTAAACAGGTATCCATCTGTATTCCTAGATTTTTCACTGACTTGGTGATGTCTATAGGGGTTCCGTCAAAAACTATGGATGGTAGTTGTGCAAAATTGATTTTGGAGATCTGTATGGAGCTACCAATTATAATGGCCTGTGTTTTGTTTGTGTTGACTGTAAGGCCAAAGGATTTACTCCAGTCACATATCCGGTCAAGGTCAGTATTTAGTAAGCTAATGGCTCCGTCAATATTTTCAACTGTAGCTTGAGTAAAAATTTGCAAGTCATCTGCGTACAGGTGGCAGGAAGAAGTTAAATTTTGTGAGATAGAATGAATGAACATAGCGAATAGGAGAGGGTATAAAACGCCACCTTGTGGGACACCGGCAGAAAGATTGCACCACGAAGAGTAAGACTCTTCAACACGGATGCGCTGACGGCGCCCAAACAAGTAACTATGAAACCAGTCAATTGACATTGGAGATATGTTAAAGGAGCATAAAATACCCAGAAGTAGGTCGAATTCCACATTATTGAAAGCGCTGCTGAAGTCAAGGAGTATCATTGCTGTCAGCTTCTGACTGTCCATCCCAGACCGAATGTCGTCTGTTATTTTAACCAGGACTGTTACGGTGCTATGACCTGGACGGAAACCAGATTGAAAAGAATTTAACAGGGAGTTTTTGGAAAGGAAGGTACTTAAATGTTGATGAATAAGGCGTTCAAGGATTTTAGATAAGTAAGGAAGGATTGATATTGGACGGTAATCAGCAAAAGAGGAAGGATTGGATTTTTTAGGTAAGGGAATAATCTGAGCTTCTTTCCAAGCATCGGAAAATGAGCCAGAATTGATAGAGGAATTTAGGATATGCGTAATAACGTGGATAATTTCATCAAGAATGGGAACAATCATATTTCGACTGATACAGTCATTGCCCACAGCATTTGAAGTAATAGATGCAATGCTTCTTTTAACATCACAATCGTCGAATTGACTAAACTGAAACTGAGGGAAGTCTGGGGTTGGCTGAGAAAACAGATATTTTAGTGTATTGAGCTTAGTTAATCCATCAATATTTGAGGAATATGAAAAGTGCTGATTGAGTAGATCAATGTCTAAGTTTTTAGGAATAGATTCTTGTATTGATTTACCAACACCCAGTGTTCTAAGAAATTTCCATACTTTGGATGAATCATTACTTTTATCAACAGAATCGTGAATGAATCGGCGTTGTGCATCCCTACACAACCTGTTGCAGTGATTGCGGGGACCGTGATATTTGGCCTTATTGACCTCCGTAGGCTTGCATGCCATTCTTACTTTTGCCATAGCGTTTTTGTGCATTGCAGTGCGGATTTCGTCCGTAATCCATGGCGCAGGGAGGTGTTTAATTTTGATAGCACGTATGGGTGCATGTATGTCGTAAAGCTTGTTGAGTTGACTATTGAAAGAAGCTACCATGTCATCGACGTTACAAGCACTCATGACCTCTGACCAATCAATATTTCGGGCATCCTCACGAACGTTCTCAAGGTTCATTCCACCAAAGTTACGCTGCATGTGGATTTTAGGCTTTGCTTTCGGCGGACGAACTTTGTATGACAAGTAGATCAGATCGTGATAAGAGAAAGCAGCCGCCGAAATTTGACCATGCTTAGCCACATTGTTTGGCGAAGATACGAAAATTAAGTCAAGAAGAGAAGGAGAACAATCCGGAAAGAAGTGAGTAGCTGTTAGAGGAAGTATCGTCAAGTTGCTAGCCTTAGCGAGATTTTGAAGTGAGAAAGAGCGAGAGTCCTGCTTTAGGAGGCAAGTGTTAAAGTCACCCATAATAATGGTGTGGTTATAAGAAGGAGTAAGGTCTTCGAGAAGCCTTTCAAGAGACAGAAAATAGTTTTTACGAAGGTGATTGCTATAATAGACCCCGAGTAGAATTTTGGTGCGAGAGAGATGAACTTCAGCAAAGAGGTGTTCGCCTGCGCCGGGAGATGGTGGTTGTGGAGACATGTGAATCACGGAGTAGGGGATGTGCGCGCGTAAGTATATAGCTACGCCTCCACCACGTCCGAGCGGTCATTTCTTATTAAAATAAAACCTGGCAACGAATATGAAGTAGTCGGCAAACAGGGTTTTAACCAAGACTCGGAGACTAATATAGCATGAATGTTAATTAGATCAAAAGACGCCAACATATCTGGGTAATGAGCCGGAATGCTCTGCGCGTTAATGTGTAGGACATTAAAATTTCTTGAGACATCTCTAAACTGTGTTTCAAGAGTATGGAAAAGAGTTGGAATACTGCGAAAACTGTCGTCGCTGCTTGAATCATCATCATTAGCACAAGACAAAAATGATAAAAATTTCTTATCACCACTTGAAGATGACATAAAATAAAAACTTAACTTAATAAACAACAAAATTTATACTTAACTAAAACTTATTAACTAAACTACTTTTATACCAAAATGTATTAAGCGTTCCTGCCAAGTGTCTTGGTATAGAAATCCACATAAACACTACAAGTTTAGCGAGAGTCGATACTAAATTAATATAAAGTTTGGAGAATAGCCATTGAAGTCGTAACCACACAAAGAATAAAGGCGAACAAAAAAAAAAATATGAATCTGTGGTGTTTCATAGACTTGACAGTGACAGCTAATAATGCCAATGAATGAGTGTCAAGAAGTTTTACAAATGAAAAAGTCAGCTCAACCAACACAACAAAAAACGAAAATAAGTGATAATTTTAGGGTAATGAAACAATGGAAAAAAAAGTGGTTCGGTATTTGGATTACCTGCATGAAATAGACTACCTCTTGAGCGGACTTTGCTTGAATGCTTGGCACATAACATGACTACTTCCTGGTCGTCACTACACGTCTCGATTTCGGCGCAGCAGAATTCTTGGCTGTTGCTGCTGTCGCTGGTTTCGCAGCTGCCGCCGAGGGAGGCCTAAGGTGCTTCATTTATAAAAACTTAAGTTTACGAAGCTTTTAAGGTAGGTACAATCACACTTTGCTAATTATTTCTCGCTATCCGTACAATCAGTTAATATATTTCAGCAGTTTGTTTGTCTTTGGACATAGTGAGAAGCGCAAGCGAAGCCGGTAGCAGGCGCATTTTAAGGTTTTAGGTTAAGTGAACCTATCTTTATTATTGTCTTCCCTAACTGAGTTTTATTGCTTATTTTGCTTGTATTCTTAAGCAGATCCGATTATTTATTAGCGGTAATATTTGAAAAAACGAGTGTGCTTTAGACCACATGGCTGTGTAAAACTTCTGTTTCTAAATATTAATTTATAAAATTGTTCAATTACAAAATAGTCCACACGTCTGTAGGTCGATCAGTATATGTTCAATCTGGACAGACGCAACTCGCACTCGCACATTAACGTTTAAAAATAAACAAAACGTAACTCTCTCTCTTTCTATCTTCACTAACTTATATCTCCCTCTCACTCAACTTCAGTTCGCACTTTTTGTAACGCATTCACCATCTTACTCCCCAAGTCAAGCGTGCGTAAAAAAGTTTTATTTCAATAATAAAAAAATATGTGTTTGTATGATCTATAGATATTTGTCCTGTACTTATATATTTTATATAGATATCATTATATTTTTATAATTTTTTAGTAATATTATATATTTATTCTTTATATTATTTATAATTTACACTCTAACATTTCTTATCATTATTATTATTCCTTACATAATATATTTATTTCTTCTATCTACTTATCATAATTATCTAATTAAGACTATCATAATAATTGTATGCAAACACATTCTTACGAGTTCTAATGACTTGCCTAAAAAAGGTTTCTGCAGAATAACAGCGCCGTGCTGTCGATCGGTGGCAAGGCATAATGCTGAGCTGGAACCCATTTGCTGCAGTAGCACATACACACCTACTTGCCTCTTTTGAAATTTTCCCTGACTACATTGTAAATTTATTATTTCATTCTATTGTTCCTATGTTTGTTGTATGTAATTTTCTGTTTTCTCTTAGGTACTTTTGTTTTCTCTTTGATGTTATAACTTTTGATTGTATTGTGTGAATTTGTGTGTGCTATGGTAGCAAATAAATGTCTGTCTATATCTATGTCTATATACTCACAAAAAAGTGTACAATATGTAACAAAAACCCTATCAGATCCTTAAGGGTGTGATAAAGTATCGATATTTGGTCACAATCATGTAATAGCTTATCAGAAAAAGTAAAAAAAAGTACCCGACTAATTTAATTATTTGGCGCTCAAAACTTACAACTTACCTCTGGCAACACCGGCGGGCGGAGCTACGCGCCGCGCCGGGGCGGTATGGAGGGGTCAATAACCCACGTAAGACATTGTAAGACGTACAAAATTTGCCTATTTTTGGGGTAAAACTCAGATTGTTCTATAAATAAAAATGAAATAACTTTATATATATTTGATAGAGATATTTTAAAACATTTATCCGACTTTAATTTATATGTCGGAATATGCTCTTTATGGATCTTACAGGGCTTTGTTACATATTGTATTAGTATTTTGGTTCCCATAGCTTTGCATACTTTGGGGCGAGATGGCGCTGTGTGAAATGTCTAGCAATAGTTATTATTATTTAACCTACGTATATAGCTTTATATATCAAAAAATCAATTGCCGTATGTATGAAAGATTATCACTTGAGAACGGCTTTACCTATTTGGCGGTTTTTTTATGTTGTTTTCGTAGTTTTCAGGACAAGGTTAGTTTAAATACAAATTTGAAATATTGCCCGGATTTTTAAGTTGTCGGAAATTTTTAATTTAATCTTGTTTTTTCATGTCAGTTCGTTTAACATAGATATTTTTGCTAGGCCCTGCTTCAAAAATCATCCCTTACCGTGAGTCTTTCAGTTTTCAACGGATCGCTCGTTCGTCGTCTACCGCTCATTCCCTGTAATCGAAGTCTTATTTGCCACGTAAAGGTAAACTCCCTATAATCTGTTACCGATGCTATCTACTAAGAAGCGTGTTTGAGTTCAATGAGCGTTAACTGTCTCTTTACTTACAAACAAAAGAAACAGAGCATGGAGACAGACAGTGGCGGTTAGATAGAGATGAAAAGAGGCGTAGGCCTAAAAATCTAGAAGTATCTTCGAGTCTCTGTAGGTATAACTGGTTTTATGTGACTTCTTAACTGTCCGTTACTCACTTTTGCATGTCTTGTCTAAATTACACGTAATATCATTTTTTTTAACATTCAAGCTAGCAAATAGACTCAATATGCAAAAACGTCTAAATGGTGATTAGCTATAAGTATTAACTAATTATTAAGCATTTTATCACTGTATGTTTTCCGAAGAAAATAAAATAAATAAATAAAAAAGCATCAAACTCTTCTGCCTCACGATGAGTAGTTTCATGTGTCAAGAGGGTTACTCCAGTACCCAGGTAGATACAAAAGTTATCATTAAGTAAGCAAAACTTAAAATACTTACGATACAAAATGGTCTGCAATGGTTTAGGTAATTACATACACGTACCTAAGCAATAGTTAGGCCGCTGCAGACGGTTTTCACTCGTAAGACATATCCTGCAAGTATCAAGGCTGGCTACACAAAACAACTAAAACCTTAAAGAAGCGAAGCTGTTATGTCGAGTTTTTTTAACCTACGTTAAAAAGGACAATATTCTCTTTACAAAACTCATTTTTAGGATTCCGTATCTAAAGGGTCAAATGGAATCCTATTACTTAGACTCTACTGTCTGTCTGTCTGTCTGTCTGTTGTCAACAGGCTGTATCTCATGAAACGTGATAGTTAGACAGTTGAAATTGTTACACATAATGTATTTCTGTTCCCGCTATAACAAAAAATACTAAAAACAGAATAAAATAAATGTTCAAGGGGGGGCTCCCATACAACAGACATGATTTTTTGGCCGTTTTTATAGATAATGGTACGGAACCCTTCGTTACGCGAGTCCGACTCGCTCTTGGCTAGTTTTTTATATCATGACCAACCATAACATTTATTACAAGTAATCGTCCACCATAACACAATCATGATAATAACGAATCAATTTCGAATAAAGCTTTAGAAGGGCCTCTAGTCAAGGTAAAGCTCTCTAGTCAATGTTCAAAATCTCGTCAACGGAACCTTAAGAATTTGTCGCTATTAGAGTTTTAATCAGTTACGCTACTGCACCATTATTTAAAACTTTATACTGTTCAAATAAAGTAGCTAATTGTAGTTTGGGAGATATTTCTAATTGCACTTTTGCTGAAAGTTTATCTACTGAAAATCTCGTAATTTTAATTACAGTCAAATTACAGTGGCATTTTTTTTCTAAGTACTAAATAAAACTTTATTTTCTCTTCGCAAAATACGAGTAGGTACAGGAGATTCATTGTTCGACTTATAATAACCTGTTTTGTGAGAGACTGGTGCCTGAGATAGGTTGAGAACCTGTGTTACAGGTCACCAGTGCCCCCCTCCACAGATAATTAAAGTTACAGAATAGTAATGTATTTACTGTTGAGCATTTGAATGACTGTGCAACAAAGAATACAAGAATTAATAACAAATATAAATAGGTGTCAAGCGTACACCAACAAATACTGAAATATTGATTACAGGCATGTGTGAATAGGATGTGTGTATGTGTATGTGCGATATGAGGGGCGGTGTTTGAGTGAGTGTGTGCACGTATGTCTATTTATTTGAGTGTGTGCAGAGTTCTGTGAAACGAAGGATGTCTTAAGAAAAGGAACGATGGGGTTTAAGATACGGGGGTAAGTAGGACTTCGGTTTGTTCATAATTCGGTTTGTTAATAACGTGCACGACACTTTAATAATAATGGAGCATTTGATTGAAAGTGTACAAAATCGTCCCTGTTAATGGCAACTTGATTTTTATTTGAAGAGAAAAAAGAACTACTCTAACTACTGAAAGAGACCTCATAAGAAGACAGTTAATGGAGAATGCTTCTAACCAGTCAAAAAAATAAACCAGTGCTATGGAAAAGTTTTTCTTAAGTATGTGCGATACCACATGCCAATTGCCGGAATATTTACAAATGAGAATACAGCGCAAAATATTTAACATTGTAATGGAAGCCAAAGATCAACATTTAATGGGATCAAACTACTCTGACAATTCTACAGGTTGTTCAGTTTATAATTTCACCGGTGGTACTCCTTTCAAACTACCAAACAGGAATCAAACATCTTTACGACGAGTTGCCGCACAATCATCTTACATCTCACCAACACCTGAAGTGTACAATAGCCCTGACGCAATGCAAAGTCAAAATACTCATTCGGCAGAACAATCTCTGAACATACTCGCATCAGGAACTGATTATCCTGTTCAACAATCTTCTTTACGACCAGATTCTGCACAGTCATTTTACACCTCACCAACAGCTGAAGTGTACAATAGCCCTGACGCAATGCAAAGTCAAAATACTGATTCGGCAGAACAATCTCTGAATATACTCGCATCAGGAACTGATTATCCTGTTCAACAATCTTCTTTACGACCAGATTCTGTACAGTCATCTTACACCTCACCAACAGTTGAAGTGTACAACAGCCCTGATGCAATGCAAACTCAAAATACTGATTCGGCAGAACAATCTCTGAACATACTCGCATCAGGAACTGATTATCCTGTTCAACAATCTTCTTTACGACCAGATTCTGCACAGTCATCTTACACCTCACCAACAGTTGAAGTGTACAATAGCCCTGACGCAATGCAAAGTCAAAATACTGATTCGGCAGAACAATCTCTCAATTTTCGTAATTACCTCTATGATTTCAAATATAAAAATTCTTATGCTTTCTTACTTTAAAAGCAAAATTAGTTTTGAATAAAAAATAAGAGATTTATGCCTACTGTGTTGTATTAATTTTCTTCTTACCTTAAACACACAGCCAGACGTTCATCAGAACTAATACTTTTGCGCAAAATCGTATTTTTCTTTTTATATAATTTTTTATCAATTCATGTAGCTCTAGAAATGACGATCTTGAACTTCTAAAATATTGGGCAAATTTTTTCGAGGATAACTCGCGATACAAATTAAATTCGCCACGAGTTTGTTTATTCCTTATATGTGATTCGATCCATTTGGTTCTAGTTTTTGTGCCTCACAGGGCAACTGACATATCGAAAGCAGCGGCGGAATCGTCTTCTGAAGAACTGTCTATTAAGTCCATTAACAATAGATAGATAGATAGATAGATAACTCTTTATTGAATTAACACACAAACAGAAATAATAATAAAAATAAGTACTGGGTTAAAATAAATAAGGCAATACAATGGGCGGCCTTATCGCTAAAAGCGATCTCTTCCAGGCAACCTTTGGATGAAGCGAAATTTTTAAAAATTACGGAGTGCGGTGTACTTTAGCGGATACATTACATTTACACATAATATATTCTAAGATATAATAATAATATGAAGTTTTAATCCTAATACTTAATATACTTATAAAATAGACTAATATATAGGTATATACAATGTACTTGTTGAATTCATAATTACTGTTGGTATTTTGAAATAAGAACATCTTTTATTACAAAATGCGTGCGAACACTAGGACGACCATCTTAAAATAAAGGCAAAATATATATTTCTCAGTGTGTGGTAGCTTGCTATAATATATATTATACGATACGGTATATTAATATATATAATAGCTAAGTCTGTGACGGGCTTTACTACAGCAGAAAGTATTGCCTTACCGTGAGGACATCCCTACTAATTTACATTGGACAACCACTGGCTGAGAATAGGCCTGATCCGTAGATTTACATGAAATCAAATCAAAAAACATTTATTTGTGAACAACACCAATAGTGCAACAGAACCAGTACACACAAGAAACATAACAAAAAGATTAACATCTATACTAATTTTATAAAGAGGAAAGTTTTGTATTTTTGTGTGTATGTTTGTAATGAATAAACTCAAAAGCTACTGGTCCGATTTCGAAATTTTTTTCACCATTGGAAAGCTACATTCACCTTGAGTAACATCGACTACTTTGTACTCAACTGCGTAAAAGAAGGTAATGTTTTTATTTAAAAACTATGCGTGCGAAGCCGCGGATTGGTCAACTAGTATTTTATAAAGAGGAAAGATACGTTTGTTTGTATTGAATAGGCTCCGAAACTACTAGACCGATTTAAAAAATTCTTTCACCGTTGGTAAGCTACACTATCCCCGGGTAACATAGGCTACTTTTTACCCAACTGCGCAGAAGGAGGGTAATGTTTTTATTGTAAAACTACGCGTGCGAAGCTGCGAATTTGACAGCTAGTTAGATATAAATGCAAAATATTGCAGTATGTGTATCTCATTGTACTCACTCCATGTGTCACAAAATGGCTTCAACTCAGCATGTGCTAGGTTGCACTGGCTACCCAGCGCTGGTCTTCCGTTAGAGCCTCTTTGATTGGACTATGGATATTCGCCTACTAATTAAACAGTATATACTAAGGATATAATTAAATAAATTACGGCTAAAAACTAACTTTGGATAAAAATAAATAACATAATAAAATATATTAATAACGCCTATCTATTCACTATAAAGCCGGAGAGAGTCAACAAGTACTAAAAAATAAAATAAAACACATGATACGCTAGCTATAAAGAACAACTGATCTTGCGCGGCCTGCACCCGACGGCTCCCAGAAACAGAAACCTTAATCAGGTCAATTAAGTCAGTCAGCACTCGTAATAACTTGACTTGTCCAATAACAATGCAACTTCATAAAATTAATTGTACAATTTACTAAACTAATTTTGTTCATTTCCAGTTGCACAACGGCGTTCTACGTTGCTATTCAGTTAGAAGCTGTGTTGTGTTCGCGCTGCGCCATAATCGCTATATTGTATCTGCGCAGAATTCCATTTAGTAAGTACATTTTTTATTCGACACACATCAGCACAGATTATAACATTAGACAAAAATATAACATATACTCAAACACACAACTACACATCAAGCTATACATCTCCAGTATAAGCTGACCTCGCGTTGTGTAGGCTTTTCGTAGAATGAGAGGTCAGCTTATACTGGACTTTTATAGCTTGATGTGTAGCCGTGTGTACAACGGAAAAGGAGATCGGTTAAGGAAAATTAGTATAAACATACAATGATTAAAAATAATAATAAATTATACAAAGAACAGGAGCTAGCCTGAAGTACAAAAACTTTTAACGGAACTTCTTTTTGAAGGTAATCAAAGACGGACTATACAAAAAATATTATTAATATACTGACCTTAGTCACGTTGACAAAGTGAACGCATGTACTCTTTTCGTTCCCTGGTAGTAACTTATCGTAACTTTTAAACGTTACCAGAATGTACCGTTATACCAAATTTCAGCTTTCCAGTACTGATAGTCTACGCGTAAAATGGCTGTAACTACGGACGGGCAGACGGATAAAGCGAAACTATATGAAACTGTTTGAACGGAGTTATTCGATTTTAGGTAATTTAATTTCTATGTATGAGTTAAAATAAAATAAAACAAATATATTTTTTATTTATAAAGGTTTCTAAAGGAACCGAAAGTGATAAAATTTAATGACTTTGTTAACATTATAGACAATAGTCGACAAATAACAGTATCACGCGAACTCCATGACAAAAGGTTTTTTTTGCTAATTATGTATCAGCGAAAAAATTTGCCGTGAACAAGCACTTTGAAGCGATATACACGGCGATATAAAATTATTCAAAATTGACAGTTCTATTTTCAGCGCATTCAATTTGCGAATTTAACGCGGCATCAGTAAGATTTCTTAGTGAATTACAATGGAAACCGCTATGTTAACTGAACTACAGCTGATAAAACACCTATCCAACTTTACTTAAACCAAGTTTTCATTTTGTTAAACAAAACGCCAATCAAACGATCTTTAACTAGTTTCTTTAGTTTGAAAATGGATAATGTCTCAATTTGATGCTCAAATTGATTAAAAAAATATTAATATATCAGTTTATTAGCACGCTTTTTAGAAGGTTTTGTTTCAGACTCAAATAGAAATAGAACCCTTGTGGTGTTTTTAGGGTTCCGTACCTCAAAATGAAAAAAAAGGAAACCATATAGGATCACTTTGTTGACCGTCTGACTGTCTGTCTGTCAAGCCCCTTTATCTCGGGAACGCGTGGAGGTATCGAGTTGAAATTAAAACCATATACTCAGGTGCAGTCCCTTGAAGCTGTGAATCAATCAACTTTCTAAGTTCACGTAAAGAAAAGATTCGGCCGTTTATGCCGCAAAATGGCATAAACGGTTCCTGTTTAGAGAACAACAAGTTAGACTCGCTAGCAAGAGAAGATGCCAAGCTAACATCAAACACAAATGATATTAACCTCTCCAATCCGCCAACTGCGGAAATAAAAAAACAGACAGATGATTGATGTATATATTAATGATATGATTATTAATTATTGACGTATGTAGCTATTCTATTGTATTAGGTGACTGTAATAATAAATGTAATGTGTTGAATGATTAAACAAATAATACCTAAAAGTATGTACACCTACCTAAAGTACAGATGATTAGAATATGATTAGTAAAGATTAAAGATGCAGCTTCCATACCAGGTTTTAAGAGCTCAAAAAATGGCTTCTTGAATCGGCTTTCTACAAAGTAGATGAATTTTACCAATTTCCTGTATTGTAAAATTATTTTTTTTATTTTATATAGCAATTGTATTAATAAAATTATATTTAATTTGTAATGAATCAGTTATTTATTGTGATATTATTATATATTTTTAGGCTAATTTTATTTGTAGAATCATAATGACGATTCTGTTGTTTACGCTGACTAACTTTATTGTGTAAAAAACGAACGGTCTTATTTTGTTTGAGCTAAATTAATTTTCTAAAACTAATTTAGCGAATATTCTTCTAAAATAAGTATATTTTATTAAGATGGCATGTTTTAGGCTAGTTTTAGTCAGCAGTCAAATAGTAATATCTAATTACCTAAAAGTTTGATTCTTTTATACGACATTGAGATTGAACAAGCACATGGCCCACCTAATGTCAAGTGGTAACCATCGCCTATAACATAGTATTACCTCGTTTGTTCAACATGAAACAAATAGCTCTTTTAACTTCCCACTCTAAAAAATGTGCATTATTCAGTTATGTATTCATGATCCGCTTAAAATTGCTAAGATAAGAAAAGCACCTATTTATAAGTTCTTACCTCGCGCCTTGTGGTAGTGAGTGGAATGCTAAATGTTTTTTATGGTAAAAAATACCCCCAGCTTTATAAAGAGAGTAAAGTAAACTAGCGGCAACAAAGTTTTCAGACCGCCTGAAGGGCTTCGATATGGCTTCGTTTGTTTTTATTTTTTATTTATTTATTTATTCAGACGACATAGGTATCTACCATCATCATACCAGATAGAGAATATCTACTGCTGAACATAGGCCTCCGCCAAACAATACCAGAGTGACCGAACTTGTGCGCCCTGCACCCAACGGCTGCCAGCACTGCTATCTTTACCATAAGGACACATGGGGCCCATGCCCAGGGCCCCTATCATCACGGGGGCCCCGAAAGGCCGATGTATTCGCTTACATCATATTTTTTTCTATTTTAGGTAGATGTAACCCGACAAACGTAAAAGAGAAACTATGACGAAAGTTCATAGAGTAAATGTGGGCGTTGTTAGCGACTTTCTAGCAACCCTGAGACCAACAAGCCTCTGTCAACTCTGTTTTTATATGTAACTTAGCGAATTTTAATAGGACACCAGAACAGTTTTTTATTCATTTTCTAAATAGTGAACATATTATAATTATACATAATACCTATAAAGTAAAACTACATCAATTAGCGGCCAGAGACACAAACCACTTTGATATAAGATCATAGCAGAAAAATATTTTTTTTATTCACTTTACATTCCAACAAGGCCCCAAATTCTTGTGTGCCCAAGGGTCCCGGTATAGTATAAGATGGCGTTGGCTGCCAGTATTAGCTCATCTTTCCATCTAGTGGGGGACCTTTGTTTCTAGTGCGTGGTCTCCATTGGAGAACCTTTCTGCCTAACGGTCGTCAGTTCTTCGAGCTATTTGTATCCGCCCAATGCCACTTCAGCTTGCTAATTCTCATTGCTAATGTCAGTGAATTTTCTTTGTCTACGAATCTCCTCATTTTTGATTCAATCTCGTAGAGTAATATCAAGCATAACCATCTCCATAGCTCGCCGAGGCCTTGATCCTAACTTAATATGAAGTCGTCTTACATGAAACCATTGACGTATTTTCAAATGTGCTCATAAGTTTCGTATTTAAGTACTTGAAACGGAACGCTCAATAAATGAATAAGTCACATGTTTCATGTACATTTTTGATTTTAAGCCCAGATTTAGTTAATGTGAACTTTGTAAAAATTTCGTTTTTAAAAAATGATAAAGAACTTCAGTAAAATCTGAGGGATTCCCGTATCGAAACACCTCTTTCGCGTTTCGATACGTAAAAACCAACAATTTTACCCATATATGTATACACGGTGTCCCGTCACGGGTTTATAACCAAAAATAAAACAATAAAAAATCGGTCTTTAAAAAACATAAAAAGTTGCGAACTTAAAACGTCTATTTAACGTTACGCCCTACAACATGCCGCCGTATCGTCACAAAAATAATAATAGTAGGTACGCTACGGCTAGCGTGCCCATGAACTTTATGTCACGGCTAGTTTTTGAACAAAGTTAGACTTATTTGAGAAGGTCTAGATTTTTTTTAATTATCTTGTTTGATGCTATAAACTATTAGTAGACCATGGTCTGAACAACGTTTGTTCTGGGAAAACAGTGGTTTAAAGGACACCGTGTATATGATCATTCTGCGCATCGTAACCATTCTGTTACTAAGAGAAATCTGAATAAGTACTGGATAAATTCTGCCCGTATTTTAGAACTTGTTTATTTCACTATCTGTGGTTTATTTCCATCCAATATAAATGCCTTTAATAACAATAAATATTTACATGACTAAAATACAGAAGAAACAGTTGAATCATCTAAAGACCGTTGCAAATGAACTATAGATAGCTCAACTGCTCCAGATCACTACAAGGCGGAAGTGTCCCCAAAACACTGGCTGCATTGCCCCGCTGAATTGCAATGCTTAAGCGTTGACCCAGATAAGCGCCAGCTCTCGGATCACACGTCGCTTCGACCAGACATCCAGAAAGAATTTTGAAAACGCAATGGGCCCCATCCAATATTGAATTTGAAAATCCAACGTTTCATACAAACCATTGTCTAAAGACGCCGCAATGTATTAGAAGGTTAATTTATAATTTCATTATTTGATTTATATAAACACAGGATAAGGTTCAGGAATACGGTTAGAACACAAAATAGGTATGGTTAGAACTGCGCTAGTACGAGTTTCCGTTGGTAACAGAATGATTATACTTTTGGAATTCAGACTGCACCGTTCTCTAAGTTTGTCGACTGTTTACAAATTCACCCTGTACCAATAAGCTAAAAGACAATCAAGAATTGGCGTTTGCTCTCGTTCAAGAAAACCGCTCTTTAAAAGTAAAATAAATTCAAAATTTTCCGTTTCAATTTGATAACTGAGCGTATTAGCATTTCAGGTTCGCGTTGATTTCATATGAAATTTAAATAACAAACGAGAAATGAAATAACTTTAGTGTTCACTCAACGTTAATTCCTGCTATTGGGTGGATATGAGCATTTTGCTTAAATTTGCGTATTCTCAGAGGTATGGAAAATATTTACTTTTTTATATGAAAATATTTACAGCCACAATCATATCCAGTTTAGTTTGTGAAATTATGGTAGACGTTATATCAAGACATGGAAGCATTGAGTATCACATTGTTTTGTTAATTTTTGTGTGCTTTGTTGCTAAGTTCATGCGACCACGCGGTACCGCGCGGAACTACTAACCGCGCGGTACAAGATCACATACTCGTCTACATTACCGCGCGCTACGGTAGCGCGCGGTAACGTATTTATGTAACACTATTTAGTTTGACTTTGTACTGCGCGGTTAGTAGTTCTGCGCGGTACCGCGCGGTCATATGAACTTAGCCTTATCGTTGAAGATGTTTTAATAT
This sequence comes from Philereme vetulata, assembly GCA_918857605.2. Lineage (NCBI taxonomy): Eukaryota > Metazoa > Arthropoda > Insecta > Lepidoptera > Geometridae > Philereme > Philereme vetulata. Next base: position 7,202,002 of record OU975421.1, on the reverse strand, counting down.
TATATAATTAGAAAAAAATATTGGACTCTCATTTTATAATATTAAATTATAAACGCTATACGGCGAGTGATTTATTTTAACACTAGTTGACCCGGCGAACTTCGTACTGCCTTGACATGTATATGACGTGGGCTGCCAATGGGTTGAATTGTCAGTCGGCCATCATTAGCTGCATCTATGTATGAGAAAATGAATTTTCTTCATATCTTTTTTACGTGGGTTTTTCCGAATTTTTAATAGTTATTCTGCTATTCGGGGCGGAGATAAATACAATAAATGGTGTAACTAACCCGACTTTGTTTTATATTTTTCGTTATCGTTTGTGACGCGCGTAATAATTGTCATTCTTAGAGAATTACAAACACAGTTTTCTTACCACAGTTATGAAGCCGCTGGCGAGTCAGCTAGTAATTACATAATATTAGTATAACTACATAATTAACCGAACGAAGCGAGATCTCCAAATTAACTTCGGCAAATCGGCGTTGTATGTATGAATGTATGTTTGTTTGTCCGAGGATAACTTTCGAAGCGTTAATCCGATCATCGTGAAGTTCGATACACAGGTAGGTAGTGATAGCACAATTTTGGTGTGACTAAATAACCTAAAAATGTGGGGGGTTGTTGAGATATTGGGGTTCAAGAGAGGTAAATAAAAATTAAAATGAGACTACTAGGTCAAGTAGGACGTCAAATGAAAGGTCTTCATTAGTACATTTAGACTCCGTTTTTATTTTTAGTAAAGTTCTTATTGTTTTTGAGTTATTAGCCATAATAAAATCTGAACTTTTGTTTTATTCGGAGACTCGCGAGATCTAAGTTCGGGGCGAACCACTAGTATACATACAAATGGTAATATTGCTTTTGATGTTCTGACGTAACCTACTTACTTTATGTACCTACAGTGGAAAATATATAAAATGAAACAGCATACCCTCAAAGTTACCTACGACATGCTCGCGCAGTTCAGCTGAGCGAGCATTTCCAACAGCGACCGTTTATACTGCGCACATTCGCGCTCGGTGTTTGCTCGAGAGACGAGTCCGCACGCTCGTTATTTGTCTCTCACTGAGTCACTCGACTCGTCACTCACGAGAATATAATATACACGATATTATATTGAACTATCGTCTTGCTCGCATCTAATGTAAATTATTCTAGCCTCTGTAACTAGGCAGGTAAATACATCAGCCTTCACAAGCGCTTAGACGCATTAATTACAGGCAAATTTCATCCAGTTTCCAAATAATTATAAATGTACATAATTCTGTAGGCGCTATTTGGAATTTACAGTAAGATAGTGCGGGATTTGTACACAATACTTACGTGATTTATGGTATAGCTGATAAGAGAATGGCTAGTCTAATACAGGGAATACCGCGAGAGCGAGTGATACAAACTTGATAATGGAACACAGTTAATTGATAATAAACATACTCTTAGGTCATTAGAAAACTTGATAATCAGAACTCCTTCGCACAGCACTTCCTTTTACAGTGCTTCTTTTACTGTCCAGGCTGTTTGGCTGTGGAATCTGCCCGAAGAAATAAAACGGTCATCCTCCTGACACGCCTTCAAGTTGAAGATGAAACAACATTACTTGACGATGTCATCTTCCTAGCGTTATTTATTTACTATTTGTCAGTTACCATAATTTGCTATATGTATATACCTATGTATTAGTCTATTTTAAAAGTATATTAAGTATTAGGTTTAAAACTTTATCATATTTTTATTATATCTAAGCATATATTTTTATGTGTAAATGTATCCTCAAAAGTACACCGCACTCTGTATCTTCGTAAATTTCGCTCCATCCAAAGGTTGCCTGGAAGAGATCGATTTCAGCGATAAGGCAGCCCATTCTGTTACCTTATTTGCTCTAGCCTAGTTCTTATTTTTGTATTATTTCTGTTTGTGTGGTAATTTAATAAAGAGTTATCTGTCTACAATAGTTAGCCTCCGACGCAAAAAGAGGGATTTTAAAGTTGACGCATCTGTCTCTGTCTGTGGCATCGTAGTTTCTAAACGGATGGACCGATTTGGTCGCGTTTTTTTTATAGAAAGCTAGTTTAACTGGACTGGTTCTTAGCTATGTCAGTTTTAAACCTTCAACCCAAAAAGAGGGGGTCAGGAGCCAGGAAGGCTTGGTCGCGGAAGAACAGGCAGTAAAATTGACAATTCAAAGTAATCCTTGTGTTTTTATTAAATAAAAAAATCGAGTTTGATTTTGACCTAAAGACGACAACACGCAGAAACGCGCGGAGAGGAGAGAGATACCAACTGAGTAGAGAGATGTGTGTGATTAGCCAATAGAGTCATGTAAATCGCTCAGGCCTCACAACAATACATTATCTACGTGCCCTTCAATTTATTAATCAAATTCCATATTTTGTAAAAATTGTGAACACAGAAATTATGTATTTATATATTAGTTGCACACTATGGTGATCACTAACACATTCAATTCTTATCACTAGTTACATTACAATCCAATTGCCACTACAATTACAGACACAAACATCAATGCAATGATGACAACAGCAAAACTACTTTTTTTTTCTTTTCTAACTGGAGATGTAACAAGCTTATGACCCACCTAATGGTAACTGGTAATTATTATATTAATTAAATTAATTTTAACGGTATAAAATTTTTAAAATTTTAAATATAGGTATGATTAATAATAATCCAAGAGTGTATTAAAATAATGAAGTTATATAAAGATATTTATTTATTAGAACGTTATTACAATAATTGATTATTCACTTTTTTTTTTGCTCAGCTTCAGTTGTTAAAATAAAGAGATTCTCCATTATTTTATTGTATTTATTTTACATTTATGCAGTGAGCTGGACACCTTTAAAATGAGCTGTGGTCATGTTAAAATGCCATCTGCTACACTAAAATACTAACAGAACATACAGATATACTCATAGTAACATTTGGGAATAGGCGAATAATTTCTACAGAATATAATTCTCTCGTAAATAATATTGTAGCGTTACAACTTCTCTCTTTATAGAAATACTAGCTGACCAATCCGCAGCTTCGCATGCGTAGTTTTTCAATAAAAACATTACCCTCCTTCTGCGCAGGTGGGTAAAAAGTAGCCTATGTCACCCGGGGATAGTGTAGCTTCCCAACGGTGAAAGAATTTTTTAAATCGGTCCAGTAGTTTCGGAGCCTATTCAATGCAAACAAACAATCAAACAAATCTTTCCTCTTTATAATATTATTTTGTAGATATTGATATGTTTTTTAGTATTGTAGAACATACTTTTGTTCTATCATCAATAGTTTCCGCAGCGCATGCGACGAATGACGTTTTAGGGCACTTTTTTACACCTTGGGTTATTTAAGTTTTAGTAAAGATCCCTAATTTTTTCTAGCAATAAATATCGCTTATTTTTTAATGACATTCAAGGTGAATGTTGCTTTCCAATGGTGAAAGAATTTTTGAAATCAGCGCAGTAGTTTTTGAGTTTATTCATTACAAACATACACACAAAAATACAAATCTTTCCTCTTTATAATATTTGTATAGATATAGATTAGCTAATAATATTTTTCAAACTTCTTCTATTATTGTACATAAACCCTGATTTAAAGGAGTATATAACGCGTATGCAACTTTTTTATTTGTTATCCCGACGTTTCAACTGTGTTGCCGTGGTCGTGGGTAGACTGGAGTACTTGGAGCTACCGAATAAAAATGATACTTATGCGATAAGTATCCGTTTAAGTCAGTAATTATATTAGCTAATAATAAGTAATAAAATAAGTATTAATTAAACATTATACACCACACGTTTTTTACTGGTGGTAGAGCTTTTGCGAACGAGCTCGAGGAAGGGGGCACCAGCGCCTTACCTTTATCTGTAGCCAAATAGCAGTACTTGGGGTGCTGTGTTGCGGTTATATGGTAATGGTATGTTGATGTAATTACTGGCAAATAGGCATAACAACTAAGTCCTATAGTATGACAACGTATACACATAGAGATCAAGACAACATAACCTTGTTTTGAATTCTATGTGGTTATCCATGGGCTGTAGTAGCCACTTGACATCTGGTGGACTGCATGCTCGTTTGCCATACAAGTAGTATAAAAAAAACACAAAAAATAAATATATAATAATAAATAAAAAAATAATAAATATAAATAAATATTTCTGAACATTTCACATAGCGCTATCTAGCCCCAAACTAAGCAGAACTTGTACTATGGGAACCAGATAACTGATAGAATACTTATAGGTATATACTTTTTTTTTGTAAATACATACTTATAACATAGAGAAACAACCAGACCCGGAACAAATATCTGTAGATCATGCAAACATTTGTTCCTCAGCGGGAATCGAACCCGCTACCTCCTGCGTCTCAGCCGGCTATTCGCCGGCTATATATATATATTTATATAACCCGTATATAATTTCCATTTCCTGAGATTCACAAAAAAAGAAAAGTGCTGTTACTCCTCGGATCGGCTGACCAATATCACACATAGCTAAGAACTAGCCCAGTTAAACAAGCATCCTATTGAAAACAACCGCATCTGAATTGGTCCAGACAGACACTCAGCTGGAGGCATCAAACTTTTAACAACCCAACTTTTGCGTTGGCTGTTGATATTATAATAAGTAATAGGGGCTTAGCGAAAAAGCATTCGCTTTGAATCGATTCGTTTTCAACATAAGTTCGTTGTCGATATAACACGTGACAATTTAATAGCACTTGTCAATCCCATACATTTTCGGACTTATCGACTAGCGTCATCTCTAATCGAATGTAACTTGGCTTAGTTTAGCCCTCAGGTCACGTCTAATAATTATACCCATGATGGCCAACCTCACCCCGTGAAGATATCCCAGGAGTAGATAGAGCAAGTCCAAGCATTACGTTTTGTTACAATGCCCACTTTTTGCATAGGAGCGCTTATTTACACAGTAAATAAGCGGCAAAAACATGGACATTGCCAATTTTGGAATATAGGCTTTTAAGCAAGTGACAGGTTGCAAGCCCATCGGCGCGGCTAAATATGATTTAAAGAGTTGACAAACCATACAAATACGGTTAATTTAAACATGTTTATTATTTTCGCTAAATACGTTTAGGGATCGCTATGCAAGCCGAGCTAAGTGTCTGTGTGCCCGTGTGTGTGTCTGCTGTTGCATCGTAATTCCAGAACGGATGAACCCATTTAGACGCGGTTTTTAACAGAAAGCTAGTTTAACTGAGATGGTTTGGTTCGTCTCGAACTGAGATCTCGCGAGGGTCCCATAAAAACAAAAAAAAAATATTTTTCCTAATCTTTGACTATCAAAATAGTGGCACTAAATACCTAACCACATTACTTGACCTACAATTTATTTCAAATTACAGGTAACGGGTGTTCATGTAATGTGGATAAACTTTTTTTGTTAGAAATTGTTGTTATTCTGGATTTAGGACTTTTGCTTATATTTGTGTCACTAAAACTACACGCATACCAAATTTCAGCACTATGGGATCTTTGGTGTACCTTGTGAATTTTGTAAAAGTACAGTGTTTTTTTTGTTAAAAATAACTTGTAACTAAAGCTAAGTAGCTTTAACATTTTTACCTGACTGCGAGGAAAGGTAATGATTTTGTTGATGCAAACGTTTCTCACGTTAAGGAAATAAATAATTAATTCCGGTGCAAGGCTTTAAATCTTTGAGCTATTTAGAGTAACGGATAAAATATTGAGTGAACGACGGTTCATTATAATAGAAAAACAGTTTAAATACTTGAAACTGATTAACAAAGAGACGGGGGGAACTAAACTACCCAATAAGACCTCCGCCAGTTTACAAAATAATTAATCAGTCCTGTCATTGTAAGGTCCGGAATAGAGGAATGGTTAAACTGTTTAGATAGATAAATATGTTGTTAAAAAAATTGTTCTATAGAATATTATATTAATACATTCTATTTATATTAGAATACATTTAAAATTAATAAATATACATTTCACTTCATGTAAAACAATAGATTTAAACTTAGATTATATATTCAGTGAGCATGTAGGTAGTTGTACCTACCTTGTAGGTAGTTAAAATATAGATAATAAATATACAGGGTATATTTGGACCACTCTAGAAAACATCAGGTGTAGTAGGTTTTACGGTATCTGCTAGAAAACTTCCAAATAGGGTTACTAGGTTATAAATAAAATTAATAAATATTGCTGGACAATTCACACAGCGCTATTTAGCCCCAAACTAAGCAGAGCTTGTATTATGGGAACCAGATAACTGATACAATATTCATGTACATTTTTTTTGTAAATACATACTTATAATTTATATTAAAAAACATCCAGACCCGAAACAAATATCTGTAGATCATGCAAACATTTGTTCTGCGGCAGGAATCGAACCCGCTACCTCCTGCGTCTCAGCCGGCTATTCGCCCACTGCGCTACGGTAGTCGTCAAATGTAAGACGATGAAAGTTATCTGGGGTATCATATCAAAAAGATTGATTTACACATTCCAAACCCAGTATTTTTTTATATCGTATGATTTTGAATTTATATTAAAAATGTCGATAAAAATACCGTATACTTCCTAATCTCCGAAGTTTGCGAAGTGATGAATCAAATCAAATCAAAATATCTTTATTTGGAACATAAAACAGTGTACAGTGTAAAACAGTTTTACTGGTGGTAGAGCTTTTGTGAACGGGCTCGAGGAAGTGGGCACCACCGCCTTACCTTTATCTGCCGCCAAATAGCAGTACTTGTGCTGCTGTGTTCCGGTTAAATGGTAATGGTATGTTCCTGTAATTACTGGCACATAGGCATAACAGCTAAGTCCTAGAGTATGGAAACGTATCCACATAGAGATCAAGACAACATACTCGTAATAGCTTGTTTTGAATTGTATGTGAATATCCATGGGCTGCAGTAGCCACTTAACATCAGGTGGACTGCATGCTCGTTTGCCATAGAAGTAGTATAAAAAAAGTGTATGTATGAAATTATTATTATTGTCAACCCGAGACTACGACTGTTGCAACACAGCCGAAATGTCGGGGTAACAAATAAAAAAAGTACATACGCGATAAATACCCGTTTTAACCAATGTATAAATACAGTGATCGCGTAAGTTTGAAAAATATTATCGTTATTTTATTTTATTTTTACCTATTTGTAAGCAATAACAGTGTAGAGTACATGCGTGTGTGCAGTGTGTATGAATGTAGAAGTATGTTAGTGTGTGAAAAGAGTATTATGGAGTGTGTTTGGTGAATGTGTGTTTTTCAGCAAAATGTAGAAGATTTTCAGCGTCATCATAGGATAAGGATATCAGCCGTTCTAATCACTTTAATTTGAATTTGTAGTATATGTTAAGCGATTGGTTTAATCTGTACAACGGCGATATTCGATCAAACAAACCTTGTCCGATCTCCGTTTAGAATTAGCCAACTCGGAATCATAACCGACGACCTCCGTGATGCAGTGGGCGAATAGCCGGCTGAGACGCTGGAGGTAGTGGGTTCAATTCCCGCTGCGGAACAAATGTTTGCATGATCCTCAGATATTTGTTCCGGGGCTGGTTGTTTCTTTATATATTACTCGTATAAGTATGTATTTACAAACAAAATGTATTTAAGTATTCTATCAGTTATCTGGTTCTCATAATACAAGCTCTGTTTAGTTTGGGGATAGATAGCGCTGTGTGAAATGTACAGCAATGTTTATTTATTTATTATTTTAGTATTATAATTAAGTTGTTAGTGTACCCGAAGGACAGTCTGCATCATCTTCTGATTAAAAAGAGTTGTCGGACCGAGGGTACTTGGCATAGTGACAAGCAGCATCGCTGTGTTTCGATTTGAAGGGTATGGTTACGCGCGAAATTACAAGCACTTACAGCAGTCTTGAGACTTTACACCTGCATGCCTCAACTTGATTGACGCAGGCACGTTTCTAAGGTACGTGACTTACGAAGCAATACTTACTTACTTTGTTAAGGCAAAGGTTACCACATAACATGTGAGCCATGTGCGAGTTACATTCGTAGGTCGTATAAAAAAACCGGGCAATCTGTCTCAGACTCGTTTAAAGTTTTCTTACACTTTTAATAAACGTATCATTGACAGTGGGATTGTCTGAAAGTTCGTGGTGTAGCCGATCAAAGTGTCAGCAAAGGAATAAAACATGGAATGAGTGGGACACGGTAATTCCCCGGTTCAACGAAGCGTTAAACTCGACAGGGCGCCTTTGGAGATACGGTTGCGGACTTTGTAGGGACGTAGATGTAGATAGTGATGTTTTAAAGTGAATCACCGTTTTACTTAATACATTTTTTTATATTACATGGAGATGGAACAAGCCTATGACCCACCTGATGTTAAGTGGTAACCATCGCCTTTAACAAAGTCTTGCATCATAGGTTATCTTAGAAACGTATCCTACGATGCACTGTCCTGCATCCATTAACTTAAAGCATACAGGTGTAAAGCCTCATGTACCTGTAATTTTCCCGGCAACCATACCTTTTAAACTAAAACACAGCAATGCTGGTTGGTGACAGAAATAGGTATGGTGGTAGCACTTCCCCGGGCGAATCTTTCACAAGAAACTCTAATGCACTTACTAGAAATTATAAATTAATAATGCTGGAAATTTCACAGAGCGCTATCAATCAAATTTTACAATGTATGTACCTACCTTATTAAGGCTGTGCCCCATACATTGTAGCTTTGTAGTTTATATTTTTTACCAACTAATTTGACTTTGTATTTTGTTTTGTAATTGTGTATCACATCCTTGACATCACATAATTATAATTTTGCTCTCACAGGGTGATAAAGCGGTCTTGGCAAAATATCAGCGTCCACTGCTAACCCAGTTGACATAAAGCAGAGTCGAGGCCCTTTCGCTGCTATAGCACACAACACACCTACTTCTTTATTCTTTATTGTACACTAGAAAATATATTAAAACAGTACAGAAATAGAGGCCATGTACAAAGGCGAGCTTAACCCTAAGAAGAGTTTTCTTTGACCTTTGAGGCTAAAGAGAGAGATGATTTTAAAGGTAGGTGCGTGTACAAGAATCATAAATATGTACATAAATCTTAAACAAATAAAACGAAATATACCAAAAGTGAGTAATAAAATGAATGAATATAATAAATAAAACAAATAGACTAATATATACAAAAATATATATATACCTACAATAAAATAAAATTACAAAGAAAGATAGTGCTCTATAACTTTCCGTTTGAAAATGTTAAACGATTGACTAGCGCGAACATCATGGGGCAGGGCATTCCAAATTTTCACCGCATAAACGGTAAAGTAGCCACCACAGCGGCTTGAAGTGTGTTGAGGTGTTTTGAAGAGAAGGGACTTAGCGGACCGGCATGTCACACTGCGAGGGACAAGGAATTCGAAGCGTTCACGTGGGTAGGGAGGAGAGAGTGGACAATATAATACTTTAAATAAGAGTGAAAGAACGCGAAGATCACGACGAAGACGAATAGGTAGCCATTTAAGTTGAGATCAAAACGTGGATACGTGATCGAAGTTCATGTTTATAATGTTTCATTATAATAGATTGTTTGTTTCAGTTCTGCATGTAGGTAATGTATAATATTGTTAGTTTTACGTTCATTATTTTAAATCATCTTTTGTTAATTAAAGTGTGCTATTTAGCAAATAAATTATTGTCTATGGCTACATAATGAGTCTATCTATCTATACTAATATTATAAAGAGGAAAGATTCATTTGTTTGTATTGAATAGGCTCCAAAACTGCCGAACCAATTTGAAAAATTATTTCACTGTTGGGAAGCTACACTATCCCCGGGTGACATAGGCTACATTTTACCCAACTGCGCAGAAGAAAGGTAATGTTTTTTATTGAAAAACTACGGGTGCGAACCTGCGGATATGTCAGCTAATCTACACTAAGACTAGATTAAATAAAGAGAATAGGTAGTATATAAAATAAAACTAGATAGATACTGTAGATTGACCCCTTAAACGCAGATAGATAAATTGATGAGAAAGACCTAACCATAGACTTATATAAACTGATTCAAATGCAAATAGAACATCTCACATTTTTGTATAACAACGCCAACTGACACGTAAATGATTTCAGTATATTCGGCAAACGCATAGTTTTCCAAAGCACAACGGAGCCAATTATTCTTTCAATTCAATTCCAATTCGCGCGCCCTCTAGCGGATGCAGAAAAAACCAATTGCAACTTGGCCAATAAATTACATTCGTGCCACTCAGCTGTTCTAATCGGAACTTTTGTTTATTCCTTTCTGATACGCTTGGTACAAAAGATAGGCGAGCTAATGTGGAATTATTTTCCATTTTTAGGCTTCCGTACCCCAAAAGGTAAAAAAGGAACCCTTGTAAGATCACTCTCTTGTCCGTCTGTCTGTCCGTGTGTCTTGTAAAGTACTACAAAAACTTGTAAGTACCAAAATTTACCTTAACTTTCAACTTGTTTTATGTTTCGGAATTTTCCTTTTACTTGTACTGTAAGACCTTGCTGTTAACCAAAATTGACAATTCTAGGTCAACCGGAAGTACACTAAGGTTATGGGTTAAAAACCTTTAGGGTAGTTCCCGTTGACATAGAATCACGAAATTTAGCAAAAAGCAAGGTCTTAAAGCACAAATAAAGGAAAAATTCCAAAAATAAAAATTAGAAAATTAAATCGTGTCCCCATACATACAAAGTTAACGCCAATTAAGGTAGTCCTCTGATTTATATGGGCGCTCATACAATTAAGCGGACTAGCTTAATCGGCACCAACCTCAAATAAAGAAAATAAATAAAACTGTGCTATTGAATAAAACAAATATTTAAGTGGGGCTCCCATACAACAGACATGATTTTTTTGCCATTTTTATAGATAACGGTACGGAACACTTCGTGCGCGAGTCCGACTCGCACTTGGCCGATTTTATTTATACATACATCTCTAACCAGCTTTTAGCACTCACTATTGGGTATTTATTTATGAATACTTAGATTTACAGTTACATTATCTACTACGTGTTTTGCTAAATACGACATTAAATGAAAACACGGGTAGGGCTAATGGCTCGTATTGTTGATAAATAACTAAGCGACACGGCTAAAGATACAACCGATTTACGTTAAATATTGTTTATTGAGAATGAATCGATTACTGGTTAAATATTGAAGAACACAGATACATAGATACACCGCCGTCTTTTTGATTTTACTTTGTCCTGTCCGTCCATAGGTTGTTTGGAAGAGATCGCTTTTAGCGATAAGACCGCCCATTGTAGTTACCTTTATTTTTATGTATTTTTATTTTGTTTTGGAGTGCATTATAGAGTATTTATATTCTATTCAAGCTACCGGATTAAGCCCACCTTTGAAATCAGTTAATGTGATTCCAGATCTGTGTATTAAATTAATGTTGTATTATAAAATAATGAGCATAGCACTGAACTAAAACCAAATTGTATCTAATCTATGTAATGCTAAAACTTTTACTTAGAAACTTTCGTGATTGATTTAAATCACTATTATAAATACGAGTGCGAGGCGAGACGTTATTCGGAGCGGATCGCACTCACCCTGATGAAGGTTCACGAATTGAACCAAAACATTGTCGTCGAAACACCGATAAGACGGTACGTGATAAATCCCGTATTTATAATAATGATTATTGCTAAAACGTTTATTTTCTGATGCCGCAAAGTAACCGCTTGTTTGTTATATTACATAGATTAGATTAGATAATATTTTATTGCACATCATAAACAACAAAACAATTAAAAGTAACAGTACTCAAATTAATGTTTCCAATTGGCGGTCTTATCCCATTTCTACTTAGAAAACTAATAATGGATTATAAGAAGTAGTGGTACTTCAACTAACTGAGTATTACAGGTTTTGATTAGAATACTTATATAAATAAAAAAAGCGACCCTTGAATTACATTGTATGTCGTCGCTTGATCGTATTTGGAGTGAGGGTGTGTTTGTGGGTATAATGTACCTAGGGTGTGTAGTGTGGAATGTATTTTATAGTGTTCATATAAAATTTTAATTGTTAATTTATTATGGAATAAGCCTTTTCTCGCATATACGTAGGAGAACTCAAGTCACCGACATAGCTCGACGGATTAGCACGTTGAAGTGGCAATGGGCAGGCCATATAGCGTGCAGAACAGATAGGGCCGCAAGGTTCTTGAGTGGAGGCCACGGACCGGCAAGCGCAGCGCAGGACGTCCACCTACAAGATGGGCAGACGACTTGGTAAGAACCGCAGGTCGGCGTTGGATGCAGGCCGCTTCCAACCGCAGTTCCTGGAGATCTATGAGGGAGGCCTTTGTCCAACAGTGGACATCCTACGGCTGATATGATGATGATGAAGCATTTTATCTGTCACACGAATTCATTTGGTCTTGAGTATATCTGGCACAATGCTGTCTAACGCCGGCGCCGCTAAAAGCTCGTCTGACCATTTAGTGATATCTTTACTCCTTAAGCCGATTTCAAAGAGGTATTCTTAAGGTTAAGAGACATTAATTTTAATACACAGATTATAAAAATAAAATTCGGTATAAAATAAAATTATATTTATCTGACGGCCGCCTTACAGATATCTAGGCACACCTTATGTGATAACCATCGCCTACCACACAGCAATTGCCTTGTAGGTCACGCATTTAGAACGTGTTCTACAATTCGTTGCCCTGCATCCATCAACTGCGCTTACGCTCGAGCGTATGTAATTAAACATCTTACAAGCGGTGATCCACCAAAGTGATAATTTCGCGAAAGTTTTCATACAAAATATAGCACAAACTAAGTTTGTTTAAAAAGTGCGTTTAAAACTTGGACCAGCTCTGCTGTGAGCTCTGTTTGGATTCCATCTTTTCGCAGAGACGGGATTCGCAGAAAATCCTTACCAATTGAAATAATGGCAAATGCTTTTGATATACGCTGGAATCCCCCATTTATATCTCTAGCCTATACAATATTATATCTCAAAGCTTCCGAATAGTTATTGCTTTTGTTTTTGTTTACAAGAACCGGCAGTTCTTTGTTTTAGGGTTTCGTACCGCAAACGGTAAAAAAGGAACCCTTATAAGATCACTCTCTTGTCCGTCTGTCTGTACGTGTGTCACCATCGAATTTCTCAGGAACGGGTGAATCTAGCAAGTTGAAATTTATACCAGGTACTGAAGTCTATAGCCCCTATTAGGTGTATAAAAATCAAAGTTTTAAGTCAACACGATAAAAAGATATGGGCAAATTTATATTTACGCGAAAACTTGTAAGTGTCAAAATTTAACATAATTATCAACTTTTTTTATTTTTTGGAATTTTGCCTATACTTGTGCTGCTTTGTTTTTTACCAAAATTGACAATTCTTGGTCAACCGTAAGTACCTTACAGGTTTTGGGTCAAAAACATATTGGTAGTTCCAGTTGACCTAGAATCACGAAATTTGGCAAAAGGCAAGGCAAAAAAAGGAAAAAATCCAATAAAATCAAAAAGTTGGAAATTAAAGGGTATCCCCATAAATACATAGTTGACGCCAATTAAGATTATCCTCTGAGTTGTATGGGAGCTCATACAATTTAGAGGACTAGCTTAATCGGCACCAACCTCAAATAAGGTAAATAAATATAATTGTGCTTCCATACAACAGACATGATTTTTTTGCTGTTTTTATAGATGGATTTATAGACGGAACCCTTCATGCGCGAGTTTGATTCGCACTTGGCCGGTTTATTTTAACTTACTTCAAAAAAAGGAGGAGGTTCTCAATTCGCCGCAATCTTTTTTGTGTATGGATTCAAAAAAAACTTATACGTATACAATTATTACACATAAAAAACCTTAGTAGGTTTGTTCTAAGTGCAAATTCGACATTCCTCTTTAGTTTATTTTTAACTATTTGTATACATGTACACACGGCTACACATCAAGCTATACATTTCCAGTATAAGCTGACCTCGCATTGTGTAGACTTTTCGTAGAATGAGAGGTCAGCTTATACTGGAACGGTATAGCTTGATGTGTAGCCGTGTGTACGAAATTTTTATAAATATGTTTTGTTCTGTACTTCATACATGGCTAGCCGTGCGCCGGCTCAAATTCCATCATTATCTGCACAAACATACAGGTTGCTCCATAATGGCAAACTTTATGGAACAATTATTCAATTAGCAGTTCAGTGGTTATAAATGAATAAAAAATGTAAACTAAAAATGATACTAGAGGTACTTATTAACTTCAATGTGATATTATATCGAACCTCGAAAAGCTGAATCCGAAGTGAAGTGAAATTCAATTTTTGTATTCTGTAAAATTCGATAACGTCGGTGGCACCTCACTGCCAAGCATGGTAGTGAAATTAACTAGTTTGAGGTTACCATTTAGCGACGCAGTCTGTACACGGAACATATGAGGTAGATAAAGGAAAAGGTCACTCTTATGTTGTATGAAGAGAAAATGTAATGTAATGAATATGAAGGCTGTTCGGGATGAATATAGGGTGCTGGTAAATGAGGTCAAAAATTCTCAAAAATTCAAACAAGGCAAGACGGAATTTGAACCTGCAACCTTTCTCTTGATACGAGGATGCACTATCAATTGTTCTACTGGAGTATGTCACGTCAGGATCAAAATTAGGCGGATTAGGCTTGCAAATTTATGAGATAGTTTTAAAATCTTTGAGGTTTAGAGTAATTTTGAAGGACCTTTTAATTGAAAATAATAAATAACTGTATATAGAAATTTTTTGAGTTAAAAACATATTTTACTTAGAAAACTTTCGTGATTGATTTCAATCATTATTATAAATATATATATATTAAATATAAAATATATATTATTATATCCAGTGCTAGGCGAGACGTTATTCGGAGCGGATCGCACTCACCCTGATGAAGGTTCACGAATTGAACCGAAACATTGTCGGTCGAAACACCGATAAGACGGTACGTGATAAATTCCGTATTTATAATAATGATTAAAAAACATAGTATTAAAAATCTCAGATCTTAAAGAAAGCCTACTTACCTCTTTTGTAATAATAAATCGTTGCTTGTTCTTAAGTTGTCTTAACTCAAACAATAGCTACAAACTTATTTTATAGTTCCGGTGGATAAACCTGACATGACTTTAGCAACAGAATTTGTTTCATCTGTGGCTTAAGGCTGGATTCAGAAGTCACGCGATCCTGCTCTTTTATTTCGAGATGCGAGAGACTGCAGGCGAGCAAAAGTGGGTAGTCTGTTATGTTCGCATAGTTAAGACGATTGATGGGTAATCAATCATAAATGGTTTTGTAAGCCTAATTTTCATTAGTCTACTAGCTGACGCACAGTAAAGAAAAGTAAATGCTCAAAATATTGACTGTCGTGCTCATCTAATGCACTAATCTAATCTAATGACGATTGATACTCAGTTATTTCTAAAACCTACTGGGCTAACGTAAAATAATCGTGTCACGCTAAATGTGGTATATATCGTGCAATTTCTTGTTTACTTAGGGCATAGATTCCCAAACTTTTTTTTTCTCATACCACTTTAAAAAATTTGCTCGTTCCGGTGGACCCCCTGCAGCCACATTAATAAATGTAGCTCCACCGGAACCATGAACATGAGAACATGGTAGACCATGTTCCCATACGACAAAAATGTGAAGATTAGATCTAACTATGGAAATTTGCGTTGCGGCTGAGTTCCAACCACGAATTAACAGTTTTCGCTTTGCAAGATTCGGCACGTTGTACACGTTGTACGTTGAATATGAAATATGCAAGTTTTTACAAGTAACAGTCGCTGAGCTTCTTAAAATATTATCAGCCTACATTGATAGGTGAAGATGATTGATAGATGACGAAGTTCTTTACTAGTTCTTTACCATCGAAACCAAATACATTTTCGTGGACCTACGATTTGTGAACCCCCATTGTTTTGTCAAGCCAACGTGGTCTACGTTGGCTTGACAGTCTCCCTTCGAGTCTCCCGAGGACCCCTGGGTGTCCACCTGGACCACTTTAGGAATCAATGACATAGGGTAAACAAGAAATTGCACGATATCTACTACTAACATGCACGCCCAAAATAAATTTGTCTATTTTCGTGGTCATACTTCACTCCACATCCATCTGAATCTAGCTTTACTTTCATCGTTACATCGCAAAAGTTAAAATAACTAGAAGCAAAGACGTCATGCAAATTACTGTTTTGCAAAGTTAAGACAGATGTTGCAAGAATGATTTATCAATGTTTGAAAGTTCTTTATTATGTGGAAATTATGTTTTGTTGTTTCTTTTGCGGAGGGTTTAAATGAGGTTTTATGGGTGTCTGTGATTACCTGGCTTTCATTTTATAACCTAAACCTTTTGTATACTGATTTTAAGTTGAAGAACCATGAAAGAAAAGTAGAGTTTCTTGTAAATGGTGGGCCATGTGCTTGTTCCATCTCCAGGTCGTTTAAACAAACGGAACTGATACGACGACCGAACGAGATCGGTGGTTAGGTGGGCAAGTAGACGACTGAGATCCAAGAGGTTGTGAGTTTGGTTTCTGTTGCGTGACAAATGTTTGCATATCTTCAAATAGGGTGTGGTGGTGGTACCATGATACTTTTGATGAAAGGAATCCGTGTGTGAGTTTAGGATTATACATGTCCTTTTGACTACCTCCGTGGTGCAGTGGGCAATAGCCAGCTGAGACGCAGGAGGTAGCGGGTTCGATTCCCGCCACGGAACAAATGTTTGCATAATCTACCAATATTTGTTTCGGATCTGGATGTTTTTCTATATATGTTAAGTATGTATTTACAAAAAAAAAGTATATAAGTATTCTATCAGTTATCTGGTTCCAATAGTATAAGCTCTGCTTATTTTTGGGCTAGATAGCGCTGTGTGACATTTCAGCAATATTAATTTATTTATTTATTTTTAGGTATTGTTATATCAATACAAAAACAAAAATAAATTACTTATTTTTACTTGATAGTTTTCATAATTTTATCATTATCCAAGCGTATTTCCTTATCATTTTAAATGGTGATGAAAAACACTAGGTAAGTACATATCGAAATTAAAAACAACACCATTCAAAGCTAGCAACTACTTTTTACCTCATTTATTCTTCACATAGGGTAAAACTCGGTAATACAACTTGACAAAACGCCCCGATGTTCTAGCACTCACACAAACGAAGCTACGCGGCTCACATACACGTCACGTGTTCGCGCCAGTCGCACGGCAACATGGCTACCGTTCGCTCGAGATTTGTGTTGTTTTAACGAAAAATATCGAGAAAATTAGTTTATTGGCGTTCCTACAATTTGCGGTGAGTTTTATACTATTTTGTGTATCTATACTGCTATGTTTTTTACACCGAAATAACCCGTACTGTAGTAAAAGGTTTGAAATCTACTTTGTATTTTGATTACTTTGCGTGTAATAACCTCAAGCATGTGAGCAGAAGTGCGGTGGGGCGTTTTATACATCAAAATTGACAATATGCCCTACATGCTGTTGTATAAAACGCCCCGGGTATTCTATATTTTTAATTCCCTCTCTAGGAACACTGATGATTACCTAAACGTAACTACTGGATTTTAAAATTATATTATAGTTAGGAATATAAAACTTCGACCCATAGCCTAAAACTTTGGGCTGCGCTTATTGGGTCCTGGGACATAATTCAAGAGTCCATTTCACAGATGATGATGAGCAGGAATATGACAACCGAATAGAATATGTGGGTTTCACTTATTTAATTTTAAGGCTCAGGTAGGTTAGTAGGTACTTCTATTGATACCCTGCTATCTCTCTAATTCTGCTGGTTTTTTATTTTCTTATTTGATAAGTTACTATTTATTGCAGGTCATGTCTCGTAAATACGAACGGAAAACCTTACGAGCATCATGGACTGCGGAAGACTTAGAAGAGGCTATGCGTTCTGTACTAGATAAAACAATGGGTGTCAATCAAGCAGCGAATCACTACAAGATTCCATCTAGAACATTAAGACGGCATCTGATAACGGGCAGATCCAAAGTCCCTCTTGGTCGCAACCCAGTCTTCAGTATGGAACACGAGAAGAAATTGGTGGGTCATATAAAAAAGTTAGAAAAAGTCGGATTTGCACCTGACCGTAAAGATGTAAAGGAAATGGCTTTTCAATTAGCTAGAAAACTGGACATCAAAAATCCATTTTCTAAGGAGTCGGAATCTGCTGGTAATGTTTGGTTTTCTGGATTTATGACACGGAACTCGGAATTGAGCCAAAGAAAATCAGAAGGACTATCACTCTCACGAGCATATGGAGTTAATCGGAAGGACGTAGAAGACTTTTTCAATTTGTTAGCCACAATCTATGAAGAAAATGACTTCGCAAATCACCCTGAAGACATCTTTAATATGGATGAATCTGGCATCCAAGTAAATAATAAACCAGGCAAAGTGATAGCCACAAAAGGAGCCAAAGAAGTATATACACTCACAAGTTGTGAAAAGGGGGAGAATGTGACAGTAATTGCATGTTGTAATGCTGCAGGCAATTTCATTCCCCCTGTTCTAATATATAAGGGAACGTATAGCAAACCGCAGTTTTCAGAAGGTCTCCCACCAGGATCGCAAATATTTATGAACAAAAAGTCTTCTTATATTAATACAGAACTGTTCATGAAGTGGTTTGAGGAAGTATTTCTGCGACACAAAAGCTCTCGAACCACGTTGCTGTTACTAGATGGCCACAGCTCGCATAGCAACAACATACGACTTCTCGAAGTGGCCCAAGAAAATAACGTCATACTATTGTGCTTTCCGAGTCACACAACACACGCACTACAACCTCTTGACAGAGCTTTTTTTAGGCCATTGAAGGTATACTTCGCACAAGAAGCAAAAGCTTGGATGGTTAATAATAAAGATAAGAAATTGACTCGCTATGACGTGTCTAAACTTATTGGAAAAGCTTGGGGTAAAGCGGCTACTGTTTCCAATGGTGTTTCAGCCCTAAAATCCTGCGGAATATATCCCTTTAACCCCAATGCTATACCCGACCACTACTTTTCGCTGTCCGATGCTCTACAAGAGCAAAATTTAGTTGAAGATGATCAAAGCACCAGGAGTGGATCTCCATCGTTAATGCATGGTCTTGATGAAAATAGTTCAAATGTAAATGCCATAAAAGAAACAGTAATGATCCACTCTCCGCTTCATGATTATGATCTAGAACCACCGATTTCTGTACAAAACGATACTGATGCTCTCATCGAAAGTGTTGCGCTAAATACGCAGACGCCAATTCAGCTGGGTTTTTCAAAAAATAAGACCACAGAAGCAATTGATGTTGATATGGACCAAATTCTTCCGTATCACATGGTTTCAAATACTCCTCAAAAGAATCCACAACTTGTTGAGTCTGAACCTGGATGTTCTGGTGTTACGAAGTCAAAACATATTAACATCATTCCAAATACACCTGAAAAGACACCAATAGAACCCAAGGATACACCAACAAAAATATTGAGTGTAATTTATCCAGTGCCTAAACTGCCACTGGTTTTATCAAAAAGGAAACAAACAGCAGTTGTTCTTACATCTCCAGAAAATATTGAGAAAAGGAAAATGATTGCTAATAGAAAAAAGCCAATATCTAAAATTGAGACTGAGAAACGAAAACAAGTTCAGAAGACCATTAAAAGAAAAGTGACAGTTGGCGAAAAAAAAATATCTGTAGAGGAAGAGACCAAATACGAGAGAAAAAATAAAAAAAGAGGTAAGAATAAGCAAAAAAATAGAGCCTTAAAGAATAAAAAGAAGACGAAAGTAATTTACTCTTCATCTTCCGATGAAAACAATGAAAATGACGAAAAAGTTAATTCGTCAGATGAAGAAATTTCTGATGAAGATACAAACCGTTGCTCTGAATGTACTGAGGACTATTATCAAACTCAATCTACTGAAGATTGGATTCAGTGCACATCATGTTTAGCGTGGCTGCACGAATTCTGCACAATGTATAATCCTCTATGTAATCGTTGCGGACGAAAAGCTAAGAGAGAATCTATTAAAAATACCTAATAGGTGAACTAACAGTAGTCTCAAAAGATGTTTTAATGTTAAATATGTTGATTCTCTTTGAACATTTTAAATATTCATATTACAAAGATGAAAACTTTACCCAAAGACTAAGAATTTACTTTATTCTGTTAAAGAGTAAATTTTATGTTAGTTTTAAAAAAAATAGTAGATCTAAATAGTTAATAAATGTGATTTTTACACTGGGGCATTTTATAATACTAGTTGGGGCTTATTACCCAATGGTCGTAATATAAAACGCCCCACCTCAGTATTAAAGATATATTATAATATGTCTAATATCTTAAGAGATTGCTCAAATTACTAAGTGCCATAATGATAAGATATCACTTAAGTATGTTCCTCAATAAAAACTTTGATTATATATTCAATAGTTTATTTTTAAAAAATATTTTATTGAATGGTGGGGCGTATTACCTAGTTCTACCCTAATTTTCTCCACTACTTTATCATTGTCATGAAAAACACTTGTCTGAAATTGTAAATTTTGTCAACAACTACTTGCTTATTCCACCGTTGTACATTAGGTAGACTAGTTTGTAGGTCCAAAGTTTCCTAATAACTTGCCAAGTTCCGACAAAGGTTAGGCACTCGACACGATCTTGGTACCTCTACTGGCACAGTATAGGATATTAAACTGTGTTAATGGTAAACAAGGTATCTTATACAATACAGGGTCTGATGGCAAATTGCACTAGCCACGTGAAAAACGCAGTCTTTTAGGCTCGGACTATATGGCATACAGACTTGTCAGGAACCGTTATTTAACGTCCCTGACCAATCCGTCGCACAACCAAACATTTGAATTTTTCCTGCATCGACTACACACGATCCGAGGACATCCGACTCCGATTTTTACATGGAAGCAACCGGGACATGCTCCGGATTTACAGGATCGGGGAGACCCGGATGCCATATAGTCCAAGCCTAGTGCCTAGGACAAGCAACGGAGTATGCTTGATATCTTTATTAGGGTTCCAGTCAAAAATGGTAAAAATGGAACCCTTATGGTGCGATTTTGTTGATCCGTCCGCCTGTCACAGCTGATTATCTCAGCAACTACTAAACCTATCGGCTTGAAATTTGAAATAGTCATGGATAAAACTGGCCTATATATATAGCCAAAATTTCAAAATAACTTTCGTTTTGATGGCCAAAACAGCCAAAATGAAGAGGGTAACAATTTCAAAATACGGTAAAATAATGAAAAATATCCCAAATAATAATGATAAGTGATAGTGTGGCTGAAGATAAACACGTTTGCCTAGATCTAAGCCTGAAAAATAAGAGAATAATCCTTTTTTTAAGTTATTTAATGGATGATAAAAGCTTAACTACTACGATTCCAGTGTAAATTTAATCCTAGAATGAACAAACATATGACTTAAAACGCTTCTCAAAACTTATACAAATAAAATTAACCTAAAGTAGGTAGGTACTTACTTCGTGTTACGATACATATTGTTTTAAATGTTTATGTATGAAAATTTTAAAACATGTAAGCTTTGATGAGCATTACACTAAACAGCAGACCATGTTTATATGAGTTTGAAAGGCCGGAGCCTAGGCGGTAAAAGTAAATATTGTCGCTAAAATAGTACGTACAAATAAATATTTGCAAGCCAACGACCAAAATACCGACAAATTAAAGCCAGCACCAGAAACAATAATATTAGAAACAGAACAAATATTAGTTATTTTATTATTATTATTTATAGTAAATATATTACCTACTGTTCAACATAAAAGGGACACAGAATAAAATAGTCTGGAAAAACATATTCCACCGGTAGAAGGTTCCACTCTTTACCTATTTAAATGCTTATTTTGAATTTAAATGACCGAAATACAGCATTAACAATCGTTTAATGAATTATCAATTAGCTTCTATATCCATAAAAAATATTGTACTGAGAATTACATAAGGTTTTTAGGGTTCTGTACCTCAAAAGGTAAAAAAGGAACCCTTATAAGATCACTCTCTTGTCCGTCTGTCCGTGTGTCAGTTCGTGTGCCACCACTGATTTTCTCATGAACGGGTGGAGTTGAACTAGTAAGTTGAAATTTGTACCAGATACTGAGGTCTATACTCCCTATTAGGTATAAAAATCAAGGTCCTGAGACAACACGATATAAAGATATGGGCAAATTTAATTTTTCGTGAAAACTTCTAAGTAATTTTTTAAGTAAATGAATTTTTTCGCAAAAAGCAAGGTAAAGGAAAGAATCTTAAAATAAAAAGAGTTGAAAGTTAAAGGGTGCCCCTTACATACATAGTTGACGCCAATTAAGATAGTCCTCTGAGTTGTATGGACGCTCTTAAAATACAAATACAATATAAATATTTAAGTGGGGCTCCCATACAACAGACATGATTTTTTTGCCGTTTTTATAGATAATGATACCGAACAATTCGTGCGCGAGTCTGACTCGCACTTGGCTGGTATTATTTTTATTGAAATTTTCCTTTCAACATAAATTAGTGGGCAGTTCTTCGAATTCCCTAACGCTAAATACCAGATCATGATAACTTGCACCAACTGTGTCAGCTGTGCTTAGCACTTAAGAAGTGCTAATGTGGATAGAGATGCCCTGTGCACTGCGGTTTCGGAGTATCACTTATAAATTACATAAAGCATCATTTTATTTTTATTTAGTCTTTCATCGAAACGAACATGGTCCAACACCATCACACTAATGTTATAAATGCGAAAGTTTGGATATTTGTTTGTATACTTATTTGTTACTCAATCACATCGTAATTGCTGAACTGATTTTGATGAAATTTAGTATGTAAGATGATTATAACGTGAACTAACACAAAAGCTACTTTTTAGCTGGAGGTTCTCAATAATACTGTATATTTTATTATATTTTTATTTTTATGTTTGTTACCTCAAAACTTTCGACTGGGTGAACCGATTTGAATTATTTTTTTTTATTTGAAAGCTGGTGTTTTTCGTGTGGTCTCATATTCATTTGGTCTAGTTCTCACAATGACACCTAGGAGAAAACCATAAAGTCTTAAATTTGTTTAATTTTTATGATATGATATGTGTGTTAGCTCAGAACTCCGTTATTTATTAACCGATTTAGAAAATTGTTTTGATATTTGAAAGGATATATTTTAGAATTGATTCCATAGAAATTTTATTACAATTGGTATAGTAGTTTGGTTTTTACTGTTATCTGAAGTCGGTTATATTTTTGATAAAAAATTGGTTCACCCAGAACCGATTTGAATTATTTTTTTTTATTTGAAAGCTGGTGTTTTTCGTGTGGTCTCATATTCATTTGGTCTAGTTCTCACAATGACACCTAGGAGAAAACCATAAAGTCTTAAATTTGTTTAATTTTTATGATATGATATGTGTGTTAGCTCAGAACTCCGTTATTTATTAACCGATTTAGAAAATTGTTTTGATATTTGAAAGGATATATTTTAGAATTGATTCCATAGAAATTTTATTACAATTGGTATAGTAGTTTGGTTTTTACTGTTATCTGAAGTCGGTTATATTTTTGATAAAAAATTACTTGTTATCAGATCCCATGCGATAAAAATGGGGTGTCAAGTCAAATTGCAACAGCGAGTTTAGCTTTATTTCTAGGTCACCTACACATTTAGTAGTGTAATGCGTACGAAGTCGCGGGCAACAGCTAGTAGGCCATAAAGCACTCTCCATAAAGACAACGAGTGCGAACGACTTATACATATTATATTCCGCACCACTGCGCTCACACATTTTATTGCCCACGAGTTTTTGAACGGAGTTATAGCTCAGTGTCCTTAATGGGAATATATCAAGGCCGTGCTGCTAGTTATCGTTATTTGAAGGTGTAGGCACAAAATAGTGTTTACTCGGCCCACAGGCATAGGCTAGCGATGATCGCTGAAAAGGAAAGTTAGATTTACATAGACTGTGTCACACCGAGTGAACTTTCTCGTACTTGTACTGCGGGCGTTACTGGACCGAATGGCCACGCACGACGTACAGAACAAAAACATATTTAAAAGAATTTCGTACAAATAGTTATATATGTATATACTAAAGAGGAATGTTGAAGTTGCACGTAGGATAAACCTACTAAGGTTTTTTAAGTGTATTATTTATATAAGTATGTGTTTTTTTTTTAAATAAAGAAACTAAATAACTTTTTAACAGAAATATAACCGATTTCAGATAATAGTAAAAACCAAACTACTCTACCAGTTTTGATGAAATTTCCGTGGGTTTAATATATCGAATAAAAAAACAAATTTTCCAAATCGGTTGATATTTATCGGATTTCTGAGCTAACAAACATAACATAACATAAAAATTAAACAAATTTAAGGCTTACATATATGGTTTTCTCATGGATGCAAATGGGATAACACGGGAAGCACCAACTTTCAGTAGTAAATCAAAGCTTATTGATCGAATGAAGCGAGATCTCCAAATCAACTTGAGCAAATCGGCGTATGTATGTATATTTGTTTGTCCGAGGATAACTTTCGACGTGTCGATCCGATCATCGTGAAATTTGATATATAGGTAAGTAGTGTTGGCCCAATCCTGGTGATAATAAATGAATTAAACATTTTTGGGGGTTGTTGAGATATAGGGGTTCAAGAGAGATAAAAAATAATCAAAATGAGCCTATTAGGTCAAATGTCATCTGTAATGAAAGGTATTCATTAGTACATTTCGATCCTTTTTTATTATTGAGTTATTGGCCTAAAAACAGATCTTTGACGAAATTCACAGAGTATACCAGTGACCTCATCACAGTGCTCAAATTTGGTAAGTATTCGTGTATTTCTAGTGACACAAATATAGGGAAAAGTCTGAAATCCAGAATATCTACAATTTCTACCCCTAAAGAGATTAACCAATTCACATGAACTTCCGTTACTTGAAGTTTGAATAAAACTGTAGGTTTCACTGGCACTATATTATTAGTCAAAGATTATGTATTATATATATATTGTTATTTGGGAGACTCGCGAGATTTCAGTTTGGAGCGAACCACTACACAAGAAAACACATTAAAAATTACAGAAATAGAGGACATGTACATAGGCGAGCTTAACCCTGAGGAGAGTTTTGTTCCAACAAACCTTTGGGGCTAGAGAGAGAGAGAAAGATACACATATCTGTCGACAATGCAAACACTTGTTCCATCTCCTGCGTCTCAGCTGGCTATCCTCTTACTGCGCCACCGAGGTCATCAATCGTAATGAATGAACAGATTGACATCTACGAATCACTTTGAAATAAAGGTTAATTTTAATCCGAGTACGCGATCAAAGTCAAATGCAGATACTAATCTATACTTCCCATCCCACTAATATCACTTATATTATAAACGCGAATGTTTGTACACATGTAAGGATGTTTGTTACTCTTTCACGTCAGACGGCTGAACTGATTTCGATGAAATTTGGTATGTATATAAATTATAACCTGGACTAACATATAGGTTACCTTTTGTTGACAAACCAAAGCGGAAGCTAGTCTATAAGTATATTATAAAGAGGAAAGATTTGTTTGTTTGTTTGTATTGAATAGGCTCCGAAACTACTGGTTCGATTTAAAAAAAACTCTTTCACTCTTGGGAAGCTAAACTATCCCCGGATGACATAGGCTACTTTTTACCCAACTGTGCAGAAGGAGGGTAATTTTTTTATTGTAAAACTACGCGTGCGAAGCTGCGGATTGGTCAGCAAGTACATTATAAATGCAAAATTAACTTTGTTTGTTTGTTTGTTACCTTTTCACGACTTAACGGCTGAACGGATCGTAATGAAATTTGGTAAGTAGATAAATTATATCCTGGCGTAGGACATTTACTATCTTTAGTCTCAAAAAATAATCCTGAACTAGGGGTTGAAAGTTTGTATGGGCAATCAAAATTCCTCAAGTTAGGGATGTGAAAACTCATATTGATATATAAATAAATTCTGACCATGATTGAGACATCGGCTACTTTTTACCCAACTGCGCAGAAGGAGGGTTATGTTTTTATTGACAAACAATAAAACGTGCAAAGCCGCGGGCGGGTCAGCTAGTAAAATACATAATAGAAGCGGGATATACTTTTTGAAGTTTCGGAGTTTGAGTTTGAAGCATCGTCTGACCCTTCTTCCGAACTTTCGAGGATCCAAAGCTCAATTACTCCCCTATACAACTAAGAGCGGGTTATTGCTTGGCAATTAGCTGGGTAAGAGCTCTGAACGCGGATAGGTTCAAACAGCGCTCGTCGCATTTACAATGGAGCAGTTTGGTTGGCACGGACTAAACGAAATTTTAGGTGCAATAGCACTAACGCAAATAGTATGGTTCGATATTTCTTTCTGATAAGACTCGCTCGAGGAAGTACTACCATTATAATATATAATATTACTGTTAGAAATCGAGCAATTCTGTAGTTAGAATAGAATAGAATAGAATCGAAAACGCTTTATTGTAAACCACACTTATATTAACAAATCATATCTAAAAAACTTAAAACTAGACACGCTATAATAAAATTGGCGGTCTTATCCCTAAAAGCGATCTCTTCCAGACAACCTTTGGATTGACTGGATTTTACGAGAACGTTAAAAGACGGTAGTTTTATAACTTAAGCTAGTAGAAGTAGTTTTTGCTTTTGTAATTAGTACTGTGAGTCCCATTAGTACTACCCACCGCCTGATGTATCACCTCACAGGGACAATTACAACCAGAGCACGATCTGCCGTGGCCAGTTTGGAAGTCCTTAAACAGGCTCCGCACCCAGGTTGGCCGCTGCAGACTTAATATTTGCAAATGGGGATTCAGGGACCCTAACTTAACGCAGTGCGACTACGCTGATCCCGCGCAGTCAATGCAGCACTTGCTAATGTGCCACCGAATTCCTAATGCTATTGTAGTGGCCAAACACCTATCCAACATAGTATAACTGAAAACGTAGAACTCTTGACATGCTAAGAAGAAGAAGAAGCCCCAAAACACAAGCTTATCTTAAGCTTAGCTTGAGGCTCTCTGTAATCAAGAGAGCCACTCTGTAACCACCAAACTTGTGTACTACCACTATATCTTAAACATTGTTAGCTATGTAAATCTGTCTGAAATAAATGATTTCATTTGATTTGATGAGCATACCTATTTCTGACGACCTGCACTCGCGTGTCTTGTCAATAAAAACATTACCGTCCTCCTACGCAGTTAAGTAAAACGCAGTTTTTGTCCTAACTTAGTCATATTCAATCTTTATACCAAATTACATTGAAACCGGTCAAGCCGTTTAGTTGTGAAAACGTAATAAACAGACAAAAAGAATGAGTTAATTTTGAATTTATAGTATCAGTAGGTATAGATGAAACTATAATGGACGCAAGTATTAAATAGTGTTTAACCATAAGACCTCAAGGTCGCTCAACGAGCTATGGAGAGGGTTCGGGGTTTCTTTGCGTGACAAAATCCACAATGAGAAAATCCGCGAAAGAACTAAAGTTGCCGACATAGCTCTCAAAATTATAACATTGAAGTGGCAATGGGCAGGCCACATCGCTCGTAGAACCGATTACCGTTGGGGAAGAAAGGTTCTCGAGTGGAGACCACGGACTGGAAGACAAGGTGGACCAACGATCTAGTAAGAATCGCGGGAAGCCGTTGGGCGCAAACGGCTACCAACCGCTCGTTGTGGCGATCTAAGGGGGAGGCCTATGTTCAGCAGTGGACGTCTTCCGGCTGATGATGAATCATAAGACCGTAAAAACTTTAACACAGTCGAATAGCTTGGTAAAATGAGCGGAGCTTCACTTACTTAAAACGAAGCACCCCAAATATGCCAGTCTACATATAAAGTACAGTACTTTATATGTAGACTGGCGATTTACGCACAAATTTGTAATACACGTGCCGATCCCAGTCAATAGTCGTATAAATTTCAGCGATTCCACACCGCTTGTAGTCAATACTCAATACTCAATCGTTTATTGTATTCCATAATATAATATTATTTGGTAAATAATAGGTACATGTTCATTATGGACCCTGTTGAGCACAACAATATCATGGAGAGAGGAGGACGTCATTGTTCTTGTTAGGTTATATTTATTTAAAAAACGAAAACACTCAAAGTTCAAAGTCTACAGGTGACAGGCGATCCTGACGTCAGAATGAACGGTTACCTTGAAATGATT
The DNA here is from genome assembly GCA_918857605.2 of Philereme vetulata. Classification (NCBI taxonomy): domain Eukaryota; kingdom Metazoa; phylum Arthropoda; class Insecta; order Lepidoptera; family Geometridae; genus Philereme; species Philereme vetulata. Next base: position 7,173,700 of record OU975421.1, on the reverse strand, counting down.
TATTTCTTCAAAACTACTGGTTCGCCCCGAACTAAGATCTAGCAAGTCTCCCATAGAAACAACAATATATTATTCGTAATATTTGACTACCTATCAAAATAGTGCCACGAAATGCATAACCAATCTTCTTGACATACAGTTTCATTCAAATTGCAGGTAACGGGGTTTCATGTAAATTGGAATGTATTTTGGGGTAGAAATTGAGTAATTCTGGATTTCAGACTTTTGCCTATATTTGTGTCACTAAAGCTACACGCATATTAAATTTCAGCACTATAATGTCCCTTTGAATTTTGTTTAAGTTATTATGGCTAATAACTTAAAATCTAGTAGGTTTAAACTAAAAATAAAAACGGGGTCTAAATTTACTCACAAATACCTTTAATGAAACGTGCCGTTTGACCAGATAGTCTAACTTTGTTTTTTTTACCCTACTTGAACCCCAATATCTCAACAAACCCTCCACACTTTTAGCTCATTTAGTCACACCAAAATTGTGCCATCACTACCTACCTATATATTAAATTTCATGATGATCGGATAAACGTTTCGAAAGTTATCCTTGGACAAACAAACATACATACATACAACGCCAATTTGCACAAGTTGATTTAGAGCAAACAGAAGCAAATGTGAATCAACTTTTGGATACTACAGGTGACTCGTCATCCTGAGGGTAACGTATGGCTGCAGTTAGGTAGATTTGTTATCTACGAGTAAATAAAAAGTAGGTTAAGTAATGAGGTACTTATGTATTGGATACAGGCGAATTTAGTCAAGTAAAAAATACCTGTCACTATACAGATAAATTCTCTGTAAACCTGCAAGCCACTTCACAGAAGCAATTCTCGCATGATTGCCCATACAAGTTTTCAATACCTTCATAAGAGCCGAAGTAATGAACTTAAATGCGCGAGAAATTTTGATGCAACTTCTAATCCCGCAGCGGATTAAAGCCCTTATAATCTACTGTATAGAGGTCATTCTGTAATAAACAGTTTGCAAGGCTCTGTTTTAGTTAGTTAGTCAGCTAATGCAGATTACAAGCTTAATTGCGTAGTGACGTCATAATTTGGTAGCTTAGAAGGAAAGTGCAAACTTAACGTTTGCTGGAACAATTTTAATGAGGCAGCTTTTAAGTATTTTTGACTTATTACGTAATTTTCAAACTCAATACTGCATTTTGATAATGCAACTTATTTATGTTGTCAAGAAATGGGTTTTGTCTTGAAAAAAAAATATAGTATTTTCTACGACCTCTCGCACATAATTGTTTACAATATTTTTTTTTATATCGCGATCATTAATTACTAATATTATACTGGTATTACTATGAATGTATTCATCATCATAATCATCATTTCAGCCGTAAAACGTCCACTACTGAACATTGAATGTATGAATGTATTATTAACGTCAGAATAGTAAATAAAAAGGTGAATACGTGACAAGTACCCCCCGTTTAATATTAATTTAAATATTACCTAATACACTGACTTATAAGTATATTTACTTAATATTACTAAATACTACTGATTGAGCGCGGGCTCTGAATGATCTAGTCGGATATCTAGTTGCTATTATTTTAATACGGACACAGTGACTTGAAAGGTGGGATTAAATCAGGGCCAACCTTAGTTTCCTAAAACTTGATCAAGTATCGCCAATCCTTTAGTAGTAGTTCAAATTCTTGAGCTCGCGAGGTACACAACACTGCACTTTCTGGTCTTATTTTCACAGCAGTTTCTTTAATCACTTATTTTGGCATAGAGCAGTTTTCGACACAGGTATCGTTTTTAAACATCCATATATGTTGTCTTTGGTAAAGAAGGGGAAAAAAAGGTAGGAAAGATCAGATAGGGGAAAGACAAAGACAGAAAGTCACTGTGGTCCTACCCACACAATAAGTTGAGGAAAAAGTCTTTTCGCATTAAAGTATGCATGAACTTGTAATAAAATCTCTTTGGCTATACTATTTGTATCTGGCTGGTTTTGGTATCATTCAAAGTTTAAATTTTTAAGAAGATAATTCCAAATTCAAATTATGAAAATGTGTGATTTTTATTTGTTATTCGTACTTAGAACTTAGAAATTTGATACATTTTAAAATTTTACTAAAAAAAAGGTAAAAATGGAATGCAAGCCACGAATAAATATTGCGATGTTTATGGACCTAGTACAGTGTCTGTGAGAGTAGCACAAATTTGGTTTAAGCGTTTTAAATACGGAAATTTTGATGTCAAACATGCACGTCGCTCTAGTCGCCATATTACGGATAAAATTAATGCCATTTTTGAAAAAGTGGAGTAAGATCGGCATATCAGTAGTTACGAAGTAGCTGAAGAACTGGGAATTGACCACAAAATAGTTTTGGTGCATTTGACAAAAAACTGGGTACACAAAAAAGCTCGATATTTGGGTACCCCACGAGCTCACTGAAAGAAACCTAATGAACCGTGTACTCATTTGTGATTCTTTATTACGACGTAATGAAACCGAACCATTTTTGAAGAAGCTGATAACTGGTGATGAAAAAAGGATCACGTACGACAAGAACGTGCGAAAAAGATCGTGGTCAAATGCCGGTCAGGCTTCACAGACTGTAGCGAAACCCGGGTTAACTCGCCACAAGGTGATACAATGTGTGTGGTGGGATTGGAAGGGCATTATTCATTATGAGCTGTTACCTACCACCAGGCAGGACCATCGATTTTGAACTCTACTGCGAACTACTGATGAGATTAAAGTAAGAAGTTGAGAGAAAGCGGCCGGAATTAATCAACAGAAGGGGTGTGGTTTTTCATCATGATAACGCTAGACCTCACACATCTTTAGCCACTCAGCAAAAATTAAGAGAGTTTGGCTGGGAGGTGTTAATGCATCCGCCGTATAGTCCTGACCTTGCACCTTCAGGTTTCCACCTGTTTCGGACTCTTGAGCATTCTTTAGGCCAGCATTCTTGTCGCGGTATTTTGATCAGAAGCCCCAAAATTTCTATAGCAATCGGATCATGTTCCTACCTACAAGATGGCAAAAAGTTATCGAACAAAATGGTACCTAGATACTTTAGTTAAATGTAAATAAACTATATTAAAAAAGGTTTTGAATTTTCTTAAAAAATGCGAAAAAACTTTTTCCCCAACCTAACAATATTATTTAATTATGGCTTAAACAACTACTTTAGTAATTATCTTTCTTTAGTAAAATAATACAATTTGACAGAGTTTAGTCTTATTTAGTGCCAAGTGCCGAATCAGAGCCCATAATGAACTCCTGGAGTATTTACAATATTCTCACCCCTCCAACATCAGGTCACTACCACTCAGCCAGCAAAATAGTTGCCAGCAAAATAATATCGAGTTAATAAACTAAGTATTCGAAATGATATTTATTTACGTTACAAATATATGGACCCTAACACGTTTAAATAGTTATCATTAAATACCACGATATCCTTCACTATCGTCATTTTGAAAACATAATTAGGAATCGTTCTAGATGGCTTTCGAAGGCACCTAACCTCCTTAATGCAACTGCAGGATCCCAATAAGCTGCTAACGAGGCTACCTGCATCTCATTACCATTATGCTACTACATACAGCCACTTAAAGGCTTTGTTTGGAGACAATTACATAGAATTTCTAGCAGTTCACCTATAACTAAAATCCCGCAATATTTTCTTGTGGTATCTGGAGTAATATTTGGTATTTATTTTCGTGGCGTGCAAACGACATCTTCAATCAACTGTGCAAGAGTCAGCGATCTTAGTTTCTGCAGCACAAGTGTCAATACAGCTAGACAGCAATTCTAACGAGCTAGTGATATCACTGGATCTCAGTTGATTTTACTCTCTCAGTTCTTTTACTAGGACTAGTGGTTTGTCCCGAACTGGGATTTCGCAAGTCTCCCATAAAAGCAAAAATATATTATTCGTAATCTTTGATTATCAAAATAGTGCCCTGAAGTAATGACCAACTACAGTTTGACTGTGTTGACCTGCAGTTTCATTCAAACTACAAGTAACGGGAGTTTGTAATTGGTTATTTTTGATTGGGTCAAATTGCAGTTTTTCTGGATTTTAAACTTTTGCTTATATTTTTGTCACATAAGGCTACACGCATGCCAAAAGCACTGTGCCAAACTCACTTGTGTACCCTGTGAATTTCGTCAAAGTTCAGTTTTTAATATGGCCAATAACTCCAAAAGTACAAGAACTTTACCATAAATAAAAACGGAGTCAAAATGTAATATAAAAGACCATTTGACATTCTTCTTGACCTATAATAGTCTTATTTTAATTTTTTTTACCCCTCTTGAACCCCAATATCTCAACAACCTCTTAACACTTTTAGCTCATTTAGTCACACCAAAATTGTGCCATCACTACCTACCTATGTAACAAATTTCCCTATGATCGCATCAACGCTTCGAAAGTTATCACATATTTGTCTCCTTGTACTTTTTAAAATATCAATATCCATTGCTGATCATAATCATAATCGCACGGGGGCTTCCCTACAATAAAAGTGATTGTTTGTGCTTGTTTTTGCTAGATATTGATAACGGCAACAGTAAAACGCTTTAAATATTCACAAATATTTACAGATGCCATTTTTATAGAAAATGGTACGGAACCCTTCGTGCGCGAGTCCAACTCGCCCTTGGCCGGTTTTATTTAGCAATAACCAGTCAACGGTTATCCTATCTATCCCAGTAGTCTTACCGCAAGGAAAGTTATTCTTGTAGGACAAATCAGTTGTACCAACTACCCTTACCAAAATTACTGAGATTTTTTTCAAAATAAATGAAACAATATTTCAAGAGCTCATCGTTTTAAGCGTTGATTTATCTACCAGTGTAAAAATATGCAGCTTGAATGGCCGTATTTTTTTACTTCATTGACTTGATATTTTTACAGCTGCAAGGAACTGTAAACCTGAATATTTAATATTATTTGCAACTTGATACTTCTATGCCTTCCTGAGTAAAAGGATCTTTAGTCGTTTATGTGAACACTTTTTTATACATAAGACAACTACTCTATTAGGAAACCTAATTGACCGATGAACTGTAAAAGGTGGGTGTCTTGTTGAGACAGCGACCGTACCCACATCAGACTGGGCTTGGACTGTCAGGGGATTAATAATAATATTAATAAATAATGCTGGACATTTCACACAGCGCTATCTAGCCCAAAACTAAGCAAAGCTTGTACTATGGGAATCAGTTACGTGATTGATTACTTACCTATATACCTACAACCTGTTTTATTATGTACGTCATAAATTTAAAACACACATCCGAAAACGTATTACTTGATTTTAGAGGTGGTTTATACGGGTAGGTTGAATATTTATACAGTAATGGATTCTTTTACAATAAACAATTTTTAACGTAAATCGGCGGTGCCTTTGCGACGATGCCATGTAGTCAGTTTAACAGGTACTTACATGATGAACGAATATTATATATAATTAATTACCTATGCTGAAATATGTCAATGATAATGAATTTAAAAAAAAAACCGAAATTTTAAACAATATCATGGGCCCTACCCGTGTTTTCATTTAATATTGTACGTAACAAAACACGCAGTCTATACATTTTTTTGTAAATACATACTTCCGGGTCCCGCATCAAATATCTGTAGACCATGCAAACATTCCAAAGAGCGAAAATCAAACCCGAACCTCCTGCATCTCAGCCGGCTGTTCGCCCACTGAGTTACAGAGGTCGTCAAAGCAATTATGTGAGTTTTTTCCCTTACTGTCCATAATTTGTTCGTAGCCCGCGGGCCAGAGTACGTGATATTTCTCGTGTCTCCGATAAACTGAACGATATTTTCTGGAGAATTCTAGGGACACTCCATTTCGTTTACCTTTTAAAACGCAGGTTTGTTAAGAAAGCGTTGTCCGTCTATCAGATATATAGAAATCCGCCAGCGGCTTCGCATGCGTTGTTTGTAAATAATACGTAGCTTATTATAATCTACATATTAAATTTCATCGAAATTGGTTTAGCTGTAACGACGTGATTGAGCAACAAACAAATATCCAAACTTTCGCATTTATAATATTAGTTTGATACTATTTATAATTTGCGCCAAAACAATTTAATTCTTCTATGAATAAGTGTCTAAACATTTATCATCATCATCATCATATCAGCCGTCCGACGTCCACTGCTGGACAAAGGCCTCCCTCATTGATCTCAAGAAAATGCGGTTGGAAGCGGCCTGCATCCAACGCCGACCTGCGGTTCTTACCAAGTCATCTGCCCATCTTGTAGGTGGACGTCCTACGCTGCGCTTGCCGGTCCGTGGCCTCCACTCGAGAACCTTCCGGCCCCATCGACCATCTGTTCTGCGCGCTATATGGCCTGCCCATTGCCACTTCAACGTGCTTATCCGTCGGGCTATGTCGGTGACTTGAGTTCTCCTACGTATCTCCTCATTTCTGATTCGATCCCGTAAAGAAACCCCGAGCATAGCCCTCTCCATAGCTCGTTGAGCGACTCTGAGCTTATTCATAAGGCCAATAGTGAAGGACCACGTCTCGGTTCCGTATGTCATCACTGGTAATACACACTGATTGAAAACTTTCGTCTTAAGGCACTGAGGTATGTTGGACGAAAACACGTTTATACTAACATTTACAGACTAAACATTTATATGTTACCTACTTATTTTTATATGTTTTTTTCTTGTTATTATAAGCGATTTTATTTTTGTAGTTGCTTTTATTGAATTGAAAACTTGCGACTAGAACTTGCGACACTGTTACCGTTACCTATACCTCTATATATAAGTAGTGAAAACTTCTTTAGGCGAGTCGGGTATTTTTTGAGACGGGAAAAAAGCATTGAATTCTCGACACTGTTACCGTTACCGACACCTCTGTATATAAGTATGTCGTTATTGTTAAAGTTTTCACTTCTGTCGGCACTCCCGGAGTGCCACTTTTTTTTGAAGTGAAAACCTCTTTAGGCGCGCTAGGCATTTATTGAGACGGGAAAAACCATTGAATTCTCGACACTGTTACCGTTACCGACACCTCTGTATATAAGTATGTCGTTATTGTTAAAGTTTTCACTTCTGTCGGCACTCCCGGAGTGCCACTTTTTTTTGAAGTGAAAACCTCTTTAGGCGCGCTGGGCATTTTTTGAGACGGGAAAAACCATTGAATTCTCGACACTGTTATTGTTACCGACACCTCTGTATGTAAGTATGTCTTTATTGTTAAAGTTTTCACTTCTGTCGGCACTCCCGGAGAGCCCCTTTTTTTTTAAGTGAAAACCTCTTTAGGCGCGCTGGGCATTTTTTGAGATGGGGAAAAAACCATTGAACTCGCGACACACACCTCTGTATGTTAGTATCTGTAGTGAAGTCTGTTCAAGTTTTCACTTCTGTCGGAACTCCCAGAGTGCCACTACTTTTTTTTTGTTTATGTAAGTACATATTCCCGTTCAAAAAACTTATAAAGGTACTTCAACTTGGGCAAATCGGCGTTGTATGTATGTATGTTTGTTCGAGGATAACTTTCGAAGCGTTTATCCGATCATTGTGATATTTGATGCATAGGTAGTTTCGTGAGATTAAATGAGGTAAACCTGTTGGGGTACCTGTTGTACCTGTTGTATTATTTAATATAAATTAAGATATTATTATACTAAACTGTGTTTAGCTGTAATACGTTTTTAATATATAATAAAGACCTTGTCACACACATGCTTTGTGATGCAATCTAGGAAAGTTGATAATTATATTTTGTATCTGTTTAATTGTATTCTATTTTGTGTACCTTAACAAATAAATTAGAACAACCTAAATCCGCTTCTGTACCTACAAATTTATAGCAAGCATGAAACGCACAAGTTATACATTTTGCGTTATCATTAAAAGTGACCACATCTAAAAAACCTTCAGGTCGACAGAGTTATTATAGGTAGACGTTATCACGTGACGGCAGTTAGTCAAATGAATAGATCAATAAGTAAGAAGTCTCTTAAAATGGTAACCAGCACGTTTAAAATAAAATAAGGTGGAGTAGGGTACTGGCTGAGTGGTGGCCCCAAGATGGAACCAGGAACCCAGGTCGTCCGCCGGCAAGATGGGTCGACGACATTGTAAAGATCGCAGGTTGTATGTAGGTTAGAACAGCGCAGGACAGAGTCGAATGGCGACAACGAAGAGAGGCCTATGCCCAGCAGTGGGATGAGAAAGGCTGACGATGATGATGAAGATGAAAACCAAAAATTTGCAACAAAATCAAATAATTTAGTTTATTCCTATTAGGTCAGTTTATACACTATTACAAATAATCCATTTAATAAAGACCAATGAGGATCAGTAATGTTATAGAAAATTCAATAGAACTAGTATCCACGTTATTCTTGACATGAAAATGATATATCTTTTTGAATTATCAAAATCGGACCATTAGTTACGAAGATATTAGGTAGTTAACTTTACATGCCGTTCCTCCCACTAAAAGTATGGACGCGGGTGCGTGTGACGTCACTGTGACGGAACCGAGCGCAAGCGGCACTTTTACTTCATGCGAGAATGAGAGGCGGGTGACGCGTTTGGTCACTACATTTGTCAATTTGTTTACTTAAAGAGTTTTTAGAGTATAAGTAGGTGTGTAAAAAAATATAAGTACTAATAAAGTAGAACCTGGTTTTGTGCAAGCTCAATCAGATAACCTTCCAAAAGTGGATTCTTTCATGGTATTTGATTGTCTAGGTAATCATTCTAAGTTCACCAGCGCTGAAAGCCGTGGTTGAAAACTACAAAGGTAAGGGTGCTGCTTATTTATCTACGTAAATTACGTACGTGCTTATTAGTAATCTTTACGTCTAAGCTATTAGTTGTAGGTAACGTACCTACAATGTAAGTGTAGGTACAGGGATGTAATCAGAACCTGTGAGGTAAATGTAAAAAGAATTCATGTAAACTTAAAATTTTTTAACTTATGAATCTTTATTCGTGTTTATAGTATTTTGATAGATATGTAAATCTTTTCACGGGTAACCTTTTTGATGAGAGAACCATGCAGTGTACGAGTATAAAGCGAAAGTAGTCGCTTTATACAGTGCATGGTTCTCTGCACTTACTGATCATTCTCATTATTATTACCATCTCGCCCTTTGTTACAAATCATTCTTTCAGTATATACTTAGGTAGGATGGGTTGAATATAAATTAAAAAAATATAATCATTTGTTTTTTACTTCACTATCATATATTTTTACTTATATATATTTTATTCCGCTTTATTTATTTTTTACAGATCTTCTCGTGAAACCTATGGAGATGATGCTGTAGGATTTCTCCAGAGGTCGGGAAATGTTTGTACAGTAAAAACAAAAACCGGACAAATGCGAGTCGTCCTCGCGCGCGAAGGGTTCCGTACCATCTATAAAACGTCAAAAAAATCATTTTTGTTCTACGGAGCCTCCGTTGAATGTTTATTTTATTCTGGTTTTAGTATTCGTTGTTATAGCGGCAACAGAAATACATCATCTGTGAAGATTTCAACTGTCTAACTATCACGGTTCATGAGATACAGCCTGGTGACAGACGGACAGACAGACAGCGAAGTCTTAGTAATAGGGTCCCGTTTTACCCTTTCGGTACGGAACACTAAAAATAACGCCTTAACATAGAATAAAAAGTAAGGCATATTGCTGCACATTTACATGTGATAAAAAAGAGGAGACGGTTTTGAACGTGGAATGTCTAGACTGTGCTGCTCAAAAGGGAGGCTGCAAACATAGCCTAACATTTTTGATATGGCTCCGTAGACGCAGTTAGGAGCCATTACCCACTGAAAAAAAAATGTTATTGGGCCAAACCACGTTGAAACGGCACGTTATAAAATAGTTTTTCTGGTGTTTTAATAGAAGTGTTTGTACATTTCAGCACTATACCATATGTATAAAAGGTGAATTAGACACAAATCGGACCCTTAGTTTCTTTTAAAGTCACAAATAACCCAACAAAACACTTCGCGCTGTATCGCTGCCAACGGCTAACTGGCGGCGACCGTCCCGGTGACGTCACAGCTACCGCGGCGGCCGCTCAGTGAACTTCGCTAATAAATTGGTGATATCTTCGTAAGTTTTTGTCGCAGAATAAAACTTTTTGCACTATATGTTAAGGATTTTTTAGCTTCATAAATTTGCATTCTCAACTTAAAACGTTACGGATCCTCATTACCATTAAATGAGATCAAATAAGTGTTTTGTTGAAAAATTACTTTATCAAGACAAGCTTGTATAAAATTCATAATCGGAAGCACAAGCAGATTCAAATGAGCCCAAACACTAGTAGCTTCTATAATCCATTCAGAAGTTCCATTGTCTAGCATCCGTCTCCATCATGAGACTACTGCCATGGTACCATATTATTGCATTGTCACCGAAGTTACTTAAGTATTGTAACGGAACGTTACTTAATCTACAGCAATTAATTTACAATATTAAAAACCCTACCAAACTCAATAACATTTAATAAAAATATAATACCTAATTTCATAACTTCATTATAATATATAAATCCTAAATTGAAGGCAGTATGAGTACTTCCAGATGTTTCCGCGGGGTAACTAAGGGGGGGGGGGAGAAGGCGGTGGTAAAACCGGTTTGGCCTGCGCGGGCGCCGCCCAGCGTTGCCATAAGTACGTTAATTACCATTTCATACGGTAATTAGGCCTCCAAATTGCACAATGTACGGTATACGGTCAAGTGGTTACTAACGTACGCTAAAATACAGTAATTTCATCACATCAAAAAAAAGTATCTTTCACAGGACTTGTTGTGATTGTTGCCAAGTGCCAACTGTCAATGTCAACTGTGTAAAGCTGTCAGTGGTCTGATTGTGTGTCCAGAATTATATTGTCTATGGCGGTGCGGCGTCGGGAAATTCCCGTTTTATGTAACACCTACGCAATATCGCGCTATCCTATTCTGACTCGCACTATGTGTCTTATTCTAAAACCAATCACTTCGTAGTTAGAGTTATAATGTACCTAGATGCGTAATTGCCTACTTTCTTGATTAACAGTGTAATTTAGCTATTCTTAGTTCTTCGTCCATTCTTAGTTAAGTCAATTTATTTGAAAAGTGTTTTATTTATATTTAAACAGTGCAGTGAAGTACGTGGTAGACATTAATAAATAGGATGTCTTCAAATTCATAAGAAGCTCCTGGGCAATCAACACCCAAAAAAATTAAGAAAGCAAAACATAGAACACAAAATAATAGATCGCAATGGGAATCGGAAAGTGAATTTAAAGAGTGGATTGGTCCCGACAAAAACAATATCTGCCACTCATATTAAATGTATCTGCCACTCACTACATTTCTGTTCTAGCGAAGCTTGTAAAAAACGGCCGAGACGCTGTGAAGACTTAGCCAGGAATGTTTATGGATATTTCAAGCACAGCTCAAAACGCCAAGCTGAACTCGCTGAAATATAGGCATTCACTAATACCAAAGTGCACAAAATGTTGCATCCCTCCCAAACGCGATGGCTGTCTCTGTTAGCTGTCGTTCACCGTTTATTAGAGCAGTGGGAATCACTACAACTTTTCTTCTCTAAAAAATGGTTGGATGAACGAATTGTTTCAGCAGTACTTATATTCAAAGACTTGCACGACCCGTTTATCAAACTGTATTTCTTGTTTTTCAATGGGTGTTGCCTAAATTTGTCAAACTGAATGAATATTTTCAAAAAAGTGGCGTTGTAATTACAGAATTAGACGGAAAAATGAGGGCGATGTATTTAGAACTTCTCTTATGCTACATGAAGAGAGATTATGTGGTTCAAAATGACTTAGAAGCTATTGACCCTACCAAAGAGGAGTACCAATTAATCAATAATCAAATGTATTTAGGGGTGCAAGTGGTGAGTGAAATAGCTCGAGAGAACATTCAGGCGAGACCAGATTTGATTGCCGATTTTCTAGCAAGAGCTAAAGATTTTATTAAAACTGGATGCTGCCAAATTAGGAATAGATATGATTTTTCGAACGACCTATTGCAAAAAATATCAATTTTGTCGCCGAAAAATGCCATGTCTCAAGTTCAAAGGATATCTGAACCTTCTTTACTGCCTATGATGTTAGAGGTTCCCTGGATCATGCTAGGTAAGACAAATGAAGAAAAACAAGCTATTGATGATGAATGGCGTCTTTTGCCAAATACAAATTTATCTGAAGATACGTTTCTTAATGCAGAATCAATGTCACCGGACAAATTTTGGGACAAAATACTACATATTTCAGAACCATTGTTTTTAAATTTGGCGAAATTTGTTCTTGAAGTTCTATCTTTGCCACACGCAAATGCCGATTCGGAGAGAATCTTTAGCGCCGTTAATTTATTAAAAACAAAATCTCGAAATCGGCTCATAACATCCACTATCAATGGGACGCTTTTGGCAAAACAATGCATTCGTAGAAAACCGAATGAAAGTTGCGTAAATTTCAAGCCAACACCCGAAATGATTGCAAAAATTAAAAACCCGTCTTTATACTACAAGCCGGATGAAGCGAATGAAGATGCCGTAAGAAACGTCGTAGATTTATTTGGAAGAGAAGAGTAGAAGTAGTGTTTATATTTAAAGAAATGTTTTATTTAGAGAGTACGGTATTTTTCTGTCACAAACGGTAATTTTCCCACTTGTGTACGGTAGGTCCAAATTTAGGTAGCGGCAACACTGGCGCCGCCGCGAGCAGTCGTCACGCACGAGAGACTGTTGTGAGCGCTCCCGTACGATTTTGCGTAACCGAGCGATCTAGCCGGCCGCACGATAACATTTTTTAAAATAATTAATATCTACATACCTGAAGTAATTGCAACATGTGTAATTTTACGTTACGAAAGTGTTGGAAAATACTGTTTGAGTGTGTGTTCTCGTTATAGGGAACCTGATTTAAAGTTGAAACCTTGGGATCAACTTCCTCCCCGTCGTATCATCAGTGCTGCCGGACTCCGGGCGGCTCCTAGCTGCGTTCCTTGCGCATAACCCTGGGGCCATCCACCACATCTGGCACCTCTCTTCATACCAGGAGAGTACTTTTCGCAGAAGTGTGCTGAAGGTGGAAACGGATTATTGTGCCCGAACCCGCGGCCTTATATTTTTTTTTGCCTACTAACTGAGCTGTCGTGGCCTATTACATATTAGAATATTATTTTACCGTTACCTATGGTTTTTATTTCTCCCTACTGACCTAGGTAGGTAGGCAACCATAGGGCTACCGGCACAGTTCAGCTCAATCAGTTGAAGGGAACGGTTTTAAAATTCAGTTGCAAGATTTCACCCGGACAAACATTGCAATTAATAAAACGCTTGTAAAATAATATGATGTATACAATTTGTAGATAATTATGAAGCTACTTGAATTTGTTATGGAGAACCATCATCTAGTTACCTTTTTACCTTTACCTCCTTTACACTAGATAGTTAGCTTCATACTTCAACAAACATCTTCCGCAGACTCTATTTTCATAAAAAAAGCTTTTTACATATCTTACACAAAAACACCCCTAAAAGTGTTATTTTCCTAGATTAATTTTATTCACAGACGAAACTGCATACGCTTTCAGAAGCTTCTTTTACGACTGAACCCGAGATGAAAGGTCACGAAAACGGCCTAGGTTTAAAATGGGGCCGGAATTCAAAAGAATATTTTAGTGCACAAAATGGTAAATTCTGCATCATTCAGATGTAGAATTTACCTGCTTTCTTATTAACTTTTGACTTGTCTGTAGGTGCTCTAACGTGATACCTGTATAAAAACAACCGGCCAAGTACGAGTCGGACTCGTGCACGAAGGGTTCCGTACCATCTATAAAAAGGGCAAAAAAATCATGTCTGTTGTGTGTGAGCCCAACTTAAATATTTATTTTATTCAATAGCACAATTTTATTTGTATACCTTATTTGAGGTTGGTGCCGATTAAGCTAGTCCTCTAAAATGTGTGAGCGCCCACACAACTCAGAGGACTATCTTAATTGGCGTCAACTATGTATGTATGGGGACACCTTATAATTTTCAACCTGTTTTATTTTTTGCAATATTTCCTTTATTCGTGCTATAAGACCTTGCCTTTTGCCCAATTTCGTGATTCTAGGTCAACGGAAACTACCATATAAATTTTCGACCCAAAACCTACAGGGTACTTCCAGTTTACCTAGAATTATCAATTTTGGTTAAAAGCAAGTTCTTACAGAACAAGTAAAGGGACAATTCCAAAAAATAAATACTACAAATGCTTACAAGTTTTCGCGAAAATCTAAATTTGCCCATATCTTTTTATCATGTTGACTAAAGACCTTGATTTTTATAAAACTAATAGGAACTATACACCTCCGTATCAGGTATAAATTTCAATTTGCTAGGTCCATCCGTTCCTGAGAAAATCGGTGGTGACACACGAACAGACGGACAAGAGAGTGATAAGGGTTCCTTTTTTACCTTTTTAGGTACGGAACCCTAAAAAGTGGCATTCACGGGTCACCCGGCATATGTAAAAATATCTTTATTGATGGTTATTAAATTTATAATCTCTCTCTTTCTCTCCTGATCAATTATTATTTCCATCTGATGGTGTTGTCTGATTTTTTCGTTTTCTCTTTCCATTTGCTTTCTCTAACGCAAGGTCTTGGAAAACACTGCAGTCTGTAAGGTCTTGAATGATAACGTCTGTCCACTTTCTTTTTGATCTTTTCTTCGCCTGGACCTGGGCATGTTCTTCTTTATATGTGTTCTTACCAGCGGAGTCTACTTTCTTGCATTTTGTCGGCGATATCGCGCGCACCGAGATTCCCGCGAACGTATTCATTGCGGATCCTGTCGCGTATCGTGACTATTGAATTTATAATCGTAAATTATCTTGTCATAAGTAATATACGTACGCGTGACGGCTAACAATTATTTACCTGTAATTTTGAATTTTAAAAATTATTGATACACGTCATCTTACCCTAGTTCTATAGGATGCATGGATATAATACATATATCTATCTACATATATCTAGGCGCGCCAATAGATGTTTCATATCAAAAAACCTTTATGCTATTTTATGCATTGAGAAGCGCAACGTAGGAACACAAAACAGATACTAGTAGATACATGAGTAAAGTTTGGACCGAATATGATCGTGCTCTCAGATTTAAAGAGAATATCTCTAAATCTGGCAGCATCATGCCAGAGTGGAATAGTATGGATTGAGTCAGATAATATCTTTATCAGAACAACTGCCAAACTTTTCACATGATAAAGCTAAGTGGGTTAGTGTACGTAAGTTATCATTGAGAGGCATCAAGACGTGACTTTATCCCGAAAAACTTTGGGGTACTTTCCTTTGCACTTAATTCTAAGGGTTCACGCTGAATTAGTTTTTGGAAACTTATTTTTGGGAGACATAATAAAAAAAACATTTATTTCTAGCAATTATATGGCTCATATAGATTATTTATGGTATAAAACGGGTATTTATCGCGTACGTACCTTTTTTATTTGTATAATCAATAATTATGTACAGTGATCGCGAAAGTTTGAACAATATCATATAGATTAGATTAGAAAACTCTTTATTTGTTATTTCTTTATTTTCAGTTAAGTACTCTATCAGTTGTCTGGTTCCCATAGTACAAGGTCTGCTTAGTTTGGGGCTAGATAGCGCTGTGTGAAATGTCCAGCAATATTTATTTATTGCACACCATGAAACAAATTCAAATAAAAAAAATAACAACATAAATCTATGGATACAGTTGGCGGTCTTATCGCTATATATATATATATATATATATATATCTTATGTCTATCTATCTATACATATATTATATCTTGTCTGTATATGTCTTGTCTTATATAATTGACACAACACAAAAGAAAGTCACTTACTCGTATATTAAACAGTATGAGAGGGCTATGCTTGTGTTTCTCTACGGGAACGAATCACAAATAAGAACGGTTTGATAGAGGGATGGGGGAGCGGGGGGACTTAAACCCCCCCCCCCCCCCTAGTGTGTGAGGACTTGCGAAAACCTATAATTTTTTGAGAAAATTAAAAAAAAATATTTTGAGGTTAAGTATGAAAAAAACAATTTTTTTTTATTAAAAAAAGGCAGAGTCCAGGGGTTTGGAGAAAAAGTGGTCTATGAAAACGTTTTTTTCTTCCTCCTTAATGTGTGAGGACTCGCGAAAACCTATAATTTTTTGAGAAAATTTAAAACAAAATATTTGAAGGTTAAGTATGAAAAAAACAATTTTTTTTAATAAGAAAAGGCAGTTTGGAGAAAAAGTGGTCTATGAAAACTTTTTTTTTCTTCCAACCCCCGGACTCTGGGTGGACTCCCGCCAGAAGCTCTTAAGGTCGCCCCTGAATGAAGCAAGTCACACTCGACCTTCGCTTCACTTGGCCTCGTATGACTTGCTTCACTCAGGACCTCCAACAAGCTTCTGGCTCCCGCGCTCTTTATATACACTCTAAGGGTGTCACGCACAAGACCACGTGGGGTCGGGGTGCTCCGTGTCGATTCTGTCACTCATTTTGAACCTAACCTACCGTCCCGATTCAGTGTACCATTTTTCATAGTTCAAAAGATAACTTATTAATAAAAAAAATATTAATAATACCATTATTATAAATATCCATGCAGCAGTGAACGAATCTAATGTACACTTTGTAAAAGAATGTCGAAATTCCCGCCAATAAAAATGTAAAACTTATGTCACTGACATTGCCAAATTCGAAATTTCCGCCAATAAAAATGAAAAAAGCCGTATTATCTGTCACTGTCATGTCAATTTAGTGTCGCAATAATCGATAGAACGCAAACTGTATGGTCGGACACTGATTTCCGAGCGAATTTCGCAATCGATCACGGATTTTAAAAATTAATAACTCAAAAACTATAAAGTTCCGCAAGTTGCCACTTCACATGTAGGCTTTTTTATGTATCACATGTACACATGAAAAAAAAATGAAAGTCCTAGCACAACTTTCCTAAAGGAAATTTCAGCCTATAGCTCGAAGTTGGGGCCGTTGGGGCACCATGGTTCTCGAGAGGAGACTACGGACTGGAAAGCGCAGCGTAGGACGGCTCCCACTAGATGGAAGGTTGCTGGGAGCCATTGGGAGCAGGCTGTACAAGATCGGTCGCTCTGGAAATCGATGGGGAAGGCCTATGTTCAGCTTTGGACGTTCTTTAAATGATATGATGATGATGTTGACTTTACTGTACCTACAATAAGATTTATTCTTTTGTTTACCCTTAAAGCCTTCTATTAACAGCCATACAACGTCCACTATTGAACAAAGACCTTCCCCGTAGTTTTCAGAGCAACAGATCTTTTTTTTCAACTGGATTGATCTTCGTTTAACCTCAATCACACTTGATTGTAACCAATGATGAGTTATTAGATGAAGCACGATGATCTAAACGAAACAATCATTTATTTGCCAAATAGCACACATAATACAAAGTTAAACAAAGTATTTGAAATAATCAACATAAAAATAATCATTATACAGAACCATGAGATAGGAATGTTGTGTGCTATAGCAGCAAAAGATCCTCGACTCAGCATTATGTCAACTGAGTTAGCAGTTGACGCTGTTATTCTGCCTATTCACTCTTACCATAAAGAGACTCGGATTGTATTCTTTAGGAAAATGATTTTGTGCGACTTGCACCCAACGACTCTTAGCAAATTTTTGGTCATAGTCAATAGTGATAGTCATTGATATGTTATTGTTTGTTTTATAATATATGTTTAGTACAAAAATGTATGGCCCAAAACATGAGTCCCGCTGGGGCACTACAATAAAACAATATTATTATGCACTTATGTAGGTGAGTACCAATATCAAGAAACAATTAAAATTATCAATTAATTTGCCTATTATAATATAAGGTACTTATAGTTAAGTTTCTTTCCATATGTACTATCATCAAGTTACGTAACTCAAGGTTCAATAAAAAACTTAACTTTCTATCTCTCACCAGAACAAAGTGTAGGAAGACCACTACTGATTGGCTCTCTATGAAAAACTATTCCGAGACAGAAAATATTGCATCTTTAAACTAGGAAGGTACATGCTTATTGTTATATACACTTCTATATATTTTCAGATACACACTCGTAAACACACACACACACACACACGCACACACACTTATCATGAACTATTCAAACACCTACCTACTTCCTAACCTATCCTAATTAATTAACCTAAGTGAATAATAAATGTTGAAATACACCTTATGAATATGTCTCCCATTACTATCACACAACATAACTTTTCCCTAATATTATTTAAAAAATTACAAAATTTAAATATAGAATGTAATCGTATAACACGTTTTGTCGAACTCTCTCCAAACGTATATCTGCATATTCTTTTATGTTTACGGGCACAGCGATAGAAAGAGTCTAGCTATTCGCAACACAAGTTTTCACAGAGTAGGAGCTAGCGAGCTCGTTTACAAATTATACTGTAGTATTATGATTATGATGTACCTACTTGTACCTAATTAGGAATCGTTCTAAAACCAAATTGTAATTTGAAACTTTATACTATGCACCAATATTTGTTACAACGAATAAACTTTATAGCCTACTTTAACTAAGTTGCTTTAATTTTTTTTTCAGCCTATGTCATTCCATTGCTGGGCAAAGGTCTCCCCCACTGTCTTCTAGAACTTTCACTCACGTGCCAAATCCCACTAATCTGTCTCGAAAGCATCGAGATCGTCACGCCAGCGTCAACTACGCCTTCCTCGGCACCGTCGCCCGTCTTCAGGCACCTACTGCGTGACGATCGTTGCCCATCGGGCCGGGTGCATTCATCTTACATGGCCCGCCCAATCCCATTTTAGCCTGGCAGTCTTATTTCCTGGATAAGCAATGCCATTCTTTAAGCTCAGCGTGGTGTTACGTCAATTGTAATTCTGTCAATCCTCTTTACTCAAAGTGCGCTGCGTTCCATTGCTCTTTGGCAAATATTGAGTTAGGATTTTTGAGCCACCACGTTTGGAAACCATAGGTAAGAACGGGCAGTTACCACATGTCGATGAGTTTGAGCTTTAGTGACATGGGAAGGTTTCCCTTCATCAGTTATTTTATGAACCAGTAGTTCTTCCAGGCGTTCTCGAAGCGGCGATCGATCTTCTACTATAATTTATTTACCTAAAATATTATACAGCCGTCTTGCTGCAAGTAAAACAATGTTAGCTTTCTTAAAATAATGTCGGTTTTTATCTTCAGAAAGAAAAATTAATAAATTTTCAAGAATCTACTTAAAAGTGTTTCTTCAAACGAAACTGAAGTGATATTCGAGGATTTTATAAGTACTCCTTGATCATCACATTCATTTGAAACATCCTAAAGAAATAACGACTCCATCGGTCTTGTTGTGTAGGCATACTAAAAGTGTAAGAATCTCCGACGCTGAATATGGAACTTTAAACGCTGAAATGGCTAGAAACTGTAGTGTATTAAATGAGTGGTTTGCTTCATACTAGATACTGTGTAATCTATGATCGCGATAAACAGGTTGAACTAGCTGACTGTGTTTCACTCTGATATATCCTAATATCCAAGTTAGTAAAACTAGCATTCTATTAAAAAATATCGTCCAAATCGGTCTATCATAAAATCTCTGTAGTAGAAAGCGGCCCTGATACAGCATGCCCAAGTATTTTTTTATACGGCCTTGACATGGAACAAGCGTATGGCCCACCTGATGTTAAGTGGTAACAATCGCTTATAACAAATAGGAATTGCCTTGTAGATCACGTACAACGCCGTCTTAGGCTATGCCGGGGCCCAAGAGCACACAATAATTTGGGGCCCTGTTGGAAAGTAAAGGAAATTTCTAAAAAGTGGCACTCCGAAAACTTGAATAATTACGAGATACTTATATACAGAGGCGTCGGTAACGGTAACAGTGTCGCGAGTTCAATGGTTTTTCCCATCATAAAAAAGTGGCACTCCTGGAGTGCCGACAAAACTGAAAACTTAAACAATGCTTTTAGCATTAAGTCCTCCATTTGTACATTTTTATTTTTGTGCAATAAAGAATTAAAACAAACAAAACAATTACGTGTGTATTTGGTTATTAAAAATTTAAAAGCAGACTACACTACAGATACTTATAAACAGAAGTGTCAGTAACGGTTACGGTAACAGTGTCGCGAGTTCACTGGTTTTTCCCATCTCAAAAATGCCCAACGCGCCTAAAGAAGTTTTCACTTCAAAAATTGTCTAGGGTAAGCGAATATATCGGTTTTTCGGGGGCCCCGTGACGATAGGGGCCCTAGGCATGGGCCCCGTGTGCCCTTATGGTAAAGACGGTACTGATCACGCACCATCAACTTGAGGCATACAGGCCTGCTGTTCCCGTAATTTTACCGGCAACCATACCCTTCAAACCGAAACACAGCAATGCTGCTTGGCGGCAGTAATAGGTATGGTGGTAGTATACACGGCTACACATCAAGCTATACATTTATAAGGCAGTATAAGCTGACCTCTCATTCTACGAAAAGCCTACACAATGCGAGGTCAGCTTATACTGGAAATGTATAGCTTGATGTGTAGCCGTGTGTACTTCCCCGGACGAGCCCTTTCACAAGGAACTCTACTTACTGCTCAAATTATAAGTTGCTTTAAGTACTTACCTAATGCGAAGTTCAAGTACGCTACTCGAATACTTAATAAATTCACGTGAAGCAAGTAACTGCCTTACTGGAATCTCATTGAAGGAACAAAATTCAATCATTACTTATTTAGATACCTTAGAATCTGAAATGAGCAGTAAAAAGAAACTTTGCAAGTACAGTCACGTGCTCTATACAATATTTAAATTCAGCCTACATCCAGAGATGGGATTGTTTTAGAACTAAAACGTTACTAATAAAGCGAAGCGAGATGTATAAATCAATCAAGTTAGGCAAATCGGCGTTGTATGTATGTATGTATGTTTGTTTGCCCGAGGATAACTTTCGAAGCGTTGATCCAATCATCGCGAAATTTGATACATAGGTTTGACACAATTTTGTGCGACTAAATGAGCTCAAAATGTGGGGGGGTTGTTGAGATATTGTGGTTCATGAGGGGTAAAAAAAAATTAAACAGAGATTTTTAGGTTAAATGGGACGTTAAATGAAAGGTCTTCATTAGTACATTTATACTCCGTTTTTATTTTTATTAAAGTCTGTATAGTTTTTGAGATATTAGCCATAATAAAAACTGAACTTTGACAAAATTCACAGGGTACACCAGTGATCCGACATTGCTGTAATTTGGTATGCGTGTAGCTTAAGTGACACAAATATAGGAATAAGTGTTATGTGGTTGGTTGGTTTTATTATTGTTATGAAATTATGAGAACACTGACTTGCAGCGCGTTCATGAGCGTTCCGAATCCTTGACAGCATTCAACTGTCATCAGCGCGATAACTGAATCGGTACGCAAAATAACTACTTTGTTATTATTTTATTTGCTATTTTTACTTAGTTTGCTCACTAAACTGAACATAAACGAAACAACTTATGAACAAAAATAAATATATTTTTTTACCAACACGATGTACGTCCATCTAAACTCAAAACAAAATAGGGCCCACCCAATAAAATATGATTTAAATTAAAATAAAAAAAAATACGTACAATTTATTTCAAGTTTAATTTTAGAAATAGGTTAACACATTCAGGATCATTAAAAAAACATTACAATGCCTTATTTTTGCCAAAAAAATTGTCTAGAAATGCACGTTTTACACATTAACTTAAAATTACACGGTTTTCCAAAACAACACGTTGAAGACACGAGCAATTTTTTTTTTAACATGTTCTTAGGGTTGCTTCAATGCCTTATGTTAAGTAACGCGTAGGTCCTCCCCTATTGCGCACAC